>JBBYHK010000004.1:8833464-8876104 GCA_038382065.1 Adansonia grandidieri
TGATAAATTCTCTGTGTTTTAGAAAATTAAACAACTGGAATATTTATGCTAAAACACTGATATATATATATATATATGTATATCGAATGTACGTCATAGCTTGATATTGTTCACTAATGAGAGAGATTTATGATGTTGAACAGACTGTGACAAAAGCTAGCACATGCAAGTCAGAATCATACAACATAAAAATTGTCAAAGATGTCAGCGGCATCATTAAGCCATCAAGGTTCATCTTCGATTCAAATTGATGTAACCTGTGCATGTTCTTTATGAATTTAGGCTACTTTTCTAGATAAGAATGTTTATACCAAAAACATAGTAATTGATAAAAGCTGTCATAAACTCACTTTTTCATGCATGCAGGATGACTCTATTGCTTGGGCCTCCAGGCTGCGGAAAAACCACTTTGTTACAGGCGCTCTCAGGGAAGCTTAACCCATCTCTCAAGGTTTTCTACTTCTCCATCAAACCAAACCCCTCTTGGTTTAAGTAGCAATGTAAATAATTTCCATATAACCTAATTGGCAGGCTATATAAGACACAATTTTAATGATTGATTTGAAAACTATAACCAAATGATATATATATATGTATATAGTATAAGTTCTAAAATGATCGACATAACTTTGTGGATTGAACAACAATCAATCTGCGGCATACTTTTCCTTCAGGTCGCAGGGGATATATCGTACAATGGTTACAAGTTCTCAGAGTTTGTGCCTCAGAAAACATCATCTTACATAAGTCAATATGACTTACACATTTCTGAAATGACTGTAAGAGAAACACTTGACTTCTCAGCTCGTTGCCAGGGCATTGGAGGCAGAGCAGGTAGTATATATGTATATCACTTTGCATCTTGAACCAAAAATCATCATAGCTTCATAAAAATGAACTAATCTTAAAAGTTGTCTACAAATGAAGATATGTTAAAAGAAGTCAGTAGAAGGGAGAAGCAATCCGGCATTGTCCCAGAACCAGATATCGACACGTACATGAAGGTAATCAATTTGCAGGAAAACAGTTAATCATGTTAGCACTTAGCAGGGACTGGATATCATTGCCTTTGGAGCCATCTCTGACTATAATCCGTGTTAACAGGCAATTTCTATTGAAGGATTAAAAAGAACTCTCCAGACAGATTACATATTAAAGGTGATTCTCTCTCAAAAAAAATGTGTAAAAAGAAATCTATATTCTTCTCTAACAGTTCCACAACCATTCATTAACATTCAGATTCTCGGACTGGACATCTGTGCCGACACTATAGTAGGAGATGCAATGAACAGAGGAATCTCGGGTGGTCAAAAGAGAAGGCTGACAACAGGTTGTGCAGTTCTATCACCTTCCTATTAAGGTTATAAAGTTAAAAAGAACCGAGATTAATGTTCTACAAAGCCCCCTGCAAATGAGAAGGTGCGCTACAAAATCACGTCATTCTAATAGATTTTCAATGTTCACTTTTGATAGGAGAAATGATAGTTGGTCCAAAGAAAGCTCTCTTTATGGATGAAATATCAACTGGCTTAGACAGCTCCACAACCTTCCAAATAGTTACCTGTCTACAGCAACTAACCCACATAACAGAGGCAACACTTCTAGTATCACTTCTTCAACCGGCACCTGAGACCTTTGATCTCTTTGATGACATTATTCTGATGGCACAAGGAAAGATTGTATACCATGGACCATGCAGTTTTGTTCAAGAGTTCTTCGAACATTGCGGTTTTAGGTGCCCTGAACGAAAAGGCGTTGCTGACTTCCTCCAAGAAGTATGTATCCGTCTTTAATCTACCTAGTACGTCTATGGCATTTTCCTTGATCTGATGTTTTAAAATAAATTAATGTAATAGGTACTCTCGGAAAAAGATCAAGCACAGTACTGGTATCGTCAAGACAAATCTTATAGTATTGTTTCTGTGGACGACTTCATAGTTGAATTCAAGGAGTTTCGCACAGCGGCAAAGCTAAATGAAGAACTCCGCACACCTTTCAATAAATGTGAGAATCATAAAAGTGCCTTGTCGTTCAACACCTATTCATTGGGAAAATGGGAATTACTCAAAGCATGTGTGGCGAGAGAATGGCTTCTCATGAAGAGAAACTCATTTGTTTATGTCTTCAAATCAGCACAGGTGAATACTAATCATAATAAGTATAAATGTTTAACGTCAAACATTGGCAACGCAACATTACTCAGTAACCAGCCTTGGATGCTTTCTACACGCAGCTTGTAGTTATTGCACTGATAACGATGACCATCTTTATTCGCACTCGGATGAAGCTCGACCTGGTCCATGCAAGCTATTACCTGGGTTCCCTGTTTTTTGCTCTCATAAGACTTATGACAACCGGAATTGCAGAGTTGGCATTAACTGTTTCCAGACTTTCAGTATTCTATAAGCAAAGAGATTTCTACTTCTACCCAGCATGGGCTTATTCCATTCCAGCTACTATTCTAAAGATACCATTTTCATTGATAGATGCTTTTCTATGGACAGCTTTTACATACTATGTGATTGGTTACAGTCCTGAACCAGAAAGGTTTATTATTATGTTGAAAAAATGTTCTTTTGTTATGTTAAAGTATATAAATATTTAAACAAATGTTATTATGTTCTATGCGAGTATTATTTTCAGGTTCTTCCGCCAACTGTTCCTCCTTTTCCTTGTTCATCAAGTGGCAGTATCACTATTCCGTTTAATTGCTTCAGTTGTCAGAGATCCACCTTTTGCAGCAAATTTTAGTCTTTTTACATTATTGGTGATATTTTTATTCAGCGGCTTCATAATTCCACGACGTAAGGCCATTCATTACTTATATGAGGAGATTATAAAAGATTTGTAAAGAACTTATATTAACATTCCATACCTTTCCTGCAGCTTTACTACCTGCTTGGTTCGGATGGGGATTTTGGCTTTCACCACTTGCATATTCTGAAATAGGAGTTGCAGTAAATGAATTTCTAGCTCCAAGGTGGCAACAGGTGAAGGGAAAAAAATTGATATTTGTTGGTCAAATGCAGACCAGCATATCTCTACTAACCTCCCATTTTTGCTTGTAACTTGCAGGTTTCATCTTCAAATGCCATATTAGGACAACAAGTTCTAGAAAAACGTGGGTTAAACTTCGGTGACTACTACTACTGGATATCAGTCGGAGCATTGATAGGATTCTGGGTGATCTTTAACATTGGATTCACCTTCGCTTTAAGCCTTTTAAAGCGTAAGTTGTACCTTAGGAAGCACGTGCAAGAAAATTGAGGTGAATCAAGTACTAAGTAACCTGTATATGCTGTTGCAGCTCCAGGGAGTTCTCGGGCTATTATTTCTCATGAAAGATTTTCTTATTTAAAGGCAAAAGAGGACATGAGTAACACAGCTCAGGAAAAAGAATTGCCCAGTGTTGACTCTCTAAAAGCTCTAGTAGAAACAAATGCTAAGGGTGAGAAGCTCTCATTGTTCATGCAGTACTACTTTATATCACAGAGCATTGCTGGATATCATATGCAGTAAACAAATAATAAGGTTAGCACGTAATTTTCTCCGTACCAAAATACTACAATGATATTTTTTTTTTACAGGGATGGTTTTACCTTTTGAGCCCTTGACGATGTCATTTGAGAATGTGCGATACTTTGTCCACACTCCGAAGGTAACTATGTTAGTCCCCAAGATATTTCCCCACATTTTTAAATATAAATAAAATATTGTCTAACGTCTTCTATGTATTCCCAGAAACTGAGAGAGCAAGGGTTTCCACAAAAAAGACTACAGCTACTTCAAGATATTACTGGGTCATTTAGGCCTGGAGTTCTCACAGCTTTGATGGGTGTTAGTGGAGCTGGGAAAACAACACTAATGGATGTGCTTTCAGGGAGAAAAACCGGTGGTTATATTGAAGGGGAGATCAGAATTGGAGGGTATCCCAAAGTTCAAGAGACATATGCTAGAATTTCGGCTTACTGCGAGCAAACTGACATCCATTCTCCATTGATTACGGTAGAGGAATCAGTGATGCACTCAGCTTGGTTACGTCTACCAGCCGAGATTGATAAGCGTAGAAGATTGGTAAAAAATGCTCAAACTTTATCCAAATTTTCATATATTTTATATTTTATATTTTATATTTTATTATAATATAAAAGTATTAATTCAAAAAATTAAAATAATTAACCATATATATACCCCAATAATTTATAGTATTAGAAATTATGTCCTTAACTAGTCAGTAAGTTTCTTATTACAATTAAAATATTAAGTAATTTTATTTATTTCCTTAGTAATTCTGAATTCTTTACTTATGTAAACTTTCTTAATTACTATATTTAATTATTATTAATTTTATCTCATTTTTAAACTAATGTTTTATTAAATGAATTTTTATAAATTAAAATATTGGCTAATCTTTATTTATTATTTTATTATTAACCTTGAAATCCTAATTAATGTAAACTTTTTTAATTGATATATTTTTTGTTAACTAATTTTAATCTATGTTTTTGTTAATAATTTTTATTAAATTAAAATATTAAATAATTTTATTTATTATTTTCTTACTAATTTTAAAGAACTTATTAATCTAAATTTTCCTTTGTTCACATATTTTTTTATTAATATTAACTATTTTTAATCTAAGTTTTTATTAATTATTTTCTTATTATGGTAAGATATTAAAAATTGTTACTTATTTTTTAATAATAAAATTTTTATTAAAGTAAATTTTTTAATTGATAATTTTTTATTAAATAAAATAATAAATATTTTTTTTAAAAGGAATATTACTAAAATAATGCTAATACAAATGAAATTGCCAGTGCAATTTTCTAATTTTAGGTCATTAAAGAATAAAGAAACAAAAAAAACTAAAAAAAGAAAGCAACCTTCGGTTTTGGATAGATTGTTTTATTTATTTATTAAGAGCATATCGTTGTTCTTAATTTTTTGAATACATTTTTATTTTTTAATACTAATTAATATGAAAAATTGTTTTATAAACTCTCAAAGTATATTTAAGTTAAAATATAAATTACTTTAAAAAATTATTAATACAATTGTTTTTATAATAATAATTATCTTAAAAGTAACACTTAAATATAAATTATATTTTAACTTTATAATTTTTTAATTAACTTTAAATTGTTATTTGATATGAGCTATGATGAGATTTTGTTATTAATTGAAAAAGTTTTAATGTTTTTTAAGAGAGAAATTTTTCAATCTAAAAAAATTAATTTAATCATTTAATTATGAACTAAATTGATATATTGACAAATTTCGAAACTTAATTATTAAAGGTGTAGCATTTTTAATTTTCAAAATAAAGATAGAATTAGTTTAATATGTAATTATTTATAACCTTATAGATAGAATTTATTTTTTTAATTTTAATAAATAGTGTTAATATTAATTATATATTTTAACATTTTTATTGTTATGTTTTTTAAAATATAATATTTATATTATTAATTATATGTTATTAATTATATATTTTATTTTGCACATGTAACGCACATGTAATTAAAATTAATTATAGATTAAATATTTAGAATCTAATTTATTATTAATTATATATATTTGATTTTGCACATGCAATGCATGTGTAAATTAATTTAATTAAATTGCATGCACTTGTCAGGCAAAGATCCAAAACGCAGATTGATCCTTGACACATTACATTTACATTTAGAAAGAATTAGTTGTGGGGAACACTCTTATACTTTAATGTTAAACTTAAAAAGAAAAAACTATATATATATAATATAAAAAAATAATTTAAAATTTAAACAAATAAATAACTAGCAAACAATCATTTATACAGAGATTGGCTTAAATTATACTATACTTAAACACATGCTAAAATTAAAAAATAATTATAACTAAATTGCTCAAAATTTAAATCACTTACCTATCTAACAGGAATTTGTAGCAGAGGTTATTCAAATGGTTGAGCTGGTTGAAATCAAAGATGCTTTAGTTGGCATCCCTCGTGTGAGTGGAATATCACTAGAGCAGCGTAAACGGTTAACTATAGCAGTAGAACTCGTTTCTAATCCATCAATAATATTTATGGATGAGCCTACTTCCGGTTTAGATGCTAGAGCAGCTGCAATTGTTATGCGAGTTGTGAAAAGTATTGTTAACACAAAGAGGACAATTGTATGCACAATTCATCAGCCAAGTATCGATATATTTGAAGCATTTGATGAGGTAATTAACTGGCAAAGTCACTTGTTAATTATTTCTTACTCCAAAAAATTACAATTTAATCTCTCATAGAGAATTATTCTGGTTTTTTTTTTCACATTTTAAATGTACTATGATACGTTCTTAGACACGGCTTATCAACCAAAACCAAGTAGAGACTATTATTACTTTTTAAATTTTTTAGCTTTTCACCGTTATTTAAAATATATAATTTAAGTTTATGAAACTACTGAAAGTGAAGAAAATATGTTAATTTAATAACATGAAAGCATTCAAGTATAGGGTGATAATTTTTTTTTTTTTTTTTTGCATAACACATGCATATCTTTACAGCTCATTTTGATGAAAAGAGGAGGACAAATAATATATTCCGGAGAACTGGGTCAACGTTCAAGTAAGCTTATCGAATACTTTGAGGTAATCCTAAAAAACAATATCACTATGTGAAGTTTATTTTGCATTACATGTCTATATGATTTCTAACTAGGAGCTAAGATATTTCGTAATATATTAGACATGAAAATGATATTATAATAAAGGAATAGTAACATAAGTAAAATAAATTACCTTTTGTGGCTCTATTTTTAACTCGACAACATTCTACACCTTTTTGGCAGGGTATACTTGGAGTACCAAAAATTAAAGAAAACCATAACGCAGCAACATGGATGTTAGAAGTCACCACCCCTTCTGCGGAGGCTCAACTTGGAATAGACTTTGCCTCTCTATACAAAGAATCTCATCTCCACAAGTAAGTTCATTATCATAAATGTGTTCAAAAAATTACTAATTTGTCCCAATTTCCCCCACTAACTAGGGTAAGTATTAAAGAAGTATTAAAGATATCATATTTTGGGTGTTTTGCAGTTTTTTTTTTTTATTTTAGTTTGAGCCATAAACATCCTAAACAACTTTCAAATCAAACATTTTATTTTTTTTCACCCAATTTCTAAAGCCATCCATTTAGGTAACTTACACAGTTTAATTTTTCAGCTTGCAACTCCATTTGCTTTCTTACTCCACTTCCTCACCACAAATTAGCAGAATAAGGCTTTTATTAAATAAGATTTATGTGACTGACTTTTATTTATCATACCGATTGATATAATGTTCCTTCTTTGTAGGAGAAACAAAGAAATAGTTAAAAGCCTAAGCCTTCCAACACAGGGTTCAGAGCAACTACATTTTTCTACACCTTTTTCCCAAAATGGATGGGAGCAACTCAAAGCATGCCTTTGGAAACAACACTTGTCTTATTGGAGAAGTCCTAAATACAACTTAGTACGCTTGGCATTTACTATTTTATCTTCTTGTTTATATGGAGCCTTACTTTGGCAGAAAGGGCAGAACCTGTAAGTTGCTTTGTAGCTCTTTTTTCTCTATTTACTATTATTGTCAATCATTTAAATACCATGATCACATAGCTATACTAAGAAATGTTCGTTTCTGGAGTGTTATCAAGATTTATGTCATAGAGCGAACATAAAATGTTACTTGATGAAGTAAGTTGATCATCGACAAGCCCTAAGAAATATGGTTGCCGAACATTCTAAAGAATGAAACTTTCGTGACCAAAAAAAAAAAAAAAACCTTTTGATAAGGAAAGCGATATTCCAAAATAATAAACTAGAACATCTTCTTCTTGATAATAATAAATAATAAACTATAACAACTTTCCTGTTCAAATTGTGGCTTTATTTACAAGGATAGAAGATAGAGGAGGCGAGAGTAAGAGAAGCTGGTAAGGACATACAAACTAAATTTTAGCAGATTAACAAAAATTTTAGGGAATGAGATTAAGTCATAATTCATTATGTCAAGTTAATTAATAACTGCAATTAGCATACCCTAACAACTCGTGTTCCAAAATAATGCATTAAAATCCTAGCACATAGCTAAGAAAGTTACAATCTATTGAAAAACGGAATTAGAAACTACAAAAATTAAGTGCTTGGAGTGTATAAGATTATCCGGTTACTTTATGACATGCTGACATTCTATTCTCCTTTCTGAAGACATGATGAGCAGGATTTTTTCAACATTATTGGATCAATGTATGTTTTCATGATATTCACCGGAATAAGCAATTGTTCATCTGTTCTTCCATTCATAGCTACTCAGAGGATAATTGTTTACCGTGAAAGATTTGCAAGAATGTACTCCTCACGGGCATATTCATTGGCACAGGTCAAAAAATTTATAAAAAGTCTGCTAAGCATTCACTGGTACTATGAGATCTTTGAAGGTAACATATCTTAGTATAAATTTGCTCATTCATGCAGGTGATTGTTGAGATTCCTTATATCTTTCTTGAAGCAGTATTATTCCTGACAATCACATATCCAGCTGTAAACTTCTATGTATCAGCTTACAAAGTATTTTGGTACTTCTACACCTTGTTTTGTACGCTGCTCTATTACAAATATTTAGGCATGATGTTGGCTTCTTTGACTCCAACTTACCAAGTGGCCACAATATTTGCTAGCCTCTGTTACACGTTGATGAGCTTGTTCTCGGGGTACCTCATACCAGGACCGGTAAGCCAATTTTGTCTTGTCTTGCTGAGTGAAACACAATCTTAATTCACAACTTTTACAATTCCCAATAAAATTAATCAGTTAGGCACCTGTAAAATGTAAATAGCAGAATGATTAGATCAATGGTAACAAGAAGATGCTTCAGCTTAAATACTTTACCAACTAAGTGGATGGTTCATTTGCACTACAGCAACTATCAATACTTCACTCATTTTTATTGATATCTAGAGTAACTCATATCTGCTACCTTTTTTCACTTGCAGAAATTTCCTAAATGGTGGGTTTGGGGCTACTGGATTTGTCCGACTTCATGGTCCCTGAAAGGTCTCCTAACTTCACAATATGGAGATATAGAGGAAGAAATCATAGCATTTGGAGAGCAAAAAGCACTCAACGCCTTCATGGACACTCAGTATGGGTATAAACATCAAGATTTACCCATCATAGCCATCGTACTTCTCGCTTTTCCGCTAGTCTTTGCATCTGTTTTTACATATGGTATAGCTAAAGTAAACTATCAAAGGAGATAACATGGATCTACTTGTACTTCTAAACTCTCAGCTCAGGCAAGCTTCTTTTAAGTATAAATTTATTTGCAAATTAAATAGATGTATATCCCTACAATCAGTTTCTGTATGCCTAACAAACAATTTTATCCTCTATATAACTGTCAGTGAAACAAAGACAGTTTCTGCCATGAGCACTTGTAAAGGTTAAGTGTCATCCTATTCTGCTTTAATTATATTTTATGTATTGTTTCACTTAAAATTGCCATAAAATTGATCTCGCACTAAGAATACAGAAAATTATGCGACTGTAACAGGTCTAATCAATCATCAGGGGCATTGTCATTACCATTTTAACGAACAGTTAAACGACATGAATTGTTTCATTGCAATGCAATGGAAAAAATTTATTAAAAAAAAAAAGGTGCAAAAGTGCTCACAGAAGAAGGGGGGCTTTATTTTCACGTTAATTATCGGTCTGGCAATTGTTTTGTCGTTCTTCACAAATCAGCTCCGCTGCATTTGCCTATGAAGAAAAGATTTTCCTCTGAACATGTTAGAACTTGGAGCGAACATGGCCGGTCTTTGCCTTCTTCTTAATGTTTGTTCTGTTCAGAATTACCAAACCATTCACGGCAGATACCTGGAGAAAAATGCCGGCCATGGGTAAAACGAACCTCACTAATCTTCCCATTTCCCTACCAATCGGTAATCAATGAGTGTTGACTTCATTTTTAGACATGGGTTTTAGTTTTTACCCACGGGAAAACACAACATGAACTCAACCGTCGGTTGTTTAACACTCGCTTTTGAGGATAAAAGGGATTATCTTGCTATCCTTGTACGGTTAACATGTATACTATGTCGTTAAAATAAAGCAAAAGATCATCAAATAAAATAAGGACGTAATTAATCATCCTCCACCATCACCAGAAATTCCTTTCTGCTGCAGCAATGCAAATTTTATTATTATGACAAGACAAAATAATGGTTACAATGCCACCTCTCCTGCTATTAATCTCGAAGTCAAGATCTTTAGAGCCCAGAGAGAGAGCTATGCATGTGTTGCTATGTTAATACCCTGATACCATTATACTGATGACTGAACAACAAATAAATATATAATATTATGTGTGTGTCAACAATATTACTGCATCTGAAACTCAGTCGAAACACTGGAGTTATACACCAATTCTTGATTTTACGGTCTATTATAAACGGATATCAAATACAAACCATCTATTGAATGTTACTTAAGGAGGAAGGAATAGTTGCTGGACTTCAGCTTGCTCCGTATTCCAACAATTCCCACCTGAAGGGTCGGAATACGTACAGAACTTCAGGACAGCTCTTAAATAGTAGAGCAACACAGACGCATACGGCAGCAATTGCTACCATTGATAGCATTGTAGGCCTGTAAACCAATGACATGCTGGCTGTTCCATAGCCGTAAGCCAGCGTCTGATCACAAAGCTTGCAATGTTGCTTCATGGATCTTAATTTAAGCTGGCTAATCTCAAAGCTGGAGGTTGACTCATTAGTTTGCTTCTGGTTCGTGCTGCAATCAGAAAGGGCACTGGGAATGTCAACCACCACATGCCCAGAAGGTGGTCTCTTGTTAATTTTCTTCTGAACCAGGTGGATGTACGAGTAGTGGCCACGTAAGCGAGCATAATCTTCGGGTGTAGAGCCGGTGCTGTCTCGAGCACTCTTCCAAGCATCAATGCCAACCTGAATGTAAAATTATAGACACAATTGTTTTTCAAATGCAATTTAACCCCCGAAAAAATAGAGAAAGGAATAGAACTGTGTTCAGATTTAACGGTTAAACACTTTCAGTCTTTAGAGGAAATTTCAAAGCAAAGAACTCATGTTCAAATCCTTGTAGAAGTGTTGTGGGGAGTGTGTTGGTAATTTATCACAGGAGTGCACTCATCCGATGGGTACTAGAGACCTAGCCATTTTTAATCAAGCAATCCCACTAATGGCAGACAGAACTCAGAATTATTACAGAGGAATGCATTTCAGAATATCATCAAAATTTATGCTAAAAAAAGGAAACAACAATTCTGTAGTTACCTTCCTGGCATGCTCAGAAATAAATTAACAAGGGATTACCTTTCCAGGGTCATCAGTTAATGCATCCAGCACGTCCTCAGAACCATCTTTACCAGCTGCAATGTGAAGAGGAGTCAAACCTGCAGGGCCTAGGGCATCAGGTCTAAACAAGAAGTTTTTATGAATACCATCAGCTACCATCTCGTGCTCAAATCCTAATCTATCTGATGTTTTGTCAGGGATGAATCTTAAAAGGAGCTCCACTAGAGGTCTAGAATTTTTCCGAACAGCTCTGTGAAGAAGACCCATTTCCATTAATGCAAGGTTAAGTGAAGGGTGCTCCCCTGAACCGACTATTCCATCAAGAAGAACATCTAAGAGTTTCTTTACTACAGCACACCACTCATGGTCCATAGAGAACTCCATAAGCCACTTGAACCGCCTTAGAGGAAAGGGTTCTCGGTTAGGATCCAAGTGGCCCAATCTAGACTTCAATTGACTTCTATGAAGAAGCCAACCAACTTCATGAATGAAGTCCACGGCTTGATTTTTGGCTTCCATTTTTCCAGTTCTGTCAACATCTGCTTCCGTGTCTGTAATCTCCAGTAAACTCTCAAGCATACGGATCTCTGAACAAACATCATCTTCAGCAACTATGAAAGGGAAGAAACTGCTATTATAACCATCTTCTTCAATCTAGACAAGATCAAGGAAATGTCAACTTCAGCCAAAGAAAGGCATATTCAGAATTAATTACAATATGCATCTTTTATCACAAGCATGTATATAAAAGAAAAAGGAAAAAGAAGCAAAGGCAGATATTACGATAGATTCTATTTATTTCCCACTCCATGAAAGGAACATAGTGACTGGACAATACGGGGCAACTGGAAAACCAGAAAGAGTCATGCTTCTCCATCTTTCACTACATTTTCAGCATAAATACAAATAGTAGCTACGAAAGTTATGGAGGCACGAAGCATCTTTTACGATCCACTATAAATACTTCCAAGAACTTAGATAAGTTCACACCATTTGCGTTAAATACTCATCACTCTAGGACCTTCCTCTTCCCTCCCCACTCCGCCAAGTTTCCCAAAATAAGATGGAAGTTCGTGCATGGAATTACTAAAGTTCACCTCAAAGAAGTACTAAAGTTATAAAACCAAACTTGGCCGTTTTAGAACTACACATATTACCCACAATCTACACTGTAACCTCTCACTCTATTAAAAGGAACTTCACTAGAATTCACATATGATCCTTGTCAAAGATAACAATAAGGAAGGAGGAGGAGCAACAGGATTGATTTTAAGTATGAAAAAAACCACCTCGATGAATCCTCTTCCAGTCACAGTAGGGATAGAGCAAGAGAAGTTAACACACTGAATCTCATCTTGCACCTTGAAATCATCGATGTCATCAATCAACTCATGAGTAGCTTCCTGTACCAGATACTTCCCTTCTACTGCACAAAGCAACCTGGGACAGGAAACCCAAGAATATAAAAGGCTCTAGAGCAAACAAAGAAATCCAATACAAAACATACAATACAGTGAATCTATATCTAATTTTATATACACTCCTAAAAATCAATTCAAGCCATTGTGGGTTAAAATGACACAAGAAGTATTCACTGCAAAAAAAAAAAAGGAGTTAAGAATACCTTGTGGCTGGCCGAGACAGATTGATACCTTTAACCAAAAATTGAGCTCTATCAGTTGCAGACACAGCAATTGGTTTGACACTCGTAATTTTACTATAATGGTGGCCTCTGAGAGGTAAGGATGTATCTATGACAACCTGACCTGCAGCACAAAAAAAATGGTCAGAATATTTAACCCTGCAAAGAAAAGTGCTCCTGCAGGGCAATTATTTAGACATATCAATTAAATAGATACCAATAAAGATAAAGACCAAACAGACCATTATAAATGAATGCTATCTGATCTTGCACCCTTATACAAATCCATCCAGTCCTCCAGAAAGTGTCATCTGAACAATCCAGAAGCCGACTCAAACTGAAACTCAGATCACCACAAAGCTGACAAAAGATGATAGAGGATTATATTATGAAGAAATTGACAGAATTTAAAAGCAATAAGATAAAAATCCGTAGTTTCATATAAATCAAGCTTACTGACAGAATTAAAAGCAAAGAAGATAAAATCAATAGCTCCACGTAAGTAAAGCTTACTTCATCCCATGCAGCCTCCGATTGACAAATGTAAATTGTCAGAACAATGCATCCAGGCCTAATATAGCTCTCAATGTCAGTGGGACTATGAGACAGCCAGTCAAGAATCTGGAAGTCAAACATTTTACATAAGAATACTTTCTGAGAAGGCAAACCTAACGTACAATAGCATTAAAAAACGTTTATGTACCTGAGCTCGCAAGACCAGAGGAAAATCATTTGGTTCTTTCCCAAATAATTTAATCACAATCCTATCGGTGCGGCTCTGCAATGGTTTAAAGTCAAAAACAAATTCAGATGTTAAAATTTTAATACCATACAATTGTATGACACTATACATATTAATTAACAGGGGAGATGGATCATGAAAACATTCAGTTGTACTGCTTGTCATGAGAAAAGAGATAAACTCCCTGCCTATGTTACATTCATAAGACAGTCTAGAATTCTTTAAAGCAAAGACTTGAGGTCAGCATAATCATGCTAAATTTTGCCATGCATGATTCCTCCATAAGACCATAACCTGGCACATTCTACAACTTTGTGAGGATTCGTTAAGTGGTGCCATCCCACATCTATTAAGTATTTTGGGTTTCCTATGGTTTTATATTCAAGTTGGGTCCCTCCACCTATTATCATGGTATGAAAGCCCATGGTTGTGTTGTCCAAACGTAAGCCTTGTTGAGCTACACATGAGGAGAATGTTTAAGTGATGCTATCCCAAATCTATTACATAATGGATTTCCTGTGCTCTTATATTCAATTTGGGTACTCCACCTATGGCCAATTAGTTTTAGGTCAGATGCTTAACAAATTTCTTCATAGATTGAGCTTCAGAGAAGATGCTTGCCTGCTTAACTACTAACACTCTTCGAACATAAACTTGTGGCACAAAATATAAACCTCCTTCACAAAATCAAGCCATCTAGCAAATGCCCTACAGCTAAGAGTAATATTCCACGAAATTTTAATCAATAAATGGCATTCAATCGTGCCTATTATGCAACATAGAGATACCTGAGCATCACCACCAGAACTAGAAGGTGATTGAGCAGATGCTGAATCTGAATTCCCACTGGTTTGGGGTGGACTTGACTGATGAGAGTCCTGTTGGACCCATGAAGGGCAATCAAGAGAGCTAGTCCCTGTATTCAAAGGTGCAGGTGATCCTTCTATGTCATCCGCGCCATCATCTGAGTCAATATATATGTCATTCAAATCAAAATTATTCATCTTGACCGCTCCAGTTGTATTGCCTTGGCCTTTGGCACCCCTAGTGTCATGAGAACAAACTCCTTTCTGCGGCATCTTTGATGCAGGTTCAGTGATGTGCTGCTTGAAAGGCCGAGGAGGGCCTTGACCATTCAAAATCAAAGCCGAAACAGCTTCTGAATCTTGAGGTTCTGGCAAAAGCCCAGATGCGTTTCTTCCCCCTTGTTCACCCATATTGTTTGCAAGGCTCCTTAAAAGATTAGATAGCACATCCTGATCCATGATCTGGTCAGGTCTGTTAGCTGTAATTTAAGAAAGAACCATTCACCCCGTATAATGAAAAAGCAAATACAAGATATATCAGGCAAAAATATGATAAATAGAACCATGCTACTATCAAGGATGATGCCAGCTCTTTTATGTCTAAGTTCTAAGATTTTTTTTTTTTGATGGCCAAAAAAGCTCCTAAGTCCACCTAAAGTATAGATTTCGGAGAAAGTGCACAATAAACTAGTTGAAAATTCTTTTTGATTTGCTTGTTCAAACATAGCCATCAAATCACCTTACTCCCCCCCAAAAAACAGGGAAGATAATTGTGAAGTACGAAAAACCAATAGCAAATTGAGCCCCATTGTTCACAGAAAAAATCAGCAAAGATTAGCAGAAAAGCCATTGAGTCACTTACAATGCATATTAGAAAGTATCCTCAAAAGACTTAACAAAAGATAACCGCTAGTCTGCTCATCATTCAGTGAATTGCTTTTGATAACAGTGTCAGGGTTTGTTTTCCTCCTCCTTTTATTGTGGCCAGCTAAACGTCTGCGACAGCTTCTCTTACCTTCGTCAAACTCTTGAAGGACATGAAACCTACAAAAAGCCAAACAACAGGTCATCCAACAATATTGATTTTCAGCTTGAAGTACACAAAAATCACCAAGACTTTTCATCTGTCAGAACTTCTACAAATTAAAAGAGCCTCTCTCTTTCATTTCTGCAAAGCACAGCAAAGCTTAAATGCTTATTTTTACTCCCTAAGCAGTGTCTTAGGAAAATTTCAAAGATCTATGCCAGTTTCTTATGGACTGGCAGAGAGGGCCAAGTTAGGGGAGCGGAAGTTAGCCGGGGGAAGGTTTATATGCCAAAGTCAGAAGGGGGTCTTGGGATCAAAGATATTATTTTCCTGGAATCAGGCATGTATCATTAGAAACATGTGGTCTGTGTTGATGAATGCAGGTTCTCTTTGGAAAGCCTGGATTTTTATACAGTTAAGGGTAGGGATATTTGGCTTATTCCCATCCACAATGGCAGTAGCTTGAATTGGAGGAAGATTATGCAGCTTCGTCAGGTTGCCTTAAGCATCTTCTCACAAGATGCTTCTGGACTCACTTGGCCTTTCCAAGGGGAAGCTTATTCTGTTGCAGCTGTGTGGAACTCCATTAGAACTCCAGCTGATAAAGTATCATGGCGCAAGGTTGTTTGGTGTAAGTCCAATATTCCGAGGCACTCTACAATCTCTTGGTTGGGAGTTTTAAATCGATTACCAACAAAAGAGAGGCTGCTTGCTTGCGGAACGAACATTGATGGAGCATGCTTTCTTTGCAAACAGGAGAAGGAATCAAGGGATCACCTCTTCTTTTAGAAGTATTTGGCAGGAAGTTTTAAAGCTTTGCAACCTAAGAAGATCAGTCTATACTTAGGAGGGAGAGTTGCAGTAGGCTACCACCTACTTGATGGGAAATGCCCTGCTTACTGTGATTCTGCGCATTGCTTGGAATGCACATATATACTTGGTATGGAGAGAAAGGAATTGCAGGTTACACAATCAAGCCGAAAGTGAAGAATAGAAGATTTTAGAGTAGCTCAGAGAAGTGGTTGCTCTGAGACTTCATGAGCTGAAGAACGTTAAAAGGGATCAAGTGAACTTGTTTTTATTTAACTTTTGGAAGCTAAGTCCTATTTTTGCACAGTAAAGCAAAGTTGTAGCAGCTTTGCAATTTTGCTTTGTTTTTCTTGTAAAAACGTTAAAGAATAGCCCTGCTATGCTTGTACCATTGTAGCAGCTTCCTGCTTTTTGGATGAATAGAAATCACTAAAAAAAAAATCTTAAATGCTTACCTACTGCATTGCTGACAAAATCGCTGCATGACATTTCCAACCAGTGCCTTGCTAGCCTTGGAATGCATCTCACAAACCTTATGCCGTCTATGATAATCCTTGGCATTGTTCAGATCAGCCCCACAGTCCTCAACCTGACAAACTGCACGATTTCCAGAACCTGCGCTCAACTTAGTCTTCTTCCCACTAGTTCCCTCCCAATTTCTCATTTCCCTTTGACTGATTGGATAGCCATGACCACCTTGGCCCCCAAGCTTCAAAGTAAGGCTACCTGCTTCTTCATTCAGACTGTCATCGTCAACCACAAAAACCCTACTCTTCTTCTCCAATTCCCTTTTCCCTTTCTGAGCTTCCAGATTCACTTCATCAGAGCATGACGATGAACTATTGGACGAATTCCCAGGGATCCCAGACCCCAGAGGAAAAAACTGCCTTCCCGTGCTCTCAGAAGGCACCAGATTTACCGAGCTAGCAATGAAAAGGTCACCATCCCATTTCCAATCATTCAAATCCCACTCCAATGTCCTTTTCCCGACTGCCCGCAAATTCGCCGGACTCATGCCATAAAAATGATGAGCTTCACTTCCAAATCTAGCCTCCATTTATCAAACCCAGCTAACCAGAAGATCCAAACCCAGCAATTAACCTCAAAAAGACAATTTATCAACAAGAAACCAGAATTTTAACCCTATTCCATCTACAGATCAGAGCTCCGGAACCTCAAAATAGAACAACTATAATAATTAATTACAACCAATCAGCTTCAGTTCTTCCCCAACAGTCCAAAAAAAGTACACCAACACATCCATGATTCCAATTAAGAGCAACCCACATACCAAATCAACTTATATTAAAAAAAAAAAAAAAAACTACGTTTCACTGAATCCCAAATTCAAAGCACCGAGCTTTTTCTTTTTCCACATCTCACCATATGTCCATATCAACGCTGAAAATTAACTAAAATTTAAACAAGCAGAACGAGTCAAAGGTAAAGAAAGACAGACTTAACGTTACTTGCTCAGATGACAGACGGCGGGAAAAAAAGGGAAAGTGCGCTGCCGGAAGGTGAACGGCAGTTGAGACAAGTTGCAAAAAGTTTCTCGGATGATGATGCTGACGATTATGATGAGAACATGCTTGTTTTTTGTGGGATATTGTTTGGGTAGTAGTTTGGTGTGGTATGGTACACAAAAAATTATAAATTTATTGGCTCTTTAAAAAATAAAAAATCATTGATCAAAAAAGATACCCTTTTATTTTTACCTGTTCGATGAAATGCGTGTGAGAAAAAGAGAACCACGAGCAAAGGTACAGATCGCGTGTCTTGGACAACAATCAATTAATTAAACCATATTCGAACTAAAAAAAAGATCCCCGGCCCCATCCCCAACCCCTCCACGACCTCCTCCCCCTGCCTTTTCTTTTCTATAACTTCTCTCCCGGTGCCTCGAGCAATTTGGCGAGTAGATGCGGTGGACCTGTACGAAAAAAGGTCGAAAAAGTAAAGTAATATTCCACTGCGACTCTGTGTAGAATAGAATTGATTTGAGATTTGGTGATGGAGAAAATCACAGCCCTTTATGTATTTCCAATCATATCTGTAATTGACTCGGAGCAAGTTAGTAATAACATTTACACGATTCTTTTTTCTTACTTTTAGTTAGTAATTATAAGCAAAAAGTTTATTTATTTTCTAAAAAAACATAAACTAATATTTGTAATTGTAATATGCAATAGATTATCAATACTTATAGTCCAAAATTTTATGTTGAAAGAGCCAAAATTAAAATATAAAATTTTAAAGTTAAAATAAATATTTTATTACTTTTTATCTTAAAAATATTTTAAAAATTAACGAATTATGGGAATTGAAGAAGAGTAGAAGACCAAGGCCCTTGTCTTTGCCCCTTAACACTTTTGCCGCTTGTAATTGTTTGGGTTTCGAAACTCGAAAGTTTGACCCTCCCTCCCATCACTACATAATCATCATTGTGTACATTTATAAATCGTTTGTAATTGTAGATTTGATTGCTCTAAGCCATCACATTCACAATTTTAACATTTCATTAATGCTTCATACTTCATTACAGTGAACGTAGCAACTTTTTTCATTTTTCTTAAAGATTGTACTTTTCCAATGTCTCAAATATGTTTTGTTATCATATTTTATGCTTACGTTACTACTTTAAGAATAAATAATTCAGGTAACGTAAAATTTTATTAATATTTGCATCTAATATAATAGAAAAAAATTAATAAATTTTTCAACAACTATATTTAATTTAATATTATTATAAACAATATATTAGTTGATCTTTAGAAATACTCTATACTAGTTTTATTATTATGTTTACATAACAATCAATTAATATATAATGATACGTTAAGCTAAAATTTTGGTTAATTTTCATATAATTTGAGAAACCCAAATATAAAATTTAACGATAAATAGAAACTTAGATATTATATTTATTGTAAGCGATAATAATCAACGTTATAACGTGTTAGATTAAAGATTTATTTTTTCATTTTTCTGTCCACACATACCACTTTATTTTTATTTTTGATACTATCTTATTAATTTCCCCGTTAAAAATTAAATAACTGCCATTATTTATAATTATCTTCTTATTTATTTATAACGTTACGGAGCGTTAAGTGATACTGGTGGTGTCATTTTGACAGTGAAAAGAAAATGTTTTGGAATTAATTGGTAGTTTGTTTGGCCCATTAGAGAGATGATTCAGTGCATCTGCTGCTTCAATAATGTCTGGAAGTTTAAAAAAAGAAAACCGTTGGACCAATCAGAAGCCAATTTTCGTTGACTTTGACCTTAAGTAAAACTAGAATTTGCGGAGCAACTCATGAGGTCAGACTCGAGGAGTCCGCCGGCGGTCACATAATGAAGTTGGGCTGAGTCTTCGGGCTGGAGACGTAGTCCGGTCGGGACTCAGGATCCATCATCTGCCACGTAAGTGCGCCTGGATTAGCAATTGGAAATAAATACGACGTATCAAATGAGCCTTAATCATTTTAAACATAAATATAATATAAAAAATTAATTAAAATATTATATAAATATTAGATAAATATTATGAATATATTAAAATTTATATAATATAAATTATTAATATATTAAAATTTATATAATTATATAACATTTTAAATATAATTATAACATATAAAAATAATATAAATACGATATGAATTGTGAACCGTCAATTTAATGTATAAGCAGAGTATTTTTGTTTGCATTCGGTAAAGCTATTTTTTTCGTTATAAAATCGAGTACTTGTTTTTCTTTGATAAATCCATTATTATTTTTAAAATTGTAGACAATATACCTGTTAATAATCAATTTAAAATAGTATAGTATAAATGCAAGGAGCGCTACAGAATAAAAGCTTGGGTGCTTTTATGGTTAGGTTATGGGTTGTTGGTGGGCAAATGAGCCCACGAATCCACCAAGGGAATGCAAACCCTCCGCCAGTTTCATCTCCAAGCTGTCCACCCTGTCATGTCTATAACCGGTTACCGGCACCCCTACATCTAACCTTTAAAAATTCATATATAATACTCTATGCTTAATGCTCTTCAGCCTGTCTCGAAAAATCTACACACTGAAAGAATAAAATCAATGCTTGAAACAAAAACAAACTAAGAAATAATAATTGAAATTGAACTTCGTAATGATTTATAAAAATTAAAAAAATGATAATAAATTTAAAATAATTTATCTAAACACGTCAATACTAATACATGTTATTGCGAAACCACTTTGAATGAAATACAAAATAAGTAAAAGATCTGCCTCATGGGAGCTGACCTGGCATTGAAAGCAAGATTTTCATTTTTTATAGTAATTAATAAGAGTAATTAGATTCAATAATTTGTATATTTATATTATATTCATATATTTTATCTTATCATAATTATGTTTAAAATTTTTTTACATTTATATCAATTCTATACGTTTATAATTCGTATTAAATAAATTTTTTAAAAAATATTTATATAATATCATATCATAATTTTTTATCTTTATATGTGTAATATTTATATAATTATATTAAATATTATTGTATCTTTTAAAAAAACTTTTTTTTTAATAAGTCAATTCAATAAAAAACAGTCACGAAACCTAACTCGGTGAGCTTTGATGCAATTCCAATCAAAGCTCGATTCAAACCTAACTCGGAGTCTAGTCTGGCAATATTTCAGTTAGATCTGCTCAAGGGTCGGGTTATCCACCCAAGCTCAAAGATCAATTCAATATTTGAGAGGGTTTGGACAAACATATTAGGCAAAAAAAAATGAGCTTAAACAAAATTATTAGGCCCGATTAAAAAATGAGCCAAGCCTTGGGTTCAACTTTCAAAGCTTGAGCTTGACCCGGCCCGACCCATTTTACTATTATATTATATTTATTTATATTTATATTTTATGTATTATATAATTTTTATCATATAAATAATACATATATATAATATTATAATGTAAACTTTAAAAACTAAGTTAAATTATTTATATTTATATACTTAATAAAAGAAAATTATTAAATTAATAAAGCTTATATTTAAAAAAAATATGTTTTTCTTTAAATAAATTTTAAAATAATATAATATGGGCGAGTCTAAACGGGCTTAGACTATCTATTTACAAATATAGATGGGCTTAGGCAAAATTCGAGGTCCATATTTCAAGGCGAGCCGGGCTTGAACAAACATATTTAATATTAATATCATGTTCAAGTTCAACTCGAATTTAACCTTATCCGACACATGAGTAAATGTAATTTCAGTGTAGGTCGACAAAATGAATGATAATAATAATAATAATAATAATAATAATAATAATAACGTGAAAATAAATTTAAAAAAAAAAAAAAAAAAAAAAAAATGAAATAATGCAATGTGAGGAAAAAGCAAGCAAAAATCAAGACTCCGATTTTCCTTTTGATCCTACGCATCTCTCGGTTCTCTTAATGTACGCATCTTTCGCCGGCTTTACCGTCTCAGATCTCTAGCTCAACTAATACGCACGGTCTCGCATTGGCCTGATCCAAGTGTTTGCACCACTCAATCGGCGCCAAATTTCGGTTGATATTTTACACTAATTTTTTATTTGATTTGTCTTCGTCTTTTATAGTAGGTTTCTATTAACTTGAATGCAGATTGATTTCTTTAGCTGATCTTTTGGATTCATGAAACGTTTCTTTTTGGAAAATCCTGGTTAGGAAAATGGTTGTTGAATGTTGAATGTTGAGTTTGACTATGATTTTTATGCTTGAAATTGCTTTTCCCAAAAATATGACTTTAATTTGAAAATTTTTGGGTGAGTGGTTGAACTGCTTGATTGAATGGTTGAAATTTTATTGATAAGAAGATTGAACCTGGAGAACTGTGGACCGTTGTACTTGGAAGAGTACTTGGAACTGTGGATCGTATCTGCGTTTTAAGCTACTTGGAACTGAATTTATGTGCTAGGAAAGTTTTAGGTTTATAAAGTTCGTTAATAATAGGTTTTTGACATTTTCAAACTAACCATGCGCGGCTGAAAAACCTAACTCTATTTCCAATGTGTATTCATGCATGTGCCATTTCAAGTTAGGTGTAAGCACGAATTCCTGTAATTGCGTTGGATGTGAGTGTATGGCATGCTGCATTTGGATGATCCGATGAAAGGTTTAACTCACCTTACCTTTCATTTCACAGGGGATATTATGCATAAGAATGAAATGCTGCAATTCCATGCATTTACAATTGATCTAATATGCATTCCTAGAGGGTTTTTTTTTTTTTTTGGGGGGGGGTTCTTTCTAATGTCTTATTCAATGTCTTTAATAGAAATGCTCATTATGCAAAAGAAAGGAGAGTCTACTTTGGAACCTGGTATTTAGATTTTTGTGAGCATGAATTCCTGTAATTGCCTTGGATGTTTGTGTATGCCATGCTACATATGGATGATCCGATGAAAGGTTTAACTTGTTTTACCTCTCATTTCATAGGGGACATTGTGTATAAGAATGAAATGCTGCAGTTCCGCGGATTTACAGAATTGATCTCCTATGCATTTCTAGAGTTTTCTTTCTCATGCCTTATTCAATAACTTGGATGGAAATGCTCATTAGGCAAAGGAAATGAGAGTCTGCTTTGGAGCTTGCTGTTTAGATTTAAAGATAAAAATTATATGACAAAATATGTTATTTGGTTTAGAAGATTGCAGAAAGTCCTGGCGTGTTTAGATGGCAATACACAACCGAAGTCTTGCAGTTCACAATACGTGGACCAAAAACTAACAAATAGTAGAAAACCAAATGCATTTTGCTTCTGCTTTTTTTTTTTCTTTTGCGTGGGCAATTACTTCCACCTATCTTACTAAATGCTTGTGCTCCGCCTATCTCCATTTTGTTCAATTAACTTGCAGCTTTTATACCTACAATGCTTGTAAAACTTGGGCTGGTTAAGCTGTATTTTCCCTTTTATTTTACACAAAAAATGAAAAAAGAAAAAAAGAGTGAATTATTTTTTGACATTTGTACTTATTCTTATGCTTCATTGAATTTCTAGATTTGGGTTTTACAAATTAGAGATATTTCCCAAGGGATTGAACCATGAGTTGCTTTGGCTGTTGTGAAGAGGATTGTATCCACAAAACTGCTGATAATGGAGGCCAATACATGGTTAAATTTTCAGCAGGTAATCCTGTGGTTGAAATTCACATCAAGCCTGACATCAATGCATCTCCGTGAATTTCACTTGGGTATTTCTGCATCAATAATATAGCAAACTAGTTGAATGAATCATGATAAGTAGGATGGCATAAATTCCTTTGGTGCTTATGCCCATAGTCAGTTGGAATTTAGTAATAATGTATTTATTAATTTTATTTCTGTGCTTTTAGACTTTTAGTAAAAGGTTATATATCTATTATTCTTTTTCCGTAATCTGTTGTACTACTTACACTTACTACATTTTTTTCCAGTCTTTTCCTTTGCATTTTATGTTTGGCTGTGCTTTGTGTTGGCTGTACTGAACTTAATGCTGTAAGCTGAGTTGAATTTGACTACTCAGGAAAGGATGGAGGTTACCATACATCTGAAACTGCATCAAAGAGCGTTCAAACTGTTAAGGTTCAGCCTCTTGAAGTCCCTGCTATTCCAGCAGATGAATTGAAGGAAATCACAGATAATTTTGGTGCAAATTCTTTGATTGGAGAAGGTTCATATGGTAGAGTTTATTATGGAGTCCTTAAAAGTGGGCAGGCTGCAGCAATAAAAAAGTTAGACTAGAGCAAGCAACCTGAAGATGAGTTTTTGACCCAGTTTCAATTGAGAGTTTATTCATTGCATTTACCGTTTCTCAATATTAGTTTTAAAATTTCAGATTTATATCCGTTTATGCATGGATTTTCAGGTTTCTATGGTATCAAGGTTGAGGCATGAAAACTTTGTTCAGCTGCTTGATTACTGTGTTGATGGGAGCTCTCGTATACTTGCTTATGAGTTTGCATCTAATGGGTCGCTGCATGATATTCTTCATGGTATGTGTGACGATGCTTCATTTATTGCTCCAGTTATTCAAAGTTGAAAACCATTGAGGAGTATAATGATGCTTGAAGCAAGGATCTCCTTGTGCTGCTATTATAAAATTTAATTAAAGTTTCTTCCTCTATTGGTAACAAGGTCTCTGGTTGGTAATATTTACTTTATTGGAATATTATTATTGCCTTTATTGCAGGGCGAAAAGGTGTTAAAGGAGCTCAGCCAGGCCCTGTTCTGATATGGGCACAAAGAGTAAAAATTGCTGGAGCTGCAAAAGGGCTTGAGTACTTGCATGAGAAGGCTGATCCTCGCATCATTCATTGTGACATTAAGTCCGGCAATGTGTTAATATTTGATGATGATGTGGCAAAGAATGCTGACTTTGATTTATCTAATCAGGCTCCTGATATGGCAGCCCGTCTTTCTACTTGTGTACTTGGAACCTTCTGTTATCATGCTCCCGAGTAAGTAATTTGTGGATTCTTTTCGTTCTACAATTTATTTTATTTATTTTGTCATAGATCATTTTGTTGTTGATAACATGTGGCTTTGGAGAAACTTTGTTGTTGAACATCTTATGACAAGATATTTATAAATCAAATCATAAATTGCTCTTTGGAGCCTAGAGTCGAGTAGTTTTTCATTTGATTACTGAGACGTTTCTTGGAACAAGCGTATCCTAAGTTTCTCCTTCTACGTAACTTGATTTCAGAATGAATGCCTTGAACTTTGACTGTTCTTTTTCTTATTTTTGGCAGATATGCTATGACAGGGCAATTAAATGCCAAGGGTGAGGTATACGGCTTTGGTGTTGTGCTGCTTGAGCCTCTGACTGGAAGAAAACCCATTGATCATACTTTACCCCGTGACATGGGTACTTTTCTGCTACTTATTTTCTTGTATTGTGCCTGTTTTTCATTATTAAACTTTTCAGACTTGACTGATTAATGAGAGTTTTGAATTGTGTTAGGCGACACCAAAACTTAGTGAAGACAAGGTTAGGCAGTGTATTGATCAAAGACTAGGAGGAGATTATCCTCCCCAGGCTTTTGCAAAGGTATTAAAATGCTTAGTTTCTTTTGGTAATGTCGGTTTTTGTTAGCATATTTTCTCTGTTAATGGTCCCCCTTCCTGCATGTTTTAAAGTAATTCTAATTTTCAGAGGCTGCATTGATCCAAATACTTTTTTGTAATATGGTATTCTTATTCGCTAGAAAAGAAGAGAGAGCTGGCGTGCGTTATTTGCATTGGTTATTAAATTTGATTCTAGATGTCCATTTTTGAAAATAACTTTTAGGCTTTAAAAAGAAAGTATACCACATAAGCAGTAAGATGCAAGGCTAGATGAAAAAGGATGTTACCAGAGAGGTTTTCCTGTGTATGAAGATATGGTTTTTTTTTTTTTTTTTGGACAATTGACGTTTCCCACTAGGGGTGATGGTTGGTAAACTAGTAATGACTAATTTTCCTGTGAGGTGAATCAGAATAAAGAAGAATTGGAAACAATAGATTCTTTTGGATGGCCTCTACAGCTCCTCTCAAATAGAACATTGTTTTAAACCTGAAAACATATCCTGGCCTGACTTTCTGGGCTGCTGCCCTCACTGATTGTCGGTCATCCGTGCCTAAATCATTTTAGTTGTTTTGACTGCAGCTGGCTGCTGTTACCGCATTGTGTGTGCAATATGAAGCTGATTTTCGGCCAAATATGAGCATCGTTGTCAAAGCTCTTCAGCCCCTGTTAAACGCCCGGCCTGGACCTGCAGGTGAAACACCAAACACGTAACCATGCATCTCTCTCTCTCTCTCTCTCTCTCTCTCTCCGAGCCTGTGTGTGCGTAAGTGTTCACATATTCAAGTTCAAAGTATATAACGAGGGGACAATTTTAGAAGGTGATGACAATTTGTTTATTCAAAGTTCAATATGCATCCATTTATACTCTGTATTCGATTTGTTCATAATGTATAAGCTTGTTTCTTCTTGAATATATGTTGATAGTCAACTTTACTTAAATCTTCTTCTAAACTTAATCTTACCCTTTCTTCCTTTAATGAAATGTTCATCTTTTCCTTTTCATACAAATGGATAACACACCTTTGATTGCTTGGTTTATAAGAAAACATCTAGAAAGACTGACAGACAGAAAGAAAGAAAATATGCCATATGGCATATAAAAACTTTATTCTTGGGTGAAGTAGAAAATTGTTATTAGGAATTGGTCATTATTGGAAGAAACGAATGGGAAATTGTTAAAACGTACGTTTCTTTCGATTGCAACTCTCTTGGGCGAGGAATGAAATGATTGATGATGTACAATGTTAACTTTACAGATGGAAAGAATGGGGATATGGACATATCCAAAATGTTTGATTCAACATGCGAGAAAAGAATATTAACGGAGGATTCATTGGTTTTTTTTTTTTTTGTCTTCTTTCGCTTCTTTATGTCATCGGCAGTAACACAAACTTTAATTAACATTCTACCGTTAAAGTGGAGTTGCGACTTCCGAGGTACCGGCCCTGAGGTGTTAAATGAGTAATGACAAAAGCTTCTTCTTTGGGCCGGCCATACTTCGTGGATAAGATAAATTTTAAATCTTAATCTTTTGCTGATTAGGTTAACAATTGAAACTTTTTGATATTAATAATAGTTTGATACTACTATACTATATAATTAAATAAATTAGGAATGAATATGTGTAGGATTATAATTATTATTATTAGGAGTTGGGTTGGGAGTAGATCTGCTCAAAGGTCAAGTCGGGTCAGATTTAATTATGGTATTAATATTAAATATGCTTGTTTAAGCTCGACTTGAGATAAGGGTTTCTAATTTTACTTAAGCCCGTCTATATTTGTAAATAGATAGTCTAAGCCCGTTTAGGCTCACCCATATTATATTTTTTATAATTTATTTTTTAAAAAAATATTTTTAAAATTTAATCTTTATTAATTTAATAATTTTCTTTTATTAAGTTTATAAATATAAATAATTTAACTTAGTTTTTAAAGTTTTTATTATAATATTATATGTGTATTATTTATATGATCAAAATTACATAATACATAAAATGTAGAATAAATATATATAATGTAAAGTAAACTGGGTCAGGTCGGGTTAGACTTAGTTTTGAAAGTTAAACTTAAGGCTCGGCTTATTTTTTAATTATGTTTAATTTTTTATCCAAGCTTATTTTTTGGATCTAATATATTTGTCTAAACTCTCAAAAATATCGGATGAACCTTTGAACTCGGACGAGTAATCCGATTCTTAAGCATGTGTAGTTGAGAAATGATTTATTATTGGGAAAAATAGCAATTTAACTTCCAGCATTATGATGCTTTTCACTTTGAGGGTTGCTTGGCAACGACACAATTAATTCAGTGATAATAGTTTGATAAAGATTATCGGACTATATTATTTATAATTTTTAATGCATCAGAGATTATCAAATTAATTATTAAATATTACATTTAATGTAAGAGTATTATTTGAAGTAATCATTTACGTAATCTTATGGTCTCTAGTCATTCGTTAATAAATCTTATTTTTTTATACATATCATCGCAATTATTCTTAATAGAAACCAATTAATATTTTTTTTAATTTTAAATTAGAGAATTCTTTACAATTTCTCTTTTGACTTCTTTTCCTATCAAATTTCTTGAAAAAACAAAACAAAACAAAACAAAAAAATTCAAAATTTTAATTTAATTTAATAAAAAATTATTCCGTCAATTAAATTTTTAAATTTTATAACAATATTAACAAAATAACATATATTCCTTAAATATAATAAAAAAATTTAATTAAAAATAAAAATAAAACACGTATTAAACTCTTAACCTATTTAAAAGTTAAAAAATTTCTACTGTCTTGTATTAAATACTAATTTTAATTTAATATTAATATAATGTGTAAATTACCTTAAACAAGTTTTCTAATTTTAAAATGAAAACAAAATTACGAGGCTTAGTCAAATCAAGACTCAAGCGTTAAGAGATGCAAAAAGAAAAAAATAATAATAATAAAAAAAAAACAGAGATGCAAAGGATTACTCATCTTCGCAGGATCCAAGCAAAGAACAAATAATGAAAATAATATAGTAATATATATATATATATATATTGAAGAATAATTGACCAATACAAAAAAAAAAAGAAAAAAAAAAGAAAAGAAAATAAGAAATAGACGAAGACGAGCATAGTCTTCGTCGTCCATTGTCCCTCGCCCCACGTTTGGTTGCTTTCAATTAATAATAATCCATGCAGTGAAGTCAGTGCCGCGTTAATACTCAAAAGAAAATAAAGTCATTTTAATGCCGCGTTTTCTGTACATTGGGTCCAAATCTATCCCCGTCAGCGTGGACGAGGGTTAGAAAAGTAAATCCAGCAAATCACCCCCTTCTTTTTCAATGTTGGATCCTCCACCTAACAAGTATAAACTAAAGCAAAGCAAAAGCATCTGAATAACCAAAAGCAAAAGCAAAGAAGAAATTCTATCATCTCTGGTCTTTACAACTCACTCCAAAGCAGATTTAGAAAGATAATATAAGAAAGCCTTACGAAACGAAGAGAAGATCAGATCAAAGCAAATCGAGGGGAAGGGAAGGGAATTGAAGCAATTATAGCCTAAATTGTTAGATGCTATCTTGCGCATAATTTCTATTTTTTTTTATCATTCTATCGTGCGCCACTCATGGGAGGAGATGTAACCGGAGCGATCACCACCGCCGCCGTCATTGCTACTACGGCAGCCTCGGCAGCCCCACTTTACGGTGGAGGCGCGGCTGAATCTCAGTACGTTGCGGCGAAGACGTCGGTTTGGTGGGACATAGAGAATTGTCAGGTCCCTAAACACTGCGACCCGCACGCGATCGCGCAAAACATTAGTTCGGCCCTGGTTAAGATGAACTACTGCGGGCCCGTTTCCATCTCCGCCTACGGCGACACCAATCGGATTCCTTCTTCTGTACAGCAGGCGCTTTCGAGCACTGGCATCGCACTCAATCATGTCCCCGCCGGTAACCTAGTCAAGATCCTTAACTTTATTTCTTAATAACCATAATAATAATTCAAGCTTGAATCATTGCTTTTTATTGTGTTAATTTTGCAATGATTAGGAGGCGTTACGGTAATCCTTTAGAAATTTTTTTTTTAAAATGATCTTAAAATGGTTTACTGTGCTCTGATCGAGGGTTTTATCTTTTTTTTTTTTTTATCCTGAAGTTACAATTAAGATGTTATAGAGAGAAGAAAAAAAGGGTCCTTGATTAATTGGGTTTTATATATGAGCAGGTGTGAAAGATGCGAGTGATAAAAAGATTCTAGTTGATATGCTGTTTTGGGCAGTTGATAATCCTGCTCCTGCGAATTATCTGTTGATTTCTGGCGATAGGGATTTTTCTAATGCGCTCCATCAGTTACGTATGAGGAGATATAATATACTTTTGGCGCAGCCTCTGAAGGCATCCGCACCCCTTGTGGCTGCGGCCAAGAGCGTATGGCTTTGGATGAGTCTTTCGGCTGGTGGTCCCCCTCTTTCGAGTGGTGAATCAACTAAACTTGCTAATGGTCACAATTTTTATAACCCTGAAATGTTGTATAACCCGATTCCTGAAATGGTTCAATATAGTCAACCAATGGTTTTTAGCTCTGATAATGTTACGTTGGGGAATCAAAATGTTTCTAATGGTGGAAGGAATGGTGATAGCAAATATAAAGGGAAATATATCAGGAAAACCCCCAATCAGCCAAGCATATCAAGAGCCTCTATTGTGCCAACAACTACCATTCAAGAAAATATGAACAATGGATACCCTTACCAGTCTGAGTATCTGCAGGCAACGTCATTTAAGAAAGCACCGCATGAGTTTTATGGTGGCAATGAGCCTGCTGTTTCTGCAAGCAAGTCTACTCCCAACTTCTTTCCTAGCAATCCTGAGGGAAGTAACAATGGTAATTTCATGGGCATCCATCAAAATCATCATCCTCATTCATTCAGGCCGAATAACCTTCCTGTGCAATCACCTTCTGCACAAGATAATTTGCTACCCCCTAATGCACAAAATCATGGTTTCCGCTCAATGCCTCCTAGAGTGGAGGGGCCTAGATTTTTGGCACCACCGTCAAATATGCCTGATATTGGTAAGTTAAATATCTCTCAACACTCCACCTATGCTCAAAATCCTTCTAATTTCCCTCATCGATTTGGGGAAGAGGTTAAAACAAGCTCTATTGAGTCATTGCCTAATCAAGGTGGCCCAAATGTACCACAAAAGAACCATGTGTTGCATGGCGGCCAAGCAAGTCAGCACGTTAGTAATAGGTATCCACGTGGCCCTGAATTTCCACCTCCATCATCATCGGCAATTTCTAGTTCTCCTAGCAATGGCACTTGGGGAGCTCAAGGATGCTCACCACCATCTGAATATGTGCAAGGTCTTATTGGTGTTATCTTACTTGCATTAAACACACTGAAAACTGAAAAAATTATGCCTACTGAAGCAAACATTACTGATTGTATTCATTATGGAGATCCAAAACACCGAAATACTGATGTAAGGAAGGCTTTGGATAGTGCAGTTGAGCAGCATATGGTACTGAAGCAAAGTTTAGGTGCATTGCAGTTGTATGTTCGTAGAAATGAGAAACTTTGGAAGTGTGTCAATCGTATTGGTGGAAATCCTAATCAGTACTCAAAGACAACATGGGATGGAATACAAAAGTTTTTATCATCCCCTACTGGACGATCGGCAATGATGGCTTCTCAATGCAGGTAATTATGCTTGATGATCTCCTCTCTGTTTCTCCTGTTTTCCCTTTTTTAATTGGTCCTAGGTTTTATAGGCGTGTTCCCTGAGCTTAATTTAGTTATCAACTCTGCAGATATGAAGCAGCTTTGGCTCTAAGAAAAGGATGCTTGGAAGAATTTGCTTTAGGTGATACTCTCCAGATCTTGAATATGATAATTGCCAATAAGAAATGGATTATACATCACCAGTCAGGATGGCAACCAATTATAATCACCCTTCCTGAGACAATAACGGAAATAGAGGCTGAAACCGCTGCTTGACATGATCAAGAGTGGTTTTGGTACTAAAAGTAGTCCTAAGGTTGTGAAAGATGGTAAGATTTGTGTTTGGAGAATTGGGGGGGTAAGAAACAAGGGTCACTTTGGCAAAAAAAAAAATCATCAAATATCAAGAAAACTAGTGGCGGACTGTAATATTTGGAGCATGACAAAAGTAAGTAGGAATAGGTATTTTATCTTTTCATGTTTTTGTTTTTCCTTTTATCTTGATTTGCTGCGATACTATAACAGGAGCTGCGGAAGGGGAAAAAACGTTTAAGATGAAGATGGAGTTAGGTTGGAAATGATCAGGGATCAGGGGGCAGAGTTTAAGTAACGAGTCATGCTACGCATCCATGTGGGTTTGGTATATTACAAGCTATCCCCTAATATGTTTGGTTGTTGCTGGTATTGCTTAACTAGATGCATGCTAAAGGACTTCTTCTCTCCAGAGCAATATGTTCGGTTACTGCTTGGAATAGAGTTAATCTTTTTTGTTTCAGCAGATAATTCCCTGTTGCTTTATGAGCTTGGGTATAGTTTCAGCTTGTATCTATACCATCTGCAGCATCTCAAGTCCATTCTTATCATTTGTACTCCTATGGAATCTTTTGAAGATGTAATGAGGCTTCCAGATCCTGTTGGACAAGGTTCTTGTTCAGTTGCTGCTTAATGGGGCTTCATAGTGATGGATATAACAAAAGTGGCAAAGACTGACGCAAATATAGGCGTTATCAAAGCTTTCGAAGTATGCTCATGTTGGAAGGTTGCTAGTTGCTAAGCGCCTGGCAATCAACACATATCAAGGAAGTATGATTAGGGAGCCCTTATTCCTGGCAATACAATGTAATTACTTTTTAAGCATTTATGGGCCAAACTCTTATGGCAATAACTATCAACTTAAGTGAATTTGTATTAGCTTGATTGAACCTTGTGTAGTTTACAATGGAAATTGTTGTATCCTTGACTCCATTAAAGTACATATTCGAAAATGTTTTTGCATTGTCTGAAGTTGAACTTGGCTTGGCTAGGGGAGATCACATATTGGTCATTTAATTTCTGCATTAGGTCAACTCGCGCGTGCGATTTCTTTGATGCTAAAAAGTTAGCGTTGATGACCGAGAAATTAATTGATAGAACGACCGTTGAACAAACCAAAGTTGTTGATGATTTTGACACAACGACCATTGACTTCGGAAATCAAGTCTTCTTCACGGTTCCAATCATCATGGACTTTTTTTGTCCAATATATAACAGTCTATGTCCACAGCGCTAGAAATTGGTGACATTTTCTTGATCACTCTTTTGACCTAAACGACCAAAAAAAAAATTGACAACTTCGCACATCCTGGTATACTTGCTGTTTTCCCTCGGTATTGGGATCTATAATGTTATAAATGGGACCGTGAAAGCGTCAATCACCAAAATGAGCTGTAGAAATCAGATGTGTGCTTGGATTGGATGCATGAACATAAGAAGTTGGCTCAAGATATATAGTATTATTTGCTTGTCAAAGTTTTAAACAGCTTGATGTCAAGGTATAATTGAAATAAGTGTCATACTTACAGCACATCCAGTTCAGATTATGGCTCAAATTAACTGAAGCTTGCACATTGATATCTCATCAAAAACAGCATAATTTCCAGCTCGGTATCCTAGTTGGGGAAGGAATGGATTAGTGAGAATGGACAAGCTTCTTTTAGCATTCCATAGGCCCTGAGAAGACGAAGACACAGACTATTTAGACCCTAAAATGTACAAAAAATTCAGCCTAAATAATAAGTCAACTATTCCCAGCATGCTGCTGGCTACCTGGTAGCATTTTAATCCCCCACGTCCAATAGCTCCCAGAACAATGATAACGAAAGGAATCTAAATCAAAGCACGAGCTCTTCTTCCACCCATGAGCCTTGGGTACTTCCATTCCGACAACGTGTGAATATGTAGCTAAAGAAGAAAGTCTAAATAGCAAAACAAAGAGAGGATATATAGTTTCTAACATTACTTTCTAATAAAAAATACCTTAAACTGAACCTTATTCCTCCGTACCTGGGATAATCATTACATGGTATTTCAATAGCGTGTCAAAATAATTGGTACTTCTATTTTTTCACTCATCTATCGTAATTATAAAGAAGATAAAAGACTCAAATCAGGTCTGCAAACTCAATTCTAAAAGTTATTTTCAGGAACAATGGCATCCAAACACCAGTTTCTGACCCGTGGATCTATACTCATTAGATCCAATCCCATCTAGCGAGAATTTAGAATTGAATATAACAGATAAATGAATAATAATAAAAAAAAGAGGCTGAAAGTTGAAAGCGAATGCTACAATTTACAAAGCAGAGGATTGCTATCGCTGAAATAACACAACTATAAATTATGTCCAAAAAGTACCAACTCATTTGAGTGGGAAGAGAAGAAAAAATGGGTGCTACGAGGTTAGAAAGAAGAGGTTATAAGCCAGATGGTACCAACCATGGAGATTGGTGTAGACACAGATGTGCTCGCCCACAAGATCCAATACCATCTAGTGGGAATTTAGGATTTAGGATAACAGAAGACTAATTTATACAAAGTAAATTTAAAAACAAAAGAGCTAGAAAGTTTAAAGAGAATACTGCAATATCTCAAGCAGAGCAATTATCATCATCAAGATAACACAAGTTTTAAAAAAGCAAATACAAAAATACCGACTAATCAAGTACTAAAAGATGAAAAGTAAATGTGCAACCATAATGATGCAAAAAAAGAGGGTATAACCTAGATAGTACCGATGCCGGTGATTGGTGCGGAGAGATGCGCTTGCCTACTAAAGAATTGGCATCAAAAGAGAAGTAAAATTGAAGCAATGTTTGTGACATACTAATACCTTTGCAATTATATATGGCACAACAATTACAATATAAGAATTGGTCTTTGACAACATCAAATTACTATTTTTTTCTATCAATATCCAGTTACTAGAAATAGGCATCTCGCAGATTACCGCGAGTTTGATGAACCACATTGAAGATAAACTAATCCGTCAAATCATCATCAAGAAAATCAAAACTGTCATCATCAGTGGTAACACCTCCAGCAACAGGATTAACATCTAATGGTTCAACCAAAGTAGCCAAAGTGACCACCTCTGTAGGTCTCTTTTCTTCACTCTCATGTTCATCCATATCGTCTCCACAAAATTGGTCCACCTCATTATAAATGATCTCCTAAATCAGGAAAAAAGATGATTCAGGAACAGCATTAAAAATTGGCAATTATTCAATTCAAAATACACAGTTTTTTCTCAAGATTTAAGTTGATGAAAGGTACCTCATCCTTTTGCATGGCTTGCTTCTCTGACTCCACAAGCCAGTCATCTAATACACTTTCTAACATGGCACTGTCAAAAGAAACCAAATCATCAGGCTTCCTTCCTAGTTGGTGTTCTCTCAGTCGCAAGTTGTAGTGAACATAGGCCTGATCATTCCATCTCTTCCAAGACAAACAGTTGCGTCTTTTGTTATGAAACTGATCAAATGCACTCCAGGTATGCTCACATCCGATTGAAGAACAAGTCTGGCTTAGTATGCGTATGGCAATTCGTTGCAGCTCTAAGCAACTTATCCCATGTTGTTGCCACCATGAAGCTAATGATGAAACAACAATTTGCATAAAATTTCAATTAACATGAATATTGCCTGGAAATATTGAAAAAAGAAATTGAATTTATTGAATACATGTTCTAGAGCAAAAAGGGCTATGCATAAAATCCTGGTTGAATCACCTGGATCAAGCTCACTTCTAGTACTTATGGCCAAATCCGTTCCAAAATCAGCTTTTGCTGACACAAAATCAGGTATCTGATAAAACGACATAAAGCATCAGCAGAAAAAACACACATACACACACAAACAAACATTCCTAGTCGGATAAGAGGACCAATTGGCTGTCCAGGCTGCTTTCACAGCGATTAATGCCGCTCCATGGATAATTTGATCTTGCAAATCAAAGGAGGCAACGAAATTGCTAGGCTTAAAGTCATCTGATTGTCGTATTAGACATAGAATATACTATAAATTAGAAATCATTACCTGCATGGATGCAGAAATCCTTTTTTCGTTGTCTGTCTCCAATCGAACAATACACTCATTTAGACCACGAATTACATCAGGAGTCTTCAGCAACACAAAAAAAAAAGCAATTAAGCAAGGAAGGAACAGGCAATCAGGAAAAGATACGGGTCAATCACTGTATTTATAGTTTTGTACCGTCAAAAAATCTGGACGATATCGATAGGATGGATTGAGAAAGTATGCCGCAACATAAAGAGGATGATGGAACAATAAACTCCAATTACTGTCAATCACACTCCAGAAGGGCCCATATTTGCGCACATCATCACCATGAATGGCTTTAATTGCAAGCTTTGCTTTGGATATGTCATTATAGATAAATGGCATTGATCGGATTTCATCACTACCTATCTTTTGAAGAACTTTAACAACTGGTTCTAAGGATTTCTTTACATACTGTATTTTCTTCCAAAATGTGACATTTAAGACAATTTTTTCAACCTCTTTAGCTTCATCAAATTTGGAAAAGCGGGATGAAAGCCATCTATTCGATTGGAACATTCTCTTAAGATTAACCCTCTGGTCAAACAGAACCTGTAAGGTGAAAAAATTAGTGCTGAACTTTGTGAAAGATGGCTTAAGAAGTTCCTGTCCCTTCGTAAATTCTTTCTTCATAAAATTCAACAACCAGGTATTGCTATAAATAAACCTTGTCACCTTTTTAGCTTTATCTATACATTCTCCCACCCATTTTATATTCACAAAGTCCTCAAGTAGTCTATCAAAGCAATAAACAGCACATGGCGTCCAAAACAAATTTTTCCTTTTCTCTTCAAGCATCTTTCCAGCATTCCTGAAACTTGAAGTGTTCCTAGTGATCACCTGCTTTGAAAGTTATGAGGGAAACAGCTCAGCAGGATGCACACACATAGATTAAAAAAAAAAAAAGCAGGTTTCACAGAAATAACAGTACAATACATAACCTGGACTACATATTCCTCGCCAACCTCATCCACTGCTTTGTCTAACAACCTGAAGAGATTAGCTGCATCTTCTATCATATCAGTTGCATCAACAGAAGAGAGAAAATAAACACCACGAGGGCAAGAGACCAAAACGTTAATCAGTGTCCTCCCTTGTGCATCATTCCAACTGTCAGCCAAGACAGAACAACCAGTAATTGCCGATGATGCCTTAAACTCTGTTAAATACTCCTTAATATTAGCAATCTCCTCTTGAAGGAAACAGCCAGATATCAGTTGACTTGATGGACCTTGCAAACCTTGCCCATACTGACCAACCAGTTCAAGCATTTTATGAAAATATGGAGAGTTTGCTGCATTAGAAGGGATTCCTGCATGATAAAAGAATTTGCATATAGCAGATATCACTTCCCTCCGAGTTTTCTTCTCAAACCCTACTTTTGCTTTTGGTTGTCTGTAGTGCGCTGATGTCTGATTTTTTAGTGACTTTAAAAATACCGAATCCAGTCTTGATTTTTTAAGTAGTAGTTCAGCACCATTACCACTACTACTAGGAGATCTGCCTCTGACATTATTTCTTATGTCACTGTCAGAAACTTTATCATCAATTGCCAGTAAATCCTTACTTATACATTGCAAATACCCATCCTCCTCTCCACCTTCATCCTCATTATCTGAGTGCAAGTAGAAAGTAGATACCTCCTTGATATCAGGTTTCCTATGCCTTCTGCCCGTACGGTGCCATTTCATGTTTTCTTTAATTTTGTGATATACCTCCTCAGGCGCCTTTTCACAATATGCAACTTCTCCAGGGATCCTAGCAAGATGTTGTTTAAACCGATTTATGCCCCCGCTTATTATTTTTTCACAATAATTGCATTTTACTCTTTTCTTCTTCTCATCTTGAGCAACACAATGTTCCCATCCTGGGTCCACATATCCTAATGATCGAAGAGGGGCAAACTGGATAACCAAGTTCTGGTCACCCATCAATCTCTTGCCTTTGCATTTATAACCTGCGGATGCTTCTTCTCCATTATCGTACTCATTAAACTGGAAACTTTGAGCAGCCTGTTCATATTCTGATTGCCTCCGTTTTCGACCAGAACGGCATCCTTCCAGGTTTTTTCTCATATTCAAGCATACTTCTTCAGGAGCCTTTTCACAATGTGTAACTTCTCCGGACAATCTGGCCAAATGTTGCTTCAATCTGAATATTCCACCACTGACTATTTTGCCACAGTAGTTGCATTTAACCTTCTTTTTCCTCTCATCTTGAGCAATACCATGCTCCCAACCAGGGTCAACATATCCTGTGGACCGAAGTGGGGCCATCTCTTCAACCATTTGATAAGTATCACAAAAGCCAAAACTTTATATCATGAGGCTGTTCATGATTGAATTGAAAAGTTAAAATAAATCAAAGTGAATCAAAATTATTAATCAGCACACTATAATTAAATTTCAGCCATACAGTGAATTTGCCATTTTAAAATGCCAGAAATCCCTCTCCAACTGCAAAGTTCCTGTTGCATATCCCTTAAAGATTGAGCTCGCCTACTTTTATTCCCCAAAACCATTGCACAAGTCCTTAAAGCAAGCCTGAGCTAATCATCAAAATAAAAGGTAAGGTGGAAACCGACAAGGCAGGCAATGCAAAATGAAATTAAAAACAAAATCCCTAAGAAATACCAAAAGGGGTAAATGCACCAATCAAAGTCATTTTGACAGCCAAAGAAGACACGATAAAGTGGCAAGAAGGTAAAATCTATTGCTTCCTAAGTTTAGACAAGTTCTTACATCTTCACCAAATATCCTACCTTCAGAGAATGTTAAACAAAAGATTTCTTCCTATATGAGGCTGTATAGCCAATTTAGGAGTTTGTAAACAATGATTTCTTGGAAAACTAACAAAAATTTTCTCAAAAGTATATGAAGATAAGAGAATTACCAGTCTGTAGGCAAGTGTAAGCTTCTGCAATCTGCAGAAAATGCACATCTACCTGTTAGTCTTCTCACAAACATAAATGCAATTGGATTATTTTTAAATTGTGAATACATTATTAAAAATATTAAGACTATTATTTCATTTAAATGTTCCTGGAAGAAGGAAGATTTTCATCAGGTACAACACACGAACTAAACTGAATCTTCATACTGCATTGGCTACTTGTGTTCCTAGGAATACTGATGCTTGTCAAGAATGTCAACCTCGATAAGACATACCATATTTTAGACAGTAAATGGTCAAAAGTCCATTCAGGAAACAAAGTTCCCAACTTAAGTTTTATATGAAAAGGCACTAAAATACTTATGCCAGTCTAGAGTGATATGTGTCTTTGACAGTGAGGAAACTAATTCCAATTGAAAACTACTTTTTGATAAGACTAATCCTGGCCTTTAGCAGGTAAATCAGTTTATTTCCCAAATCCACAGTCACAAACATTTATAAATCCAAAGAACTTATGAAAGAATAAAAATACTAACAGATATAATTACTCACCAGATCATTACATACAAGATGCAAATCCCTAAGCCATTCAGCTCCCTCCATGAATTCTAATAATAGTAAAAGCCCATAGGTACTAAGAAAGACTTCCCAGGTAATAGATTCTAGATAGAGTAGAATTACTAATATTAAGTGAACTGCTCTAAGCCCTCAAATCATTCCACCTTTCATTGTAAAAATGCTTGTTTGTGTAAATCAACCTCTAAAGCACTTAAACTTATCGCAACATGCTCCAACTGTTCCCTTTCAATTCCTTACAATGTGTCACTAATAAGCAAAAACCTATGTAACAAAAAGCATATTTTACAAATCCAATTCAATATTCAAAGACGATACCAAAGAATTTCTGCACTCTAATCAAAGCATATAAGAACAACGATCAAATGTTTAAAGGTATATCAATGCTTACCAACTTGAACTTAGACTCCGCCGAAGGCTTTTCATGAACTGGAAAGAAGTCAGGATTCCCATACTTTCTTTCTATAAGTTGCTTTAACTTAACCGAATCAAAATTCATAAAATAACAAATAAATTAAAGTACAGTCATAAGGTAAAAAAAAAAGTTCGAGGAAATTTGTTAGGCTAAATGATTGAAAGCAAGCAATCAAAGATAAAATCTCCAAAAAGGAAAACAACTCAATTTCATAAATTTCAATCCAAGTCAACAACAACAGTAAAATAAGGTAAAAAAACCCTAAGAATCCAGATTTAAGAGCGAAATAAAAAAGCCAAAAAAAGGAATGAAATAAAAATAAAATAAAAACCTAAAGAGTAGCCGGCGACTATTAGGGGGGAAGCCTAGCAAGGGTCTAGCTCCATCAATCACCCTGCATTTCTGTTAATTCGCTTCATGTTTTTTAAACTTCCGGTGTTTCTTTTTTCCCTTTAATTTTCACTTAGTATTTGGGGAAGTTTTTGGGTGCGAAACGCTCGGATGTTATACAGGTGTTGGATAGCCAACGTGAACGATCATCAAGATCCTGACCATTGATTAGATGGAAACATTTCTATGGTGATGTATAGGAATCTACTTTGATTTGATGTAAGGCATGGACTAATTGCCATGTGACGCGGTCCAATTGTTCATTATTTTCCTGAAACATTGCAACGGTGGCGTTTAAGTTTCTTCTTTTCCTATTCTTTTCTTTTCTGTACTACTATTTTTTTTTCACCCCTTTTAGACACTTTTTCGGTACTAATTAATATCTTCCTAAGAAAATTTTAAAATACACTTTTCCCCCAACCGATACACTGTTTAAATTTTAAAATTTTAAATTATTAAACAATACAAAAAGTTTAAGAATAAGTTGCAATGTTTAAGCATTAATCATTTTGATGTTAAGTGAATCGTAAAAAAAAAAAAAAATGTTATGTGTGTAATTAGTTTAATAAACAATATTTTGATACAAATAATAATAATATTTTGATAAATAGTTACAAAATAAACGTACTATGGTAATTAGTTTGATAAACAATTTATTTTAATAAGAAATATCAAAATTATATAAAAAATTAAAAAAAAAATTGTCTCAAAATATTATAATAATTATATCATATCAAATGTTACTAAAATTATAGTAATGGTTACTAAAAGCACAATATCAAATATTATTAAGATTATATTAAAAACTTTAAAAATTATATCAAAAGATTTCAAAATAATATTAAAAACCATCAAAATCATATAAAAGGCAGTTAAAATCATATTAAAAGTTATTAAAACTATATTAAAGGTTCTAAAGTTTTTTTTCTAAAGTTATATTATATATTCATAAAGAGATATGTATTTACCGTAGCTTAATATTATATTTATGTCAAAATTATTTACATTTCTTCTTACGTGATAATATATATTATTGTAATTGAATTTATTTTTTTATCTAAGTATTCTATTGTACTAGCAATTTTATCTTAATCATCGTCTTTGATTTTATCTTTTTATTTCAATTCATATCAAACAAACAATGTTCTAAGATTTTCTGTGAACTAATAACTAAATAATAAAGATCTTAATTATTAATTAATAAATAGTTTTCTAATCTTCTTTCAAAAACTTATTATTGTTATTATTATTATTATTATTATTATTATTATTATCCTTAACAATAAATTTTAATAAATAGAAAAATAAGACTTTAATTTTTAACTAACAAATGTTTTTCTATTGTTCTTTTATAGCCTTATTAATTTTTTAACAATAAATTTGAAAGTATTCTTCTTATGAAAGTGTTTTAAAAAAATAAAATAAAGAAACAAAAATTAATCAATATTTAATATATGTAGGAAAAATTAATTGAGAAAAAATATTTTAATAAGGAGTTTAATGTTAAAAAAATAACGATTAAGAATAAAATAATTAATTTAATATTAGAATCAATTGATATTCAAAATCAAGAAAAAAAAATATTTTGCCTAAATTTAAAGATGATCACTGGTCAAACGCTTGAATGAAACAGCAAATTATATCCTATCCAACGAAAAAATTGATAAGCCATTCAATTTTAACGACTATTTCTATTTCCATGTAACGAACCCTAATTTTAGACACTTCAACATGCTATAAAATCCACCATGCGTAACCAATTCAATCAACCAACAAAACAAAGACAAAGAGAAAGTGTGATTTCAAATAAGTCTTTCTCACATCCGATTCCCTAAAATTTGGTTGGGAATCGGATAGTTGTGCTATATTTACTGTGGCAAGTGGCCGGAGCAAGAAATCGATATTGCTTGAAAAAAAAAATAAATTAGCAAAGATGACCGCGGGTAAAGTGATTTTGTCGGGTGTTTCCTTCATGCTTATTGTAGGAGTCGCCCTTGGCGTTGTTGCTGCAGTTCAACGCACTAGCAATGATAATGCCGAATTGTCGCCAAAAATGAAAGCATTGTCTAGCTTCTGCTTTTCTAATGATCAAGAAGCTTGCCACAAGGCCCTCGGCTCTGTCAACAGCACTGATCCCAAAGAGTACGTTGCCCAGGCTATCTTGGCGGCTGAGGAAGCGGTGAAGAAGTTCTTTAACTTTACTGACTCACTGATTGTTCAAGCCAAGAACGACAGTCGCACGAAGATGGCCTTGGATGATTGTAAGGAGATGATGGACTATGCAGTTCAGTCCCTTCAGGCATCCTTCTCTGAGGTAGGCGACGGTGAATTTCGCACCACTAAAGACCGCATAGCCGATCTCAGGACCTGGTTGAGTGCCGTTATCTCATACCAACAGTCATGCTTGGATGGTTTCGAACATGAGGAGAGCATGAAACAAACCATGACAGACGGTATAGTTGATGCTAGCAAACTTACAGCCGTTGCCTTGTCAATTGTGACGAAGTTGGCACAGATTCTTCCCACATTTGGTCTCGAGTTGAATGTTCCTTTCTCCCGTAAACTTCTTTCTGCTGAGAGTAATGGTTATCCGTCATGGTTCTCTGGTGTAGACCGCAAGCTTTTGGGTAAGATTGACAACGGTAGGATGACACCTAATGCTATTGTGGCTAAGGATGGCAGTGGCCAATTCAAGACAATTGCTGAAGCTCTTGCTGCCGCTCCCAAGAACTCCCCGGTCCGACATGTGATCTATGTCAAGGCTGGAATCTATGACGAGTACATCACCGTGGATAAAAAAACAACCAACATCCT
>JBBYHK010000004.1:8876204-8955674 GCA_038382065.1 Adansonia grandidieri
TATATATATATATAACGAATTTGAATATAAAAAACCCACTATCTATTTACGTATTTGATTTTTATTTTTTTTATTTTATTTTTAAAAAAAATTGATTTAATAAATTTAAATATTTAAAAGATTCATATATTCGAAAAATATTACTCTATGTAAATATATAAATTCAGATAATAAGTAACTAATAAATAAATTTTAATTTTAAATAAATTAAGCAAATTAATATTTAAATATTTAAAAAATTATAAGTATTTAAGCTGCTACTATCTTTATTTTTCTTTTCATGTATTGTTTTAAGTGTTAACTATCTATTAACAAGTTAGGCCGTTGATTAATACCTATAAACCTGTAATATTTAAATCAATAGGCAAAGTTTCATGTAGCAGAAGTAAAATGGATTAGGTTGCTATCTTTATAATTTATACTTAAATTCCATTGATTTAATTAAATTATATTTATGTTAAAATGAAATGAAAATAATTATTTATTAATATAATAATTTTCAAATCAAATGAAAATCTAGAAAAAATAATATGATTTGAGCCAAAATTTTAGACATATAATTAAATTCCAGAACACTTTCATTTTAGAATGGTGATCTAAATTTTTTTTAATACATATAAGAAAAAAACAAAAAGAAAAGGGAAAGGAAGATTCCAACTTTAAATCTAAATTATCTTCAAAATATTAACAATTATTAAAAAAAATTTGACTAGGTTGTGATTAAACCTGCTCATGGGCTGAGTTGGGCCGGGCATGAACATGATATCAACATTAAATATACTTGTCGAAGCTTGATCCGGCCTGAAATATAAGCCTCGAATTTTGCTCAAGCTAGCCCATATTGTAAATAAATAGTCCAAGCTCGTTTAGGTCCGCTCATATTATATTTTTTTTATAATTTATTTTTTAAAAAATATATCTTTTTTAAAATTTAATCTTTCTTAATTTAATAATTGTCTTTTATTAAGTTTATAAATATAAATAATTTAACCTAGTTTTTAAAGTTTTCACTATAAGATTATATATGTATTATTTATATGATAAAAATTATATAATACATAAAATATAAAATAAATATATATAGTGTAATAGTAAAATGGGTGGGCCGGGCTTCGGGCTTTGAAAGTTGGACCTAAGGTTCAACTCATTTTTTAATCAGACTTAATTTTTTTGTCTAAGCTCATTTTTCGAGCCTATTATGATTGTCCAAACCCTCCCAAACATCGAGTGAATCTTAGGGCCTAAACGGATAATCCGGCCCTTGAGCATGTCTAGTTGTGATATGAATCAGAACAATGCTATTTAAAATCAATTTTTTTTTTTTAAATTTAGGCCAAAATCCTTTTTTAAGTATAATAATATTTAAAAATTATGTTCTTGTATCATGACATTAATAATAATACATTAAAAAAAAACCTTTTAACATATATACTATCGTAAAAAAAAAAATTAACAATTTAAAATTTAATACTTATTATTTTTTTTTATATTTTCATATTAAGATATCATTTTGTAAAAACTCACAATAATATTGAAAAAACATGTCAAAAGAATTTTCGGAACACGTGATGCTTTGGACTCGAGAGCACGGCTATACCCATATTTATGCATGTTAGGTTGTTAATAAAAAATAATAACGAACTTTAGTTAATTACTGCCTGAAAAAGTACAACCCGTCTGTCTAATGCCTTTGCAAGGCTGCCATACATATAGTCACTATACATATAGTCGTGTAGACACAGGTAAATTCTATAACAATTTTTATTTGTAAAAGAATTACTCAATTAAATTTATTAGTTACTATAATAATTTTATTAAATGCATATCTTTTAAAGTATTTAAGCTGGTCAATTAACTTATATTATTCAGTTTTTTAATTAAATTATTAATACTATATAAATTAGAACCATATTTAGGTATAAAAAAACCAACAATCAGTTAACTAATATATAAATGGAATAAATTTAAAGTTCGATCAATTCTAAGTACGTTCAGATTTGGAATTTGATGTTAGGCCTCCTTAATACTAAAAAGGTGATTGTGTTGGGCCCGATATGGAATGCGCCGAAGTTCCATTATGACGGGTTTTGCGTGGATTAATCTCATTTGTCCATGCTGTTTGGATAATAAGGCATTGGCACCGTGGACGCATTTCCACCGTGCCATTGCCTCAATTTTTGGCTGGACTTTTTTAGGGTCCGTTTGAAAATGAAGCTACAATTAGCTACTTCTTTTCCTCTCCAACCTTTTTGTTTTTAATTACTTTTTATTTTTTATCAATTAATTATGTAGAATAAATTTATATAGATTTAATTATATATAAAAATAAATATTTATAAATCAATAACAATGAATATAAGAGTAAATTATATAAATAAATTTATAAATAATTAAACAAATTATCGTTAAATATATGATCGATATTAATATAAAATAATATAATAATATTTTTATTGAATAAAATTTTTTAAAATTTTAAAATATGAAATAAAATTTAAATATAATAAAAATAAATAAAAGATAATAAATAATTGAATATTATTTGTTAAGTTTTAATTTGTGTAAATATATAATGGTTATGTATATTTGAATCTAATTTCTTTTATGATTATTTTCTTTCTCGTTATAATTCATTCCATCGTTATTTTTGTATTTGAATCCAAACTAATATCCTATTTATATCGCTAAAATATCTAATCTCACTGAAATTAATCTGACTATCTATCTAAATAGACTATTAATAACCATTAAAACCTTAATAAAAACCCTTATACTATCAAGCATTTATACATTGAGGACATGGATTGTATTATGAAGAGGCTCTCCATGGAGGTCGGCCTAGGCCATATATAATTTATTTTAGAAGTTAAAAACACTAAAAAGACTCACAAAAATATTAAATCTGATAAATTGGACAAGTCACAATCAGGACCTAAAAAATTAATTGAAATGAAACATGTAACAAAGAGATATTATGAATAAAATACAAATATAATTATTATATAATTATATAAGATATAAAAAAAATAATATGAATAAGTTAATATAAATATACAAATATATTAAAATTTATATAATTATATAATATTTTAAATATAATTACGATATCCATAAAAAATTGGTAAATATAACCTTTGAAGTTGCATAAATAAAAGGAAAACAGCTTTGAAACAACACGATAGAAGCTATAGGTACCGAAAGAAACTAGGATAATAGACCTGACCTTTTTTTGAACAAGCCAAATTATGAAGGCCTTTTGCTATATATTTCATCAACAGCTCGATAGACTAGTTACCCATTAAAACTTGGAAACTGAGGAGAGGCATGGAACTACTACCTGAGCTAGGGAGAAGCATGGCCATGGAGTCGTCTTTGCAAGATCAGCTTTCTTCAAGCTTCAGGAAATCTTCAGATACAGAACTTCCGTTGAAAGAGGAGAGTGATGATGAAGTGGAGTTGCAGTGGGCTGCAATCGAAAGATTACCCACTTTCAAGCGGATAAGAACCTCCTTGTTTGATAAAAATTTATTAAATGATAGCAACGAAGAGGAAGGCAAGAAGGTGATAGACGTTACTGGGCTTGGAGCCTCCGAACGACGTGTTTTTGTTGACAAGCTGATAACCATAATCGATAAGGACCATCTCAGGCTGTTAAAGAAACTAAAAGAAAGAATGGCCAGGCAAGAACAAACAACAAATCAACAACCTTTTATCTAAACTATGTCATTCTTTTTTATTTGCTTAACACCATCAAATAATAACTTTATATTATTGCCAAATCAATATTTTGGAATACATATATACATCAGGGTGGGTTTAGAACAGCCAACCATCGAAGTGAGATTCAAGGACCTGAATGTGGAAGCAGAGTGTAAAGTGGTTCATGGAGAGCCCATCCCTACTCTTTGGAACACCATCACAAACACATTCTCTGTAAGTCTTTAACATTCCTTGATTTTTTTTCTTTTGTCCTTCCAAGCAAGTGTTTCACTGGGAAGTTTTGCATGAAGCAATTATATTAATCATGGTTGACAAAATATGGAAAAAAAAAGTATTTGAAGCCAGGCACACCCACCAGCTGGATTATTTGTCCAAACTCAAAAATTCACTTGATATTTGAGAGTTTAAATAAAAATATTAAATTTAAAATATAAGTTTGATAAAAAAATTAGATTCGTCTCTTACATTTAAGATCCAAACCTGACCTGATCAACTAACTTGTTTTTTAATTATATTGTATAATTTATATATTATATAATTTATGTCAAATAAATATAAATACATATAATGTTATAATGTGAATACTAAAAATTTATTAAGTTATTTATATTTCAAAATTTTATAAAACAAAATATAAAATTATTAAAGATCAAATAATTGTTTTAATTTTTTTTAAAAATAATATGGACGAGTTTAGTTATTTAGATTATCTATTTTTAAATATAAAAATACTTATAAAACTTAAAATTAATATTTTGAATCGAATATACATACTTAAATTCAATTTTAAGCTGGCCTACCCATCCCTAGACACCTCTGCCAGAAGCTAATGTTTTTTCCTTTTAGATTCATGTCGAATGGTCATCCATAACCTTAGTTTGAGTCAAGAAATAAATATTTTAGTTTTTGATTATACAGAAAAACACACATTTTACGAATCTGAATTTAGATTAAAATTTTTTTTTATTCCTACCTCTTACCAATATTTTTCTTATAAATATAAAATAATGACGTAAGGGTCAGTAAGTAATCAAGGAGATATCTTTCGTTGAGCAGGCTATGACAAAATTTAATGCATGTGTGTCCCACCCAAGCAAGATCAAAATTCTCAGTGATATGAGTGGCATCATCAAGCCTTCCAGGTAAAAACTGCGGCTTGACATCATCTCCTCATGACAACCGTTTAAAAATAGAGCCTTTCAAGTTTAAGCTATACATTTTTTTTTTCAATTGAGATAAGGAGCAATAACATAGGTTCATATAATATATATATATATATATCTTAATTATAAAATGCAGGATGACCTTGTTGCTTGGCCCTCCGGGCTGTGGGAAAACTACTCTGTTGCAGACGCTTGCAGGAAAGCACGACCCGTCTCTCAAGGTTTTCGTTTCTTACTTATCTAATCTCTTGGAGAGAATTTGTGTTTGCGTTTCTATTGATGAGATTTATGTTCAGACTTTAAGGATGCTTGATAGAATGCTTAGGACTGGATTTTCTTCTTGTTACCTGAGTGTTTTAAGCCTAAGTTGACTTAAAGAACTAGTTAAACATTTCCAAGGCATGGGGTGACAGAATTGGACTTCTTATGCTTCGGGATCTCTTTTTGGTGAAGTTTGTAGTTGCAAACTTCATTCTTAATAAAACTACTTCGCTTCAACAGCTATATATATGTATATATATATATAAAATAAACATATATTTTATATCACAGAATCCGAACATAGAAAAATAGAATAAAATTATACGATGATGAATCAACATAACAAACAACTGATCAATCTATTTGTAAAATTTTTTAAGTTCAGGTCTCAGGGGAAATCTCTTATAATGGCTACAAGCTCAATGAGTTTGCTCCTAGGAAAACGTCAGCTTACATAAGTCAAAATGACTTGCATATTTCTGACATGACTGTACGAGAGACAATAGACTTCTCAGCACGTTGTCAGGGCATTGGGAACAGAGCAGGTAGATATAGTTCTCCATCTTACATTAACAATCAAATCTTCGTAGAATTATATTGATCATTGAAATATGTTTATGATTTGAAGATATTTTGAAAGAACTCAGCAGAAGAGAGAAGCGACATGGGATTATCCCTGAACCAGATATAGACACCTATATGAAGGTAATCAGTTTGGCAAGAAATGGTTCCATTATCTAAAATGTTATTCAGGACCTGGTTGTTTCCATCTTTTCCTTTGTTACTATCTTAGATAATTATCTATGTTGGCAGGCAATTTCAGTAGAAGGGTTACAGAGAACACTCCAAACTGACTATATATTGAAGGTGATTCGCTTTATTAAAGGGAAAGAGAGAAGTGTAGTATTACTTTTGGATCCACTTCGTTTTGAGAGATCCAATTATTTTTTTTTCTAATTAATAGCCTTCCCTAAAGATTTTGCTACCATTTATGATTTTGTAGATCTTAGGACTTGACATTTGTGCTGATACAATTGTGGGAGATGCAATGAAGCAAGGAATCTCTGGCGGTGAAAAGAGAAGGTTGACGACAGGTTTTGTGATTGTAACCTATAACACTTGCTAATAAATTTATAAGTTCATTTAAATGAAGTAATAAAATCAGTTAATATACGACTTATAAATAATAGGTTTGGGATATATTGAAAGAAAATTGTCATTAATGTATATTTTTTCTTAAATTTAGTAAAGAAACGTGCTAAATTTTTTTTTCTAAAATGGTAAATAAATAATCTATCACCGATGCTTATACGTATTGGTTAAACGGATCGATGCTAATAATATTATATTAAATGTAGTAATTCATAATTTTATTCATCATTTTATATGCATGAGATAAAGTTATTGCTATATATAATAATTTAAAAAATATCTTTAAGACACTCATCAATAAAAATAATAACGTGATAAAAGAAAGCTAATGTGATATGATCAGCAAAATTTCCTATGAGTTAGAAAATTAAATTATAGTAATAAGTGCTTAATGTTGACATCTGACAGCGGAAATGATAGTTGGTCCAACCAAAGCACTCTTCATGGATGAAATATCAACAGGCTTAGATAGCTCCACCACCTTTCAAATTGTAACTTGTTTACAACAATTAGCCTACGTAATGGGGGCCACAATTTTAATTTCACTTCTTCAGCCAGCTCCGGAGACTTTTGATCTCTTTGATGACATTATCCTAATGGCGGAAGGAAAGATTGTATACCACGGACCTCGGACTGATGTCCAAGAGTTCTTTGAACATTGTGGCTTTAGGTGCCCACCAAGGAAAGGCGTCGCTGACTTCTTGCAAGAAGTGTGTATCTACGCTCAAGTTTCAGAATTCAGATTACGTATTAGGCATACAATATTTGCATTTGAATTCTTGAAACATTGTTTTGAAGTTAATTTATCTAATAATAGGTATTCTCCCAAAAGGATCAAGCACAATACTGGTTTCATATGGACCGTCCTCATGGTTATGTTTCTACGGACAAATTCATAGCTGCATTCAAGGAGTTCCATGCAGGACAGAGGCTAAACGAAGAATTATGCACACCTTTCAACAGAAGTGAGGATCACAAGAATGCTTTATCATTTAAGAAGTATTCATTGGGAAAATGGGAATTATTCAAAGCATGCTTGGCTAGGGAATGGCTTCTTATGAAGCGTAACTCGTTCTTTTATGTGTTTAAATTAGCTAAGGTAACAATTAATTAACCACGATTAGTAATTTATGAATCAATCTAGAGAAGGCAAATAAATTATTAACTGACGTAATCTAACGCACCTTGGTGTATTCTTCTGGTAGCTTGTTTTAATGGCACTGATAACCATGACTGTGTTTATACGCAATCGGATGAAGATTGATGAGTTCCACGCAAACCAGTATATGGCTTCTTTGTTTTTTGGTGTTTTGAGACTCTTCGTCGAGGGAAATTCAGAGTTGGCATTTACTAATTCCAGACTTGGCATATTCTACAAGCAAAGAGATTTGTACTTTTATCCTGCATGGGCTTACTCAATTCCTTCAACTATTCTAAAGATTCCATTTTCATTCCTGGATGCTTTTTTCTGGACATCTCTTGTATATTACGCGATTGGCTACAGTCCAGAACCAGAAAGGTTAGTTTTTTAAAAGACAATACTCTATTATTATGTTAGATATAACTTTCAATACATTCTTTAAGTCCCAGTGTTACTTTTAGGTTCTTCCGTCAACTTTTCCTTCTTTTCCTTGTTTCTCAAGTGGCAATCTCAATTTACCGTTTGGTCGCTGCTATATTTCAAATACCATCTGCTGCTGCAATTTTGGGTGAATTTATCTTTTTGGTAACAGCCTTATTCAGTGGCTTCATAGTACCCCAACGTAAGGCCAACGTTATTAGTAAGAATGAAATTCTGAAGTTCAAAATGTTCAGAGTATTCATGTAAATAATAACAGACCTCAATGCAGCATCAATGCCTTCCTGGATTAAATGGAGCTTTTGGATTTCCCCATTCACTTATACAGAAATAGGAATCTCAGTAAACGAATTTCTGTCTCCAAGGTGGCAAAAGGTAGGAAGGGAAATTACCCATGGTTGTTGATGATGATATGAACCAAAGTTCAGAACATTTTGCATTTATTACTCCATGTTTGCTGGTACTATTGTCGCTTTTCAGGTTTCATCTTCAAATGAGACTTTGGGGCATCAGGTTCTAATAAAACGTGGACTAAACTTCGGTGAATACTACTACTGGATATCAGTTGCAGCTTTGATAGGAATGTGGATTCTTGTTAATGTTGGATTCACCTTAGCCCTTAGTTATTTAAAGCGTAAGCTTTTCTCCAAGAAGATACAAAAGGAAAATGATAAAAGAACCAAAAAACACAAATGATAGATTAATTATTTCTAGCACTAAGTTGTGTTTTAAAATTGAACTTTTGCGCAGCTCCAAGGAGATCTCGGGCTATTGTTTCCCATGAAAGGTTCTCTTATCGAGAAGGAAAAGAAGATTTGAGCAATTCCGTACACGAAAACGAGTTGCCTGGTGGTCATGCAACAACTGAAATTACAAGGATGGTTTTACCTTTTGTGCCTGTGACATTATCATTCGATAACGTGAATTACTTTGTGGATACTCCTAAGGTAACAATTTGATTTATCAAGAAAACCCTTATTATTTTAAAGATGATTAGAAAAATTTTCAATTTATTTTCTTTGTCTTCCCAGAAATTTAGAGAGAAAGGATTCCCAAATAACAAACTACATCTTCTTCAAGATATTTCTGGTACGTTTAGGCCTGGCGTTCTCACAGCACTGATGGGCGCTAGTGGAGCTGGCAAGACAACCTTGATGGATGTTTTATCGGGAAGAAAAACTGGAGGCTATATTAAAGGGGATATAAGAGTTGGAGGATACCCTAAAGTCCAAGAGACATATGCTAGGGTGTCTGGGTACTGTGAGCAAACCGACATACACACTCCGCAGATGACAGTAAGGGAATCAGTGATGTACTCAGCTTGGTTACGCCTACCAGAGATTCCTTGGCATAAAAGATTGGTAAAAGTGTCAAAACTTTATGCAACGCTCAAATGCAATGCCCCGAAACCAATAAAAATTATGACATAAAAAATTAAGACATATTGCAAGATAAAATTTTTGTGTTACCATGAAGTTTATTAAAGGCTCACTTAATTCTTGCATTTAACAGGAATTTGTAGCAGAGGTTCTTCGACTAATTGAGCTTGATGAAATAAAAGATGCTTTAGTTGGTGTTCCTGGTGTCACTGGTATATCAGCTGAGCAGCGCAAACGACTTACTATAGCCGTAGAGCTTGTTTCTAATCCATCAATAATATTTATGGATGAACCCACCTCTGGTTTAGATGCCAGAGCAGCTGCTATTGTCATGCGAGTGGTGAAGAATATAGTTAGTACTATGAGGACAATTGTATGCACCATTCATCAGCCAAGTATAGACATATTTGAGGCATTTGACGAGGTAACTGAGTAATGCATTCATATATGTTTTATTTTGTTAATTTTCTTATTAAAAAAAAAATTGGTCCACAATGTAACTGTTAGGTTACACGTTTTATTGCATTGGCTTGATTCATTTAAATACCATCGATCCTTCCTGCCATGATTATTTTGCTTCATATAACTTAAGCGCATCTTGCAGATTATTTTGATGAAAGGAGGAGGACAAATAATATATTCCGGAGAGCTCGGTCAGAATTCTTGTAAGCTTATTCAATACTTAGAGGTAATCCAAAATTACACCTTATAGATTTATCCACCAGCCCAGTGAATCGGAAAGTATTCACTAATGTTTAAAAACGCAAGCAGGGAATACCAGGGGTGCCGAAAATAAAGGAAAACTACAATCCAGCAACGTGGATGTTAGAAGTCACAAATCCTTCTGCTGAAGCTCAACTTGGAGTGGATTTCGCCCATCTCTATAAAGAATCTCATCTGTATCAGTAGGTTCACCATGATAAGTCAGAAAAACATTTCTTAAGACCCTGAAATTTGACCATAATTGATATATTCTGGGCCTTTGAGTTTATGTGTAGGAGAAACAAAGAATTAGTCGAAGGGTTGAGAGTTCCAGCGCAGGGTTCAGAGGAACTGCGCTTTGCTACACGCTTTCCGCAGAATAGTTGGGAGCAATTCAAAGCATGCCTCTGGAAGCAACATTTGTCCTATTGGAGAAACCCCGCGTATAGCTTAGGGCGCTTGATTTTCACCATGACATCTTCTTTGTTATATGCAGCGGTTCTTTGGCAGAAAGGGCAAAAAGTGTAAGCTTGCTTCCTTGAAATTTTTTCCCTTTTCATATCAAATATTTCTTCTCAGTTGAAGTCCCATGAAACACATTCAGAAATATATTTGTTTCCATCCCTGGAGCATCATCAAGATTTTTTGCCCCTGAATTCCTACAACCAAAAGCACTTTCTTTGAATTTGTTCAAAAATAAGCATGCAAGAAGTTAGTCTATATAAAAGCTGAGTTATTACCTTTAAGTTTAAACATAAATTTATTATGTGACATTATGCTGAAATCATGATCATCTTTCCTGAAGAGATACAGACCAGGATTTGTTCGACATGATGGGATCAATGTTTATTTTCATTACTGCCAATGGAGTATGCAACTGTGTTTCGGTTCTTCCACTCATAACTAGTCAACGGGCCATCGTGTACCGAGAAAGGTTTGCTGGGATGTACTCGTCCAAGGCATATTCATTAGCACAGGTCCAAAATTATTCTCACATCATACTTCTTTTGCGTTTCCAAGAGGTGAATAATAAAGTTTCACTTTTAAAATTGCAGGTGATAATTGAAATACCATATGTCGTCCTAGAAGCAGCTTTGTTCTTGATGATTTCATATCCAGCAGTCAACTTGTATGGCTCGGCTTACAAAATGTCTTGGTACTTCTATGCTATTTTTTGTACAATGCTCACCTACAAATACATGGGCATGGCGATTGTGTCTTTGACTCCAACTTACCAAATGGCCTCAATATCTGCAAGTTATTGTGTCTCATTGGTGAATTTGTTTTCTGGTTTTCTTATACCAAAACCTGTAAGCCTACTCTATATCTTGCTAACCAAAATTAAACTACAATTTCTTTTTCTTTCTGATAAAACCTATCGGTTGGCTCCTTCTATTGTGCAGTAAAGTGAAATTGAAAGGTCTACTTTTGATATATGCTACATTTGACTCTTGCAGGTATTGCCTAAATGGTGGGTTTGGCTCTATTGGATTGTCCCAACTTCTTGGACATTGAGAGGTCTCCTCACTTCGCAATATGGAGATATAAATCGGGAGATAATAGCATTTGGAGAGCCCAATACTATCAGTGCCTTCTTAGAAAGCTACTATGGATTCAAACATGTGGATTTGCCCTCCACAGCTATTGTACTAATTGCTTACCCGATTTTCTTTGCTTCTGTTTTTACATATTTTATGGCTAAGCTAAACTTTCAAAGGAGGTGAACAAAGCAACATTCTATTGCTAGCTCCTGGATTCTCATGCATCTCTCAATCCTTGTTCTAAACTATCAAACCCTATTCTATTTTTTTTTTCTTTTAAAGCTCGTGAAATCCAAATTTTTATTAAAGTATATGCTTGTAATTGTTACTTTTTGTTGGATTTACTTAAATTCCTTAAAAATTGTGTACTAGTTTATACAAAGGATGAAGTATGTCTTACTTATCTTCTCTTTTGGAATACTTCACGAGATTGAGAAGTGAACTAACAAATGTGGCAGAAGACAGCCTCTTAGTCAACTTGAAAGGAAGCTGTTTAGAAGAACACATCCACTACCTATTTAGATTCCAAATCTGAATGTTGTGTTTCTCTTTTGTCTTTCACTTTCCTATAGCTTTTATCTTCTCCTTTTGTTAGAGAGAACTATGATAAACTTTTCTTTTTTTATAAATGACATGAGAGTTTTCTTTCTTTGGCTTCTAAAACTATTTAAATTGGGAGGATCTAGTAACTACTCACTCTTGGTTGCTACACAAGGGTGCCACGTTTGGTTACTGGTGGTTTTACAATACTGGGCAATTAATTTTCAAATTAAATTTGTGCGTAATTTGGTTAGGTTTTATATTTAATTTAAATTATACCAAAAATTAATCCAACAGTTTTGGGTTTTATATTTAATTTAAATCATACCAAAATTTTATAAAAAGTTCAAAAAAAAATACATACTAAATCATGCTAAATTTGATAAATGATAAGTAATCATTATACATCTCAAATATTATTAAATTAAAATAAAATGTTCTTGGTGTTAAAATGCTATAATTTTATTATAATATTTTAAATTTATATTTGATACATTATCGAGATATAAATTTTGTATGCATGTTACATATAGTAATATCATACTTCCAACATCGCAGTGTCGTTGTCTTTGAGGGAAAATAACGACGATGACTCGATGAGGTCTAGTTGAAAGCGGGCTGCAATTGAGAGATTGCCCAGTTTCCTACGAACCCTCATTGTTGGATCGCAAGCTTTTAAATGATACGAAAAAGATAATGAAGATAATATATATAATTGGCAGGAAGAGGAAGGTGATAGATATGTTACATAGCTTGGGACTTTGTAACCCCGCATTATTGCACTAGTAATTACACACGCTTAAAATTATGTTAACTAAGCTTGTGAATTGTTATTGCACTTGGCAAAAAAAAGAAAAAAAAAACTATAAAAACCCAAAGATCTGCTCTGCATCTGCATCTGCATCTACTAACATAAGTTTTATTTAAAAACGTGAAGGAGACACTCACTTCGGATGCCCTAATCCATCATTTCATATACTATTTTATTTTTATCCTTTAGGCACAATCAATTGTTATAATAAAATGAAAATTGTTGATGCAAAGATTGTCAGACTGTATCTGCTATGAGGTATTATCCACTCTAGAACAGTACATAAACTGTCCTCACAATTTTATCCTTTAAGAAAAAGCACTTCAATAAAAGAATGGTAGCATTTGTTTTATAGGTCACAGTCCATGTCCTTGGCTAATTAATGTCGGATTATTGTTTTGTTCTAATATTAGCCCCCCAAGCAGGGTTTGGACTGTGTAGGTCGGAAAAGGCAAGTTCGGTCGTAGATTAAGTGGTTAAGATACCACTATGTAAGTCGTAAATCGAGTGGGCAAGTTTGCTACTAGCCTTTCATGCAAGCTGGATTGTGTAGGTCAAGCAGGCAAGTTCAGTCATAGATCGAGTTGTCAAAATACCACTGTGTAAGTCATAGATCGAGTTGACAAGTTTGCCACGGTATTAGTCGTGCAGGCATGTTTATGTGGTAACTTGGTGTTACCCGTTTATATGTCTAAATGAGATTTCGGTTATGAGCTCATGGCTTATCGATTCCCACAAATGGCGTTATTATTGTGCAAGGATTGTCGGACTGTGCCTATTATGAGATATTGTCCACTCAGGTACACAGACTGTCTTTACGATTTAGTCCTTTGAGAAAAGATACCTCAATAGGAAAAGGGTTGCCTTTGCTTTTTAAGCCACAGTCAATATCCTTGGCTAATCGATGTGGGGATTGTTATTTTGTCCCAACAAAAATAAATGACATAATTCATATATCTGTGTTATATTCATCTATTTTAATCCGTTACATTTATATTTAAGGTATTATATATTTACATAAATTTTTAATAATTAATAATTTATGTTATTTATATTTTGATAAATCAATATATTTACATTATATTTATATTATTTTTATATTATATTTATATCATGTAATCATACTACATCAAAAATTATAGATTCTATTGACTTCTTCTTGTGTCATTTTCAAATGTATAGATAATTAGATGCCTATAACCTGGGAATATTTAATTCAATTGTAAAGGCAACGTTTCAATTAATACGAGTGAATTGGATTAGGTTCAGTTGCCATCTTCATGGCTTAGTTATATTTAAATTCTCTTTATTTAAATTAAATTAATATCAAACAATTGTTTATTAATATATTAATATTTCAAATCATATTAAAATCTAAAAAAATAATATCATTTAAGCCAAAATTTTGGCAAGTAATTCAATTCGTTATCACCTTTGTTTACGGTGTTAATGATATGAATTTTCATTAATACATTAAAAAATAAAAAAAAATTTAAACTTTAAATTTAATAAATTAAATTAAAAATTATAACAAATTAAATAAAATTTGAGTAAGTTGTGATGTAAGTAATTATACTTATAAAACTTTTAAGATATACTATTGTACTTAGTCAGATAATTACAAACAAAATTTAAGACTTAACCAATTACATTTAAAAAATAATATACAAATGTATCTAAAATTTGAGTTTTTATTATCAAAATAACTCATCTATAAATTAACACCGATAGCTTGTGGTTCTTTGCACTTTGGTCCATGGCCCATATTACATGTTAGGTTAGGCTATGTTAATAGAAACCAGTAACGAACCTAACTATTATCTGTATGTGTCTTAAATGATTATTTTTACTGCCTATATTATTGGAATAGGCACATATTTAATTTTATTAAAAATATATATATATAAAGAAGTTTAAATTATAATTAAAATTTTAATTCAATTACATATTGTCACTTTATATTTATTTTTATTTTCATACGTTGAATCTATCGAATGATTGAATAAACAACACCTCTTTAGAAAATATCAAAATATATTAAAGAATCAATTTTGTATATCTTCGCTTTAAGAACGTACAGAAATATCTTATATGAAAGAATGTTTAAACATAAGTTTGATGTTAAGACGTGAAAAATTTTCGTTCTTTAAAATTAAATACGTGATTTTTTTTTGTTTTAAAATTATTAGATTCAATATATTATTATATTAAAATTTTTAATTTTTACTAAACATAAATATTTAAAATTCACATAAAAAACCTTTGACATATTATTTTTATATTGTTAATTTTAAACTTATATTTAAATAATTTATTAAAATATAAATATTTTTTTGTGCATTATATAGATTTAAAATTAGTTACAATAAAAAAGTAACATAAACGGATTTGTAAGCTTTATTATTAAATTAATACGATAACACGGGATGCTTTGGACTTTGATGCATGGACCAGATATATATCACTTTACACGTTAGGCAAAGCTAATAAAAAGTGATAACGAACCTAAGTTAGCTACTCCAAAAAATAAAAATAAAAACAAATCTGTCTACTGCCTTATAGTCAAGTGGACATAGGCCTCTTCTATTTTCATTTTTCTTTTATAAGCTTTTGAATTGTTCAAAATAAACGCTTTATTTTTATTTTATATTTGTAAAGAATTAGCTATTAAGCTTATTAGCAAAATAAACTAGGAAGTTATATGCATTTAATTTGTAGATCAAGTGCATGGACTGAGGCATCAATGGAGGTTAGCCACTAGCCTCAATGCCATGTACATATATTGTAAAAGTTTAAAAATATTAGGATGAAACTTGTTGCTTTTTCATGTTAGAATTTTAATGAAATATCATTTATAAGAATATGATTGCTAAAAATGTGACTGTTCAGAAAATAATATTACAAAGTTTGCTATACAGGAAAAAGTGTTAGTAAAACTTAAGAAAATTACATTGATATATTTGGTTCATTAAATACATTACTAAGAATACGGTGATAATTTTCGAGACTACCCTTATCAAATAAAATATAATTTTTATTATTTTTAACATTTCTGAAAGATATTTATTATTAATAAGCAAGTCATTTAATTCGTCTATTTTTTAACAATAATTACTTTATTTTAAATAAAAACAACATAGCACATTTGTCTCAAATTTAATATATGATAAAAATAAAAAATAAGTTTTAAATATTTAATATGTTATGAGCTAAAATGTAATTTAATTTAATAGTAAGTAAAATTATTTTAAAATCAATTAAATTTTCATGATTTTGTGATTAATAAAATTATCAGGTAGAAAAGAATTTAATTATTAATTTTTAAATTTGAACAAGATAATTTTGTTTTTAAGCATTTTTTTATTTATTTTTTAACTACTTGGGAAAGTACTTTCCCACTTATCCTCTGGGAAAATATTCTTGTGATTGTAGAAAAGTAATTCTAGAAGAAAGTTAACACTTTATAACATACTAAATATGAAAATTTAATTGGTGAAAATCTAATTTTAAAAAAAATGATAATTTTTCATTATACTAACCACTCTCTAAAAAGATCCTAAAAATAGAGTTCATAAAAAATGGTAATACGTATTCTTTTCTTTCAAGCTGCATAAATATAAGGAAAATAACATAACTGGGCATGCTTTATCCTTGAAATTGAACCAATATAATAGGATAACAGTAATAGGTTATCTTTCCAACTACAATATTGTAACAAATCTAATATATATATATATATATATATATATATATAAGAAAGATTTACTCATACAGATGTAAAATTTTTTAGTTTTATATAATTTTTTAACATTAATTAGTATTTATCTAATGGTTGAAAAAAAATTAAAAATAAATGAATAATTAATAATGAATTAATTTATAATTAAATGTTAAATAAATATTAATCAATAACTAAAAAATAGTATAAAATTTCTCTCTTCGTGCATATATATATAATTAATACTTATCTCGTTTGACCAAACCAAAGGTAGCCTAAAGGAATACAATTTGTTGTGCTATATATATCTCATAAATTATTTGTTAGATTAGTTACATATCTATTAAAATTTGAAAACATAGAAGATACGGGAAAAAAGTGACGTGGAAGGAACTAGCTAGCTGAGCTAGGGAGAAGCACAGCCATGGAGTCGTCTTTGCAAGATCAGCTTTCTTCAAGCTTCAGGAAATCTTCAGATGCTTACTTGAAAGAGGAGGATGATGATGAAGTTGAGTTGCAGTGGGCCGCAATCGAAAGATTACCCACTTTCAAGCGGATAAGAACCACATTGTTTGATAAAAAATTATTAAATGATGGCAACGAAGAGGAAGGCAAGAAGGTGATGGACGTTGCTGGGCTTGGACCTTCGGAACGACGTGTTTTCGTTGACAAGCTGATAACCATAATCGATAAGGACCATCTCAGGCTGTTAAAGAGACTGAAAGAAAGAATGGCCAGGCAAGAACAAACAACAAATCTGTAACCTTTAATCTAATCTATCTCATTCTTTTTAATTTGCTTAACACCATAAAATAATAACTTTATGTCATTGCCAAATTGATATTTTGGAATATATATATATATATTTCAGGGTGGGTTTGGAACTACCAACCATCGAAGTGAGATTCAAGAACCTGAATGTGGAAGCAGAGTGTAAAGCGGTTCATGGAAAGCCCATCCCTACTCTTTGGAGCACCATCACAGACACATTCTCTGTAAGTCTTTAACATTCCTTGATTTTTTTTTTTTTTTTTTGTCCTTCCATGCAAGTATTTCACTGGGAAATTTTGCATGAAGCAATTATCAGAAAATATGAAAAAAGAAAGTATATGAAGATACACTTGATATTTGAAAATATTTGAACAAAAATATTAAACTCAAAATATAAGTTTAGACCAAAAGAAATTTAAATCTATCTCCAACAATTGAGGTCCAAACTCGACCGACCTGACTTGTTTTTCAATTATATTATATAATTTATATATAATATAATGTAAAATATATATTATATTCTAATATAAATATTAAAAACTTTATTAAGTTATTTATATTTTAAAACTTTATAAAAATAAAATTATTAAAGATTAAATAAAATAACTTGTTTTATTTTTTAAAAAAAATATGAGTGAATTTTGTTGTCTAAACCATCTTTTTATAAATAAAAATAGACCTGAACAAAATTTAAAACACATATTTAAAGCCGAATCAAACTCAAATAAATATATAATATTAATACCGCTTAAGTTCAATCAACATTATCTAAATGAAACTATCCTAGTTTGACAAGAGAAATGAATATTCTAGATTTGACTATTTCGATCGACTTATATAAAATAAAACATTTTTTTTTTTTTAGTTTTTATAAATCTCAATCCATAAACGGTCAGTAAGTAATATATTTTATGTTGAGCAGGCTCGGACAAACATTAATAAATATGTGTCTCAACCAAACAAGATCAAAATTCTCAACGATATGAACGGGATCATCAAGCCTTCCAGGTAAAAACTGTGGCATCACATCATCTAGTCATGACAACCATTTAAAATAGAGCCCTTTCATGTTTAAGCTATACTTTTTTTCGTTTTAGATAAGGAGCAATAACAAAGTTCATACACCTCAACTATAATGCAGGTTGACCCTGTTGCTTGGCCCTCCAGGCTGTGGAAAAACTACTTTGTTGCAGACACTCTCAGGAAACCATGACACGTCTCTCAAGGTTTGTTTCTTACTTGTCTAACCTCTTGGAAAGAAATTGTGTTTGTGATTCTATTAACGAGTTGCTGTTCATGATTTAAGGATGCTTGACAAAATGCCTTGGATAGGTTAACTTCTTGTCACCTAATTATTATAGCCTCATTTAATTTGAAGAACTAGTTAATCATTTGTAAGGCATAGGGTACCAGAATTGGACTTCTGCTTTTTGGGTTTGTTTCATATTGGCTATGCTTTTTGGGATCTCCTTTTGGTGAAGTTTGTCATTCAAACTTCATTCTTAATAAAACTACCTTGCTTGAACAACTGTATATTTAAATAGAAGAAACATATATTTTATATCATAGAATTCAAACATAGAAAAAAATTTATATGATAATGAATCAACATAACAAACAATTTACCAATTTATTTGTAAAATTTTTATGCTCAGGTCTCAGGGGAAATATCTTATAATGGCTACAAGTTAAATGAGTTTGTTCCCCAGAAAACGTCATCTTATATAAGTCAATATGACTTGCATATTTCTGACATGACTGTAAGGGAGACAATTGACTTCTCAGCACGTTGTCAAGGCATTGGGAGCAGAGCAGGTAGACATTGTTCTCCATCTTACATTAACAATCAAACCTTCCTAGCATTATATTGATCATAGAAATTGTTTATGATTTGAAGATATTATGAAAGAGCTCATTAGACGGGAGAAGCAACATGGGATTATCCCTGAACCAGACATAGACGCCTATATGAAGGTAAAACAGTTTTGCAAGAAATGGTTCTGTTATCTAACATGTTAATCAATGCTTGGCAGTTTCTTTCATTTCCTTTGCTGCTATCTTAGGCAATAATCTATGGTGGCAGGCAATTTCAGTAGAAGGATTAAAGAGAACACTCCAAACTGACTATATATTAAAGGTGATTGGCTTGATTAAAGGGAAAGAAAGAAGTGTAATAGTATATTTGGATCCACTTCAAGATCCAAGTATTTTTGCCAATTAATAGCCTTCCCTAATGTTTTGCTACCACTTATGATTTTTTAGATCTTAGGACTGGACATTTGTGCTGATACAGTTGTGGGAGATGCAATGAACCGAGGAATCTCTGGCGGTGAAAAGAAAAGGCTGACGACAGGTTTTGTGCTTGTAACCTATACCACTTGTTAACAAATTTATAAGCTAATCTGCATGAAATATTAAAATCAGTTAGTATACTAATTATAATAATAAGGGGTTACATATATGTGTGTGTGTGTGTGTTTGTAGAAAGAAAATTTTCATTAACGTATCACTTTTTCTTGAACATGGTAAAAGTAATGCATTAAATGAAAAAAAATTTCTAAAAGGGTAAATAAATAATCCTTAATGGTGCTTATAGCTACCGATTAAGCAAATCCATGTTAATAATATTGTCTTAAATGTAGTAACTGGCAACTTTATTCATCATTTCGAATGTATTGGGTGAAGATATTGTTATATATTCTAATCTTAAAAATGTTTTAGGGCAATCATTAACAAAAGATATAAAAATTATGTGGTAAAATAAAACTCATGGGATATGATCAGCAAAATTCCTCGTTAATTAGAAAATTAAATTATTGTACTAAGTGCTTAATGTTTATATGTAACAGGGGAAATGTTAGTTGGTCCAACCAAAGCACTCTTTATGGATGAAATATCAACAGGCTTAGATAGCTCCACCACCTCTCAAATTGTAACCTGTTTGCAACAATTAGCCCACGTAATAGGGGCCACAATTATCATTTCACTTCTTCAACCAGCTCCGGAGACCTTTGATCTCTTTGATGACATTATCCTAATGGCAGAAGGAAAGATTGTGTACCACGGACCTCGGAGTGATGTTCAAGAGTTCTTTGAACATTGCGGCTTTAGGTGCCCCCCAAGGAAAGGCCTCGGTGACTTCCTTCAAGAAGTATGCATCCATACTCAAGTTTCAGAATTCAAACTATGTACTACACATATAATATTTGCATTGAATTCTGGAAACATTGTTTTGAAGTTGATTTATCTAATAATAGGTACTTTCTCAAAATGATCAAGCACAATACTGGTTTCATATGGACCAACCTCATAGTTATGTTTCTACTGACAAATTCATAGCTGCATTCAAGGAGTTTCATGTAGGACAGAGGTTAAATGAAGAACTTTGCACACGTTTCAACAAAACCGAGGATCACAAGAAATTTTTGTCATTTAATAGGTATTCATTGGGAAAATGGGAATTATTCAAAGCATGCTTGGCTAGGGAATGGCTTCTTATGAAGCGTAACTCGAAAATTTATGTGGTTAAATCAGCACAGGTAACGATTAATTAACTACGATTAGTAATTTTTGAATCAATATAGAGAAGACAAATTATAAATCAACATACTCTTACACACCTTGGTTGTTCACTGCCTGTAGCTTGTTTTTCTGGCACTGATAGTCATGACTCTGTTTATACGCACTCGGATGAAGATTGATGAGTTCCATGCACGCGAGTTCATGGCTTCCTTATTTTATAGTCTTTTGAAACTTATGAGCAATGGAATTACAGAGTTGGCATTTACTAGTTCCAGACTTGGCATATTCTACAAGCAAAGAGACTTGCACTTCTATCCTGCATGGGCTTATTCAATTCCTTTAGCTATTCTGAAGATTCCGTTTTCATTTCTGGATGCTTTTCTTTGGACATCTCTTGTATATTATGGCATTGGCTACAGTCCAGAACCAGAAAGGTTAGCTTTTTAAGGACAGTATTCTATTACTACGTTAGATATAAATTTCAGTATCTTCTCTAAGTCCCAGTGTTACTTTTAGGTTCTTCCGTCAACTTTTCCTCCTTTTCCTCCTTCATCAAGTGGCAATCTCAATTTACCGTCTTATTGCTGCTGTATTTCAAAGACCATCAATTGCTGCAAGTTTTGGTCAATTTACCGTAGTAGTAACAGCATTATTCAGTGGCTTCATAGTACCCCAACGTAAGGCCAACTTTATTAGGAAGAAGAAATTCTAAAGTTCAAAATGTCAAAATATTCATGTAATTATAATAGACGTTTCCTCAATGCAGCATCAATGCCTTATTGGATAAAATGGGGCTTTTGGATTTCCCCGCTATCATATACAGAAATAGGAATCTCAATAAATGAATTTCTATCTCCAAGGTGGCAAAAGGTAAAAATGGAAATTACCAATAGTTGTTGATGAAATGAATTAATGATCAAAATATCTGCAGTTATTACTTCATTTTTGCTGGTTGTGTTGTCGGTTTTTAGGTTTCATCTTCAAATGAGACTTTGGGGCATCAAGTTCTAATAAAACATGGACTAAACTTCAGTGAATACTTCTACTGGATATCAGTTGCAGCTTTGATAGGAATGTGGATTCTTGTTAACGTTGGATTCACCTTAGCCCTTAGTTATTCAAACCGTAAGTTTTTCTCCATGCAGATACAAGAAGAAAATGATAAATTAATCATTTCTAGTACTAAGTTGTGTTTGAAAAATGAAAATTTGCGCAGTTCCAAGGAGATCTCGGGCTCTTGTTTCTCATGAAAGGTTCTCTTATCTAAAAGGAAAAGAAGATTTGAGCAATTCCGTAGATAAAAACGAACAACCTGGAGTTCATGGAAATACAGAAATTACAAGGATGGTTTTACCTTTTGTGCCTGTAACACTATCATTTGATAATGTGCATTACTTTGTGGATACTCCCAAGGTAACGATAATATTTATCGACAAAACCTTTTATTATTTTGAAGTTGAATGGAAATTTTCGATTTTTTTTCTCTGTTTTCCCAGAAATTTAGAGAGAAAGGATTCCCAAATAAGAGACTGCATCTACTTCAAGATATTTCTGGTGCATTTAGGCCTGGAGTTCTTACAGCATTGATGGGTGCCAGTGGAGCTGGCAAGACAACCTTGATGGATGTTCTATCTGGAAGAAAAACGGGCGGCTATATTGAAGGGGATATAAGAGTCGGAGGATACCCCAAAGTGCAAGAGACATATGCTAGAGTATCTGGGTATTGCGAGCAAACTGACATACACTCTCCGCAAATAACAGTAAGGGAATCAGTGATGTACTCAGCTTGGTTACGCCTTCCAGCAGAAATTCCTTGGCATAAAAGATTGGTAAGAGTGTTAAAATTTTATGCGAGGCCCAAATGCAATGCACATGAACTAATCTGATTTATGTCACGTTACCAACGGAAGTTTATTAAAGGCTCACTTGATTCTCGCATTTAACAGGAATTTGTGGCAGAGGTTCTTCAAATGATTGAGCTTGTTGAAATCAAAGATGCTTTAGTTGGCGTCCTTGGTGTCAGTGGTATATCAGCAGAGCAGCGCAAACGGCTAACAATAGCGGTAGAGCTTGTATCTAATCCATCAATAATATTTATGGATGAACCCACCTCTGGTTTAGATGCCAGAGCAGCAGTTATTGTCATGCGAGTGGTGAAGAATATAGTTAGTACTAGGAGGACAATTGTATGCACCATTCATCAGCCAAGTATAGACATATTTGAGGCATTTGACGAGGTAATCAAGTGATGCATTTATTGATATTTTATTTTGTTAATTTCTCGTTACAAAAATTGCTCTCGGCATACTTGACATTCAACAATGTAATAATGAGGTTACATGTTTCATTGCGTTGGCTTGATTCAATAAACACCTTTGATCTTTCCTGCCATGGTACTTCTACTTTACATAACATAAAAGCATGCTGCAGATTATTTTGATGAAAAGAGGAGGGCAAATAATATATTCTGGGAAGCTTGGTCAGAATTCTTGTAGGCTTATTGAATACTTTGAGGTAATCACAAGTAACATGCTATGGACTTATCCACCACTCAGTGAATAGGAATGCATAAACTAATGCTTTAAAACGCTTGAAGCAGGGAATACCAGGGGTGCCGAAAATAAAAGAAAACTACAATCTAGCAACATGGATGTTAGAGGTTACAAATCCTTCTGCTGAAGCTCAACTTGGAGTGGATTTTGCCCTTCTCTACAAAGAATCTCATCTATATGAGTAGGTTCACTGTGATAAGTCAAAAAGCACTTGTTAAGACGCTGATGTTTGACCATAATTGCTATATTCAGGCCCTTTGATCATATAGTCGCACCTCAAAATGAAGGGAAGAAATATAAAGCTTAGAAATATTATATTTCTACTGCATAATTATACCATTGCATTTTTATGCGTAGGAGAAACATAGAACTAGTTAAAGAGCTGAGAGTTCCAGCGCAGGGTTCAGAGGAACTACGTTTTAGTACACGATGTCCACAAAATAGTTGGGAGCAACTCAAAGCATGCCTCTGGAAGCAACATTTGTCCTATTGGAGAAACCCCACATATAACTTGGGGCGCTTGATTTTCACCATGGCATCTTCTTTGTTATATGGAGCGCTTCTTTGGCAGAAAGGGCAAAAAGTGTAAGCTGATTCCTTAAAAGTCTTTCCTTTTTGAGTACTAAATATTTCCTCTCAGTTGAACTCTCCACGAAACACATTCACAAATATATTTCTTTCATTCCAGGAGCATCATCAAGATTTTCTACCCCTGAATTCCCGCAACCAAAAGCATTCTTACCCTGAAGTTCTCATAATTTTTTTTTTTTAGTCTTTGCATCCGTTCAATAAAAGCATACAGAAAGTTGGTCTATCCAAAAGCCGAGTAATTACTTTTTAAGTGTAAACATAACTTTATCATGTGACGTTATGATGAAATCATGATCCTCTTTCTTGAAGAGAAAGTGACCAGGATTTGTCCAACATAATGGGATCAATGTATATTTTCATGATGTCCACCGGAATAAGTAATTGTGTATCAGTTCTTCCACTCATAACTAGCCAGCGAACCATTGTGTACCGAGAAAGGTTTGCGGGAATGTGCTCGTCCAAGGCATATTCATTGGCACAGGTCCCAACTTATTCTCACATCATACTTCTTTGCGTTTCCAACCGGTGAATGATAAATTTTCACTTTACAATTGCAGGTGATAATTGAAATACCATATATCTTCCTTGAAGCAGCTTTGTTCTTGATAATTTCATATCCGGCAGTCAACTTGTATGGATCAGCTTACAAAATATTTTGGTACTTCTATGACATTTTTTGTACAATGCTCACCTACAAATATATGGGCATGGCGATTGTTTCTTTGACTCCAACCTACCCAATGGCCTCAGTATCTGCAAGTTACTGTATCACGGTGGTGAATTTATTCTCTGGTTATCTCATACCACAACCTGTAAGTCCACTCCATATCTTGCCTTACTAACCAAAACTAAACTACAATTCGTAATCTTTCTGATAAAAGCTCATCAGTGGGCTATTTTTTATATGCAATAAGAGTTTGAAATAGTAAAAAGTGAAATTGAGAGGTCTACTGTTGATATTCGCGACATTCGACTCTTGCAGGTATTGCCTAAATGGTGGGTTTGGCTCTACTGGATGGTCCCAACTTCTTGGACATTGAGAGGTCTCCTCACTTCCCAATTTGGAGATATAAATCAGGAAATCATGGCATTTGGAGAGCGCAAAACTATCAGTGACTACTTAGAAAGCCACTATGGATTCAAACATAAGGATTTGCCCCTCACTGCTATTCTACTAATTGCTTACCCGATTTTCTTTGCCTCTGTTTTCACATATTTTATGGCGAAGCTAAACTTTCAAAGAAGGTGAACAGCACAACATGCTATTGCTAGCTCCTGAATTCTCATGCATCTTCATCTCTAACCTTAAAATAAATTTGTCATGCATAAGAATGTTGCTCATCAAGATTTCCACTAGCAATCCTTGTTCTAAATTATCAAAAGCCTATCCTATTTCTTCTTTCTTTTCTTTACCTTTTAAAGCTTGTGAAAACCATCGAATAAAGCTTCCTCGGGGGGTATATCAGCTTACTATTATTGAGTGAATTTAGAATAAAATTATATTCCTGTCCGGATGGGTTTTCATTCTTCTCCGAATCATCATAATCCTTGTTGAAATAGTCACTTTTCGGTTTTGTATTTAATTTTTAAATCATGCCCAAAATTTAAAGAAAAGTTAAGAAAAAATACATAACCATCCCAAACCAGAAATTCCATTACATGCTGCGGAGCATTTGCAAGACAGGTTTTTATTATGATGATAACGATAAAATGATTGGTGACAATGGCTACCTCTCCCGCTATCAAAATGTCAAAAGTCAGGGAGCTCAGACCCAGAGAGAAAACTATGCTAATTTGCATGTGTTAATATGTTAGATACCCTATAACATTCCATTGATGACTGAAGTGAACAACAAATAAATATATTTGTATATATGTCAACAATAATACTGCGTCTGAAACTCGGTCCAAACACTGGTGTTAATATACCACCAAATCTCAGCTTTACAAAGTCTATTATAAACGGGTTACCATACAAACCACCTATTAAACGTTAATGAATTACGGAGAGTCACCGGACTTCAGCTTGTTCCATAGTCCAACAATTCCCATCGGAAGGGACGGAACACGTACAGAACTTCAGGACAGCTCTTAAATAGTAGAGCAACGCAGACGCATACTGCGGCTATGGCTACCATTGAGAGCATTACAGGCCTGTAAACCAATGACCTGCTGGTCGTTCCATAGCCATGAGCCAGCTTCTGATCACAAAGCTTGCAATGTTGCTTCATGGATCTCGATTGAAGCTGGCCAATCTCAAAGCTCGAAGTTGACTCGTTATTTTGCTTCTGGTTTGTGCTGCAATCAGAGAGGGCATTGGGAATGTCAACCACCGTGTGCGCAGAAGGTGATCTCTTATTAATTTTCTTCTGTATCAGGTGGATGTATGAGTAGTGGCCACGTAATCGGGCATAATCTTCAGGTGTAGAGCCGGTGCTGTCTCGGGCACTCTTCCAAGCATCTATGCCAACCTGAACGGAAAATACATATGACTACTTTTCAAATGAAATTTAACCCCAAAAGAGATAAAAAATAAAAATAAAACTACGTTCAGATTTAACAGCTTAGATTTCAAAGCAAAAACTCATGCTCAAATCTTCGTGGAAGCGTCAAGGGGATTGTTATTGGTAGTTTAGCACAAGAGCGCACTAATGGGTAAGAGAGTCCTAGCAATTTTGAATCAAGCAATTGCACTGATGGCAGGCAGTCTCACACTTCTCAGCCCACACTTAGAAATAGACTACGACAGACAGAATCCAGATTGAACGTCATGGCATGCTCAGAAAGAAATTAATAAGGAATTACCTTTCCAGGATCATCAATTAATGCATCCAGCACGTCTTCAGAAGCATCTTTGCCCGCTGCAATGTGAAGAGGAGTCAAACCTGCAGGGCCTAGGACATCAGGTCTAAACAAGAAAGTTTCATGAACACCAGCAGCTGCTGTCTCACTTTCCAATCCTAGTCTATTTGAAGCTGTCTCAGGGACAAATCTTAAAAGGAGCTCCACAAGAGGTCTAGAATTTTTCCGAACAGCTCTGTGAAGAAGACCCATTTCTGTTAATGCAAGGTCAAGGGAGGGGTACTCCCCTGAACCCACTATTCCATCAAGAAGAATATTTAAGAGTTTTTTCACTACAGCACACCATTCATGGTCCATAGAGAAATCCATAAGCCACTTGAACTGCCTTAGAGAAAAGGGTTCCACGTTAGGATCCAAGTGGCCCAATCTAGACTTCAATTGACATCTATGAAGAAGCCAACCAACTTCATGAATGAAGTCCATGGCTTGATTTTTGGTTTCCATTTTCCCAGTCCTGCCAACATCTGCATCAGTGTCAGTAATTTCCAGTACACTCTCAAGCATACGGATCTCTGAACAAACATCATCCTCAGCAACTATGAAAGGGAAGAAACTGTTATTAAGACCATGGTCTTCAACCTGGGGAAGATCAAGTAAATGTCAACTTCAGCTAAAGAAAGGCATATTCAGAATAAACTATATAATATGCATCTTTTATCACATGTGCGTCTGAAAAAGGAGGGGAAAAAAAGAAGAAGCAAAGATAGATATCAAAGTAGCTTCTATTTATTTTCCAATCCTTGAAAAGAGCATAGTGACTGGGAAATACAGTGCAACTGGAAAACCAGGGGGAGTCCAGCCATGAATTTGTAAAAGCTGTGGAAGCACCTAAGCATCTATGATCTGGTATAAATACTTTTCAAGAACTTGGATAAAATTCACATCAACTGTCTCAAAATCGTCCTAGGACCTTTCTCTTCCCTCCCCCCCCTCCCAAGTGCCCCAATATAAGATATAATTTTCGCGCAAAGAAATTATAACAGTCCATCCCAAAGAAGCACTAAAGTTAATGCCAAACTTTGACGTATTCCTCCCCCCCCCCCCATTATCCATAAGCTAAATTGTAATCTCTCACTCCACTGAAAGGAACTTTACTAGAATTCACATATAACTCAAAGATTACAGCAAGGGAGGAGGGGGGGCAACAGGATCGATTCTAAGAAGTATAAGAAAAAAGACCACCTCAATGAATCCTCTTCCAGACACAGTGGGGATAATGCAAGAAAAGTTAACACACTGAAGCTCATCTTCCTCATTGGAGTCATCATTGTCACCCACCAACTCGTGAGTAGCTTCCTGTAACAGATACTTCCCTTCTACTGCACAGAATAACCTGGGATAGGAAATCCAAAAATATAGAAAGCTCTAAAGAAACCATAAAAACCCAATAAAAAACACACAATACAGTAAACTAAAACTAAATTTATATACACTCCTAAGGATCAATTCGAGCCATTGAGAGTTAAGATGACAAAAGAAGTACTGCCTGCAAGAACAGAGTAAAGAATACCTTGTGGCTGGCCGAGACAGATTGAAACCTTTAACTGAAAATTGAGCTCTCTCGGATGCAGATATTGCAATTGGTTTGATGCTCACAATTTTACTGTAATCGTTGCTTCTGAAAGGTAAAGATGCATCCACGACAACCTGACCTGCGGCATTAAAAAATAGTGGTCTGAATATTGAATCCAGCATACAAAAGTCCTCTTGCTAACCAATCATATCAATTAAAGAAATACCAATAAAGATAAAGAACAAACAGACCGTTATGAATGAAGGCTATCTGATCTTGCACCCTTATACAAATCCACCCAGTCCTCCAGAAAGTGTCATCTGAACAATCCAGAAGCCGACTCAAACTGAAACTCAAATCACAGCAAAGCTGACAAAAGATGATAGACAGTTAAAGTTGTGAAGAAATTAATAGAATTTAAAAGCAAGGGAGACAAAAATCCAAATGCTTCACGCCAACCAAGCTTACTTCATCCCATGCAGCCTCAGCCTGATGAAGATAAATTGTCAGAACAATGCAACCAGGCCTAATATAACTCTCAATGTCAGTGGGACTATGAGATAGCCAGTCAAGAATCTGGAAGTTCAAATATTTTGCATAAGTATACTTTCTGAGGAATCAATCCCCCAAGTACAGCCACATTAAAAAATTTTTAATTACCTGTGCTCGCAAGACAAGAGGAAAATCATTTGGTTCCTTCCCAAATAATTTAAATACAATCCTATCTGTGCGGCTCTGCAATGCTCAAGGTCAAGAACAAATCATCAGAGGTTAAACTTTTAATAACATATTATTTTATGATCACAAATATTACTCGACAGAGGAGATGGATCATCAAATCATACAGTCGTAATTGCTTGTCAAGACACAAGAGATCAAATCCCTGCCTATGTTATATTCATCAGACACTGTCTAAAGTTTTTGAAGTAACTAGTTCAGGTTAGCATAATCATGCTAAACTTTGCCATGCATGACCCCTCAATGATGCCAAAACGTGGCTCATTCCACACCTTTGTGAGGAGTTGTTCAGAGATGAGGCTTGACTACTTAACAATTAAGACTCCTAGAACATAAACTTGCGGCACAATTTGAAATCAAGCCATCTAGCAAATGTCCTATACCTCAGAGATAATATTCACAGAATTTTAATCAACAAATGGCATGAAATCATGCATATTATGCAACAAAGAGACACCTGAGCATCACCGCTGGAACTGGAAGGTGATTGAGCAGATGCCGAATCTGAGTTCCTACTGGTCTGTGGTGGACTTGACTGGTGAGAGTCCTGTTGGACCCATGAAGGGCAATCAAGAGGGCTAGTCCCTGTATTCAATGGTACAGCTGACCTTTCTATGTCATCTGTGCCGTCGTCTGAGTCAATGTATACATCATTCAAATCAAAATTATTCATCTTGACCACTCCAGCTGTATTGCCTTGGACTTCGGCACCCCTAGTGTCATGAGAACATACTCCTTTTTGTGGCATTTTTGATGCAGGTTCAGTGATTTGCTGCTTGATAGGTCTTGGAGGCCCTTGGCCGTTCAAAAACAAACATGAAACAGCTTCCGAATCTTGAGGTTCTGGCAAAAGCCCAGGTACATTTCTTCCCCCATGTTCACCAGTACGGTTGGCAAGGCTCCTTAGAAGATGAGATAGCACATCCTGATCTGTAGCCTGGCCAGATCTATTAGCTGTAATTTAAGATAAAGGGAATAAGTCACCCCAAGTCATGCAAAAGCAAATACAAAAAATTCCAGGCAAAATATGACAGCTAGAATTATGCTACCATCAAAGAATGATGGCTAACTATTTTATGTCTAACTTCTATGTTCAGCTAAAATATAGATTTCTTAGAAAATGCATGCTAAACTAGTTGAAATTTCTCTTTGCATTGCTTATCCAAGCATAGCCATAAAATCACCTTGCATCCCCAAAAAATTAGGGAAAATGACTGTGAAGTACAAAAATTCAATAGCAAATTGAGCCCCATCATTCACAGAAAAATGAAAGTTTAAGTCAATAGATGTAAACCCCCTAGTATTGGTTGTAATGGGAAAGCCATTGAGTTACTTACAGTGCATGTTAGAAAGTATCTTCAAAAGACTTAACAATAGATAACTACTAGTCTGCACATCATTCAGTGAATTGCCATTGACAACAGTGTCAGGATTTGTTTTCCTCCGCCTTTTATTGTGGCCAGCCAAACGTCTGCGACAGCTTCTCTTACCCTCATCAAACTCTTGAAGGACATGAAACCTGCCAAAAACAAACATCATATCATCAAACAACATCGGATTTTCACAAGTACATAAAATCATCACGAATTTCCTTCTATCAGAATTTCTAGAAATTAAATTAGCCTTTCTCTTTCTTTTCTGCAAAGCACTGCAAATCTTAAATGCTTACCTACTACACTGCTGACAAAATCGCTGCATGACATTTCTGACCAGTGCCTTACTAGCCTTGGAATGCATCTCACAAACCTTATGCCGTCTATGGTAATCCTTGGCATTGGTAAGATCAGCACCACAGTCCTCAACCTGACAAACTGCACGATTTCCAGAACCTCCACTCAACTTAGTCTTCTTACCACTAGGTCCCTCCAAATTTCTCATCTCCCTTTGACTGATTGGATAACCATTAGCACTTTGACCCCCAAGCTTCAAAGTAAGGCTACCAGCTTCTTTGTTCAGAATGTCATCTTCGACCACAATAACCCTCCTCTTCTTCTCCAGTTCCCTTTTCCCTTTCTCAGTTTCCGTATTCACTTCATCAGAGTATGATGATGAACAATTGGACGAATTCCCAGGAATCCTAGAACCAATTGGAAAAAACTGCCTTCCCACGCTAGCAGCAGACACTGGATTTATCGAGTTAGCTATGAAAAGGTCACCATCCCATTTCCAATCATTTAAATCCCACTCTAATGTCCTTTTCCCGACCGCTTGCAAATCCGCCGGATTCATACCATATAAATGATGAGCCTCACTTCCAAATCTAGCCTCCATTTTGTAAAACCAAGACAACCAGAAGATCAAAACCTCGAGATTTATCCTTAAAAAGGGCAACTTAACAAAAAAAAACCAGAACTTTAACCCTATTCCAGCTACGGATCAGAGCTCCAAAACCCCAAAATAGAAAAACTATACTATTAATTACAGCTAATCAGCTTCAGTTCTTCCCCAAAAGTCCAAAAACAGTACACCAACACATTCATGATTCCAATTACGAGCAACCCGCATATCAAATCAACTTGCAAGAAAAAAAGGCCTACGTTTCAATGAATCCCAAATTCAAAGCACTGAACTTTTTGGTTAAATCTCAGAACAAAATATCCATATAAAATCTGACTAAAATTAAAAAAAAAAAAAAAAAGCAGAAAGAGTCAAAAGGTAAAGATTAAGAAACTTAACGGTTACTTGCTCCGATGAAAGGCGGTGGAAGAGTAGGGAAAGTGTTCGCCGTAAAGTGGACGGAAGTAGAGACAAGTTGCGAAAGGATTTCTCGGATGATGCTGAATGAGTAATGATGAATTGAATGATGATGTTGGTGATGATGGGGAAAGTGTTTGGCAATGATTCGGTGCGGTAATATCTATGGTACAAAAAAAAAAAAAACACGCGCACGCACACTTTTCACATATTTATTGATCTATACTTACTGTTATAATTGAAGTGATTGAATTAACGAAACTTCTACTTAATAAATTTTTTTTTAATAAAAGTTAAATTAAAAATTAATTTAAAAAATATTTATTTATTTTTAATTAAAAAACTTAAATTTTAAAAAATTATCATTTTTTAAAAAGTACTCAAATTAAAAAAAATTATCTATTAAATTTACCTTTTAAAATTTTTACTTATAATTTTTTACATATTAATTAAATAATCTCTTTTAAAAATATTTTTAAATATCACTTTTTTTGGCTAACATAATGGCCTCCCACATTCTAATTTTAAATATATATATATATATATATAATCTTTAATTAAAAAATGCCCTTTTTATTTTTACTCGATCGATGAAATGTGCTCGAGAGAAACAAGGAAACCAAGAAAACGTTACACCCCGAAGCGGCCATAAACCGAAAATGGTGTTCCCACGTGCACACTGCGTGTCTCATTTCCTTGGCTCTCGATATTAATAATAATAAGTAATGATGACATTAGAAAGATGCCCACCACACCATCAATTTGGATAATAGCGAATCCGATGAGATGATTTTGTTTGGGGTTTGTTTTAAATTTTTAAAATTTTATTTGAATTTAAAAGAATATTCATTAATTTTTTTAAAAAAAATAATTTTTAAAATTTATCATTATTTTAATATTATGTTTTATACTTTCAAATATAAATTAATTATTTAATTTTAGAAAAAAATTAAAGATTATATTAAAATTATATTAGATTTAATTCAATTCAAAGATTTTTAAAATTTTCAATTTATAATCCAAAAACTGATCCTTATCGAACTAAAATAATTATTATCTAATTGAAACCCGAATTCAGTTAAACATCAATAGAACCGAATACTACCAAATAAAACGACCTTATCCTGCCTTTATTTTGTTTCTATTACGTCTCGCCGTCTCGGTGAAGTTTTTCCTTTTTCTGTTGTTTGGTGCTATTTAGCAAGTCGGTGCGGTGGACCTGTACGAAAAAAATAAGTTGAAAAAGTAGGGTAGTTTTTCGTTGCGGACTGCGTCTAGAATAGGATTCGATTTTCGGTAAGTGATGGAGAAATCACTACCCTTATATCTTCTCCCGTCAGGCCTGTAAGGCTGTAACTGATCCCTTCCACTTTTAAAGAATCACTGAAATGTAGGATCTCTAGATTTTCTTTCACTGAAACAAATTTACATAGAATATAATATGATATGAAATAAAATATTAAATATATTTAAATTTATATAATATAAATTATTAATATTTTAAATATAATTATAATAATTAAATTAATTATAATATAACAAATACACAAACGAACAGATTTAATTAAAAATAATTGTGTTCAATGTGGGAGCTTTGGTAAATTGCTTGCATTGCATCTCATTCACAAATTTATTTTCTTTGTTGTTCATTATAAAACCTACTTTGTATTGTTAACTATAAAGTCACATAAAATGATGTATTAAACAAGAGAATATTATATATTAGCTTTATTTAAGTTCAAATAATCAATTTACATCGACACAATAAGCTAAAATTTTCGTACAAGTTTTAGTTGATTTTTATATAATTTGTGATACCCAAATATAAATTTAATTTTTTTTATATTGTAGGTTGAAAAAGATGATTTTTAATTTTTAAAATTAAAATTTTAATATTTTATCAATAAATTATGTAATTATTAATAAATATAATATTTAACAAGAAGTGAAAACTTAAATTATGAATATTTCCATACCTTATGGCTTTTTATAATATTACTATAAATATGATATTTAAACAAAGAGGTAAGGCCATTTTTACGAAGTGGGCATTCTAACAGGATGTATGACTGGCATAATTATTTTGTCTTTGAAAAAAAGAAATATTTATTGAATTAATCAGAAGTTTCGCACCTTCGCAGCCCACAAAGAAAGGAGTCGGTTTTTGTTAGAGAGATGATTCACTGCATCTGTATTCAATATTGTCCGGGAGCGAACCCAATTGGAAGAAGTGAAAATGGAAACTGTCGGACCAATCAAGAGGCTAACTTGCATTGACTTTCACTTCTACCGAAAGGAAAAAAAAATGATTTGCAGGAGCAGTGACACGGTCAAACTCAATGAGTCCGCAGCAGATGGTCATGTAATAAAAGGATGGCTCAGTCTTCGGGCCGCAGGCTATTTCTTGTCGGTATCCGTCATCTGCCGCGTAAGTGGGCGGCTGCTAAAACAGGAAGAGCCGCGACAAATATTAGCTGTGATTACGTCAAGTACATTTTTGTTGGTATTTGGTGACTTCTTACTCGTGATTTTTCTAAATCCTTGATTTACCTTTTAATCTCGTATCTTATTTAATTAATTTTTAATCTTTGAAACTCTCTCGACATATACATATAATCTAATACAAATAAGTTTACTTATCATCATCATCATCATTATTATTATTATTATTATATTTAAAGATAAATAATTTATTAAATTTTTTAATTTTGAATCAAAATAAGATGCACAATTAAAAATATATCAACACAAATAAAATATCATAAATAAGATTCAAATTCAAATATTTCATACAAAAAAGAGCAAAATTGGTCAATTAAATGAGTCCAACGTTAATTTTAAAATTATTCAAAAATCAAAACCAACAACAGATAAATTTATTAATTTAAACTAATTTAACTTCGACATAAATTTTTTTTTTCGATTCAAACATGGTTTGAGTAAATTAGAAAGCTCGTTTTATTATATAAAAATATTAAAAAATAAAAACCTTTTATATTAAATTTTATATTTTTAAAATTAAAATTAAATAAAAATATTTTAATTAAATGAATAATTCCTTTTAACTTTAAAAAAAAAAAAAAAGAAAAGAAAATGTCCGTCTTCAATTTCCGCCCCACCTAGAACAAGTCTACCCTAAGTTACCAACTTTGCTTTGTGACAAAAAGAGTTGATGACAAAGATACATCAACTTTTTATAAATATATTCAACACTTAATTTTTATAATATAAATTTAATACTTATAAAATTTAATAATTAAAATTTCAACAGTTAAACTTTTAGTTTAAAATAAGAGCTACTTGCTGAACGATGTAAATTTAATTATGAAAATTAGTTAAACAAATTCATTTCAATAAAGTAACAACTGAATTATTGTGTGATACTTTAAAAGGGATGAAATGAGATGAGCAAAGCTAATATATTAAAGAGCGTGGGTCTTTCTAGGACTAGGTTGTGTGGTTGGGGCATATGAGTTGATAAATTTAAGTAAAAGTATTGATAAGTTAAATTAAATCGTAATTTAAAAAAATTATATTTAATTTAATTCGATTTGTTCAGATTATTTATATTTATACTTTATAAGTAATAAAAATTTAAAAAATATTTTTATATATTTTTTAAATTTCTATCAAAATTCATATTTAATAATTAAAAATATTTTTACTTAAATTTATCATAAACTATATATATAAATATTTTTTAAATTTCTATCAAAATTTATATTTAATAATTAAAAATATTTTTATTTTGTGATAATTGAATCAACGGAAGACATGTTCAATACCCAATTTAAACGAAAACCTACCAATCCAAGGTGGATAGCCCGGAGGTTCACATAAAGGGAGAATCATATGGAGTTATGAACACATTGCTTGGGTTTTTTCTGCAAGGATTCCTTCCAGTCTGACAATCCGCTTTCAAAAACTAATCATATGATCAGACTGAAAAATTGAAATATGTTTTTTTTTTTTTTTTTTCTAACTAAGGCAACGTTATTCATGTGAACATGTTGGCTTAGATCATGTGTAATTGCAATCATTTGGTTACAAGTTAATTAATCTGAAGATTGCATGTCGCTACCAACAATGACCAGCTTATTCAAATTTCAATAAATATAATTACTTTGCTGCAGCTTTTAAGTTCTTCAATTCCAATAACTCTGCCGATGGCTTATAACAATTCTTAAATTTTCAGAGGTAACTTATCTCAAAACATTCGCGAATTGCATGCTTGTAAGTAAGTGTGGGCAATTTCTAGCAATTCAGGTTTTATCATATCAAATTAACCAACCAAACGAATATGTAACAATAAAAGAAAATGTTGGAATCTTTATTAATTAATTCATACTCGTTATTTTATTTAAAACTCATTTTTTACCATATGTTTAAGAAAAAAAATTAATTATAAATAAAATATTGACGAAAAAATATCTTTATACCAAGATATTAAAAAGTGGACCTATTTTGCTGCGAGCATATTCATTGTTTCATATAAAAAGTCAAGAGTGTTTTATTACATAATAAAAGTATGGGTATCACAACATTGAATTGGGCATTAAATACAGGGGAATAAAACTTTGGTGGATGATTGATTCACGTGAAAGAAAAAGTTAATTGAAAGGTAATTGATGTGGCCGTGGCAGAAATAATTGATACAGGTCAGATGCTAACGAAGCTCACATCAGAAATGAGGGATTAAATGCAGAAAATAGCAAAAGACAGAATTTTAACATGGAATTAAGGTGAACTTTATGATTATATCATGATTTATATTAAAATTTATAGCTATACCTACAATTTACTTGAATTTGTTATTATACTTTCAATTTCGTTAATTGTTATAAAAAATTCATGCAAATGATAAATTTTATTGTTCTTGCTTTTAATGTTATTAATTTTATATTATACATATATTTTGTTAACAAAATCAATAGAATTAAATTAAATTAATATACATGAAAAAAATTTAATATTAATTTATAATAAAAGGAGCAATTTTCAAATTTACGATGCATAATTACCGATAGAGGAAAGCACACCAGCACAGTATAGCATTTGTATCTGTCAATTGTGAAATCAATTTAGACAAGCGATAATTTCGGCAATGTAAACTAGATTGGAAAGAAATCAATTACTTATTAAAAGTAATAACAGACAAGTTCAATCTTACGTGCTGACCTGGCATTGAAGGATCCCTTCGAAAGCTACGATTTTTCTTTTTTTTTTTTCTTTTTCTAACAACCTTTTTTTTAATAATTAATATAATACTGAAAAAAAAAAACCCGCTTTTTCTTTTTAATTAATTCATCCAATCCAGAACAGCCACGTAACCTAAGTCGATGTGGCTTTGAATCCCTCTAACTCCAATCAAGTATTCAACCAGGTGGAAATCAAGTCTGGCGAGCTCGGAGTAGAAAGCAATAAATAAAAAGAACAGATACACCCAAAATAATGATATAAATAACGTAAAATAAAAATAATAAATTTCAAAGACAATGAGTTCTCTCTAAGGCTACGCATCCCTCGGTTCTCTTAACCTACGCATCTTTCGCCGGCTTCACTGTCTCAGATCTCCAGCTCAACTATTACGCACAGTCTCTTATTGAACTGATCCAAGTATAAGTGTTAGCTCCACTTCATCGGCGCCAAATTTCGGGTGATTTTTTCTTCTGTATTTTTTTTATTAATTTCTGTTCATCTTCTTTGATTTTCCCTTTCGTTTTGGATTCAAATAGGAGCTTCTGATTAAAATGCGTGCGGATCATTTAATTAGTTGATTTTAGGGATTCACGAAACCGTTTGATTTTGCGAAATTCTGATCACGAAATTGGTTGTTGAATGTTGAGTTTGACTGTGCGCTTTTTTGTTTTCGTCAAATTATTCTTCCCCAAAATTTGACCTTTAAGCTATACATTTGGTGAGTGGTTGATCTGCTTGAATGAGTGGGTGAACTTTTATTGATAAGAAGATTTAACTTGGGAGAACTTTGCATCCTTGTACTGGGGAGAGTTTGTTGAATAGAATTTGTAATCATATATGGATTTTAAGATAGAACTGAATTAGTGTGTTGGGAAACTTTTAGGTGTATAAAGTTGGTGAAATTGAAGATTTGTGAGTTCTCGTATTACGAAAAGTTGGCGCAGCTAAAAACCTTACCAAACTTTATTTCCAATACGTTTTCATGCATATGCCATTTCAAGTGGATTGTGAGCAAGAATTCCCTGTAATTTCTTTTGATGTTTGCGTATGCCAAGCTGTATTTGGATAATCCAATGAAAGGTTTAACTCACCTTGCCTCTCGTTTCATAGGGGATAGACAATATGCATAAGAATGAAATGCTGCGATTTCATTAATTTGCAGAATTGATCTCATATGCATTCCTAGATATTTTCTTTGTTATTTATCATGCCATATTCAATATTTTGAATGGAAATGCTTATTATGCAAAACAAATGAAAGTCTGCTTTGTAGCCTGTTATTTAGATTTAAAGACAAAAATTAGATGACAAGATATATTATCTGGTTTACGAGACTAGAGAAACACCTCATGTGGACAGATGGTAATAAACGAAGAAAAGACTTCCAGTTCGCTAATATCCGGACCACAAACCAACAGATATTGGGAAAAAAAATGCATTTTGCTTCTTCTTTTTTTCGTGGCAATTACTTTCATCTATCTAACCAAATATTTGTGCTCTGCCTATTTGCATTTTTTGTTCTATTGCTTTTCAGCTTCTGTACCTGCAATGCTTGTAAACTTGGTGTTAGTTAAACCCCCCCTTTTTTTTCCTGTGATTTAACAAAAAAAATGTGAATTATTTTTTGATATTTGTGCTTACTCTTGTGCTTCCTTGAATTTCTAGACTTGGATCTTGGAAATTAGCAATAATTCACAGGAGGTTGAACCATGAGTTGCTTTGGCTGTTGCGAAGAGGATGATATCCACAAAGCCTCTGATAATGGAGGTCAATACGTTGTTAAAAATTCAGCAGGTAATCGTTTGGTCGAAATTCACATCAAGGCTGATAACATTGCACCTTTGTGAATTTCACTTAGGTATTTCTGCATCATCAATTGAATGGACCATGATATGTAGGATGGCATAAACTTCTTTGGTGCTTATGCCCATTGTCAGTTGGAGTTTAGTTATAATCTGTTTATTAGTTTTATTTCTATCCTTTTTTTATTTTTATTATCAGGATATATTCTGTTATTATTTTTCCCTCCTAATTTGTTTTGCTACTTATACTCGTTACATGTTTATTATTACAATATTTTCTTTTGCATTTAATGGTTGGCCACGCTTTGTTTTGGCTGTACTGAATCTATTGCCATAATATGTGTTGAATTTGATCTCTTAGGAACTGATGGAGGTTACCATACATCTGAAACTGCATCAAAGAGTGCTCAAGCTGTGAAGGTTCAGCCTATCGAAGTCCCTGCTATTCCAGCAGATGAGTTGAAGGAAATCACAGATAACTTTGGTACAAATTCTTTGATTGGAGAAGGTTCCTATGGCAGAGTTTATTATGGAGTCCTTAAAAGTGGGCAGGCTGCAGCAATCAAAAAGTTAGATGCCAGCAAGCAACCTGATGATGAGTTTTTGTCCCAGGTTCGATTGTCAGCTACCATTCATTGCATATACTGCATCTTGATATTGGTTTCAGAGTTTCAGATTTATATGCATTGATGCATGGTTTTTCAGGTTTCTATGGTATCAAGGTTGAAACATGAAAACTTCGTTCAATTGCTTGGTTACTGTGTTGATGGGAGCTCTCGCATACTTGCCTACGAGTTTGCATCTAATGGATCTCTGCATGATATTCTTCATGGTATTTGTGATGATGCTTCATTTGTTGCTTCAGTTATACAAAATTGGAAACCATTGTGGAGTGTAATGATGCTTGAAGCAAGGATCTCTTTGTTATGCTGTTATGGAATTTAATTAAAGTTTCTTTCTCTATTGGAAACAGATTCTCTGGTTGATTATATTTGTACGTGGTGCTGTTGATAGTGCAACATTATTGTTCCTTTCTTGCAGGGAGAAAAGGTGTCAAGGGAGCTCAGCCTGGCCCTGTTTTGACATGGGCACAAAGAGTAAAAATTGCTGTAGGAGCTGCAAAAGGCCTTGAATACTTGCATGAGAAGGCTGATCCTCGCATCATTCATCGTGACATTAAGTCTAGCAATGTGCTAATATTTGATGATGATGTGGCAAAGATTGCAGACTTTGATTTATCTAATCAGGCTCCTGATATGGCAGCCCGTCTTCATTCCACACGTGTACTTGGAACCTTTGGTTATCATGCTCCTGAGTAAGTAATTGTGGATTCTTTCATGCTACCATCTCTTATATTTATTTTGTCAAATATCTGTTGGTTTTTGATGACACGTGGCTTAATAGTTGTTGAACATCTTATGACGTGATATTTTACAAATCAAGCATGAATTGCTCTTTGGAACTAGAGTTGAGTAGTTTTTTCATTTGATTACTGAGATGTTTAATGGAACAAGCTTAAGTTTAATATCCCAAATCTCCATCCATATAGCTTGATTTCAGATTGATTGCCTTGAGTATGACTGTTCTGTTATCCTGGTTGGCAGATATGCAATGACTGGGCAACTAAATGCCAAGAGTGATGTATACAGCTTTGGTGTTGTGCTGCTCGAGCTTCTGACTGGGAGAAAACCTGTTGATCATACTTTACCCCGTGGACAGCAAAGTCTTGTGACATGGGTACTTTTTCTGCTACTTATTTTCTAATACCCAGCCTGTGTTTATTGTCAAACTTTTCAGACATGATAATTAATGACAGTTACAAATTGTGTTAGGCTACACCAAAACTTAGTGAAGACAAGGTTAGGCAGTGTGTTGATCAAAGACTAGGGGGAGATTATCCCCCAAAGGCTGTCGCAAAGGTATTAATACATTTGGTTACTCCTTGTAATATCTATTTATTAGCACATTTTTCCTGTTAACATTTCCGTTTCCTTAAGTTTTTAAGTAATGCTAATTTTAGGAAGTTGCACGATCCAAATACATTTTTAATATGGTATTCGTATTTGCTAGAGAAGAAGAAAGAACTTGCACTCACGGTGTACATTGGTTATTAAACTTGATTCTAGATGTCCCCTTTTTTGAAGATAACTTTTAAGCTTTAAGAAAAAGTATACTACATAGCAGTAAGATGCAAGGCTAGATGAGAAAAGATGTTATATGACAGCATCAGAGAGGTGTTTGTGTATATAAAGAGACAGTTTCGTTTGAAAATTTGAAATGTCCTGGTAGGATTGATGGAGAGTCGTGAATGACTGATTTGCCGGTGAGGTGAATCAGAATAAAAGGGAACTGGAAAAATAAATTCTTTTGTAATGGCCCCTCCAGCTTCTCTCAAATATAACATTGTTTTAAACCTTAAACATTTCTTGGAAAACTTTCTCAGATTGCTGCCCTTACTGAATGTCAAATGTCATTTGTGCCTAAAAGCGTTTTATTTTTTTATTGCAGATGGCTGCTGTCGCCGCATTGTGTGTGCAATACGAAGCTGATTTTCGGCCAAATATGAGCATTGTTGTCAAAGCTCTTCAGCCTCTGCTAAACACCCGGCCTGGACCTGGTGTTGAAACACCAAGCACATAATTTTATGTCTCTCTTTCTTTCTCTCACACACTTCCTCTTCCTATCTCTATGTGCCTGTGAGTGTCAGAAGTGTTAACACATTGAGGGGACAACTAAAAGGCGATGGTAATTTGTTTATTCAAAGTTCCTTATGCATCCGTTTTATACTTTGTATTTGATTTGTTCAAAATGTGAGATTTTTTTTTTTCTTGCATGTACGTTGATGGTTTTCTAACTTTGTATCTTTTTTTGTAAATTTAATCTTAATCTTTATTCCTTTCATGAATGGTTTATCTTTTATTTTTCCCACAAATGGTTGTGCACCATTGATTGCTTGGATTACACGAAATCACCAGCAAAGTAAGAAAATATGCCATATATTTAGAAATTTATCTATTCGGCGCATCGTTGAAAATTTTATGCATTGGTTAGTGTATGGAAGAAACGAGTGAGAAATTGTTTAAAACGTGTATGGTTGCTGTTTTCTTGTGCGAGGAATGATGACGTACAACGGTTAAACTGGACAGATGGAAAGGTTGGAATATGGGCAGACCCAACCGCCTGAACTATTGATTTGAAGAAAGAATAATGGGATTCGTTGGCTTTTGGTCTGTTTTTTCCCTTCTTCAAATTGACATTAAAATATCTGTTTTATACAATATTTTCTACATTATACTAATGCCGTGTAATTAGAATTTTAGAAAATTAATTTATTAAGATAATGAAATAATCGTTTCATACAATTTTAGATGGGTCAATGCGTTGCGGGCGAATGAATTGTTGGAGGCTTTAAAATTTAATTAATTTGATAGAACGACCTTTTACTTTGCAAACCAAAAATAAGTTTTCCTCCTCGTTAGAGCCAATCTTAATATGTTACAGCCATGAATTCTAAAAAAAATATTGCTTAAACTAAAATTGATTCGTTTGAAAAGCTGTGTAGATGGACCGTGCGAGTTTTATTTAATCAGATACCCTTTCCATGGACATTTTTGTCGAATAAATTAACTCATCTTTGTCCCCGGAACGGTGACATTTTCTCCGTCACCCACTACCACTTCTCTTTTTTTGGACCTAAAACGATAAAAACTTGACAATTTGGTGTAACTCTAAAACCTATAGTTGTCGTTTCCTCTTGGTATTATGCTATGTATCCTACGTTAGAAGCTAAGAGCCGACAAAAGGTATCTGACAATTCGTATATTGATATTATATTTATATGTTTTATAATATCATAATCATATTTAAAATTTTTTATATTTATATCAATTTTGATACATGTATAATTTATAATATATAAATTTTAAAAATATACTTATTTCATGTCATGTTATATTTTTTAAACTTTAAGCTAATCGTATTACTAAAAGTCCAAGAGGAGATTAACTCAGCGTCCACTATTAAGCCATTTGCAATAGCATAAAGGACGCCAGTCTTTCATCTAATATGATCTTCATGCTAACTTCAATACTAAAAATAATAGCTTTTAACAAAGCTTCAACTTTACAACTAGACTTTGCGAGGTTCATCGAACTTAGAGTCTTAAAAGAACTATTGAAATCAGATGCTTAGATGCATTTACAATGTACAATTTACAAATGAATATTCGCTCAGAAGAGAATTTATTTGCATATCAACATTTAAATAGCTTAAGGTGAAGGTATAAATATAACTTGAATATGTGTCATGCTTATTGGTTATAGCACATGTAATACATAAGGCTCACATAAATTTAAGGTTCCACATAGATAACAAATGAAAAAGAAGCATCGTAACGTTGGTCACGGCAGGAATGGATTGTGAGAAGGATGTGCCTCTTTTTGCCTTCTATAAGCCCTGAGAATGACGAATAAGCTGACAATTTAGACCCTAATAGAATGCAATAACTCAGCCAAAAAATAAAAAACCGACTATCCTCATCATGCTGCGGGCTACCTGGTGGCGTTTAATCCCCCAAGTCCAATAGTTCCCAGAACAATAAGAAGGAAAGGAATACGAATCAAAGCATGATTTCTTCTTCCTCCATAAGCCTTTGGAACTCCGGTTCTGACGACATGTGAATATGTAGCTAAAGAAGAAAGACAATGCCTAAATAGCAAAACGAAGAAAGAAATATAGTTATCAATACTTTCAAACAAGAAATTACCTGAAACCGAACCTTCTCCTCCTGAACCTGTAATAATCATTAAGTGGAATTTCAATAGCATGTAAAAGTAATCGTCATTGCCTTTTTTCACTCATTAATGTAATTACCAAGAAGGATCCCAAATCAGGTTTGCAAACTCAATTCAATAAGTTATGTTCAAGAATACTGGCATCCATATGGAGTGTGATTAATTCTTAACCAGTTTCACACCAGTAGATCTATACTCGTTAGATTCAATCCCATCTAGTGGAAATCTAGGATTGAGGATAAAAGATGAAGATCCTAAAGAAAGTAAATTAAAAAAGAAAGGCTGAAAGACTGACGTCTGGCTTTTCAGAGACTTTAAAAATACTGAATCCAATCTTGAATCTTGATCTTTTAAGTAAGGGTTCCACACCATTACCACTACTCGTCTAGTACCAGGAGATCCGCCTCTGCCAATATTGCTAATGTCACTATCAGAAACTTTATCATCAATAGCCAGTATATCCCTACTTATACATTGCCGATACCCATCTGCCTCTCCATCTTCATCCTCATTATCTGAGTACAAGTAGAAACCGGAAATCTCCTTGATATCAGGTTTTCAATGCCTTCTGCCAGTTTGATGCCATTTCATGTTTTCTTCGATTTTGAGATATACCTCCACAGGTGCCTTTTCACGATATGCAACTTCTCCAGTGATCCTAGCAAGATGTTGCTAGAGTTTGGCGCCCACTGATTATTTTTTCACAATAATTGCATTTTAATCTTTTCCTCTTCTCATCTTGAGCAACACAGTGTTCACATCCCGGGTCCACTTATCCTAATGATCTTAGAACGGTAAACTTGATTAACCAAATCCTCGTCACCAATTATTTTCTTTCCTTTATGTTGCTTCTTCTCCATCATTGTACTTATTAGATAGGAAATTTCAAGCAGCCTGTTCATATTCTGATTGCCTTTGTTTTCGACCAGAATGACATCCTTCCACGTTTTTTCTCATATTCAAGCATACTTCTTCTGGAAACTTTTCAAACTTCTCCAGACAATCTGGCTAAATGTTGCTTCAATCTCAATACTCCACCACTGACTATTTTCCCACAGTAGTTGCATTTAACCTTCATTTTTCTTTCATCTTGAGCAATCCCAGCCCCCATCCAGGGTCAACATATCCAGTGGACCGAAGTGGGGCCATCTCTTAAACCGTTCGGTAAGTAGGGCAAGAGCAGAAACTTTATATTCATTCATGATTGAACTAAAATGTTGAAATAAATAAAAGTGAATGGAAAATTTTAAAATCAGCAAACTAAAATTAAATTTCAGCCATACATTGAATTTGTCGTATTAAAACGCTAGAAGTCCCTTTCCAACAGCAAAACTCCTGTTGCATATCCCTCAAAGACGCAGCTTGCTTACTTTAAATCCTCAAAACCATTGCACGAATCCTTAAAGCAAGCTTGAACTAATTATCAAAACTTAAGTAACAGGGGAGCTGGGAAACAACAAGGCATGCAATGGAAAAAGAATTTTTTTTTTTTTTTTTTTAAATGCCTGAGAAGCACCAAAAGAGATAAATAGACCAATCAAGGACATTTTGTAGCCAAAGCAGACAGCATAAAAGGCAAGGAGGTAAAATCAACTGCTTTCTAAGTTTAGACAACAAGTTATTATGTCTTCACCAAATGTGCTACCTTTGGAGAACATTAAAGAAGAGATTTCTTCCAATGTGAGACTGTATACCCTATTTTGAGAGCTTGCAAACCATGATTTCATGGGACACACTTCATATTTTCTCAAAATTATATAAAGATAGGAGAATTACCAGACTGTAGACAAGTGTAAGCTTCAGCAATCTGCAGAAAATGCACATTCAGAGGTTAGATTTCTCACAATGGTGAACTAAATTGAATTTTTTAAACTGCAGAGTACATGATTAAAAATATTCGCACTATTATCTCACTCAATTGTTCCTAGAAGAAAGAAAACATTCATGTTCAGGTACAATCACAAACTAAACAAGTGGAAAGACTTAATATTCATACTGCATTGGTCACTTGTGTTCATGTATGTTGGCTCTTGTCAAGAATGCAACCTCCAGAGGACATTCCATACTTTATACAGTAAATAGCTCAAAAAGCCAGTCTAGAGTGATAAGTTTCTTTGAAAGTGAGGTAACTAATACCAATTAGAAACTACTATTTGAAAAGAGGAGCCCTAGCTTTTACAAGGTAAATTTCAGTTTATCACCCAAATCCACGGTCAGACTTGACAGGTTCAACAGTGATAAATCCAAAAAACTCATGAAACAATGTAAATACTAACAGATCTAATTACTCACCAGAACATACTATTCTAAATCACTGCTTGCACCATGAATTTAAGCAAAACAAGATACAAACCCTAAGAACTCCGGTTCCCTCCAATAGTTTTAATAGCGAAAAGTATCAAGAAAGACTCCCCAAGTAGTAGACTCTAGATAGAGTATAATTACTGACATTCAATCAACAGCTTAAGCTCTCAAATCACTCCACCCTTACATCATTAAAATGATTTGCTTGTTCAAATCGACCTCTAAAATGCTTAAACTTATCTCAACATGCTCCATTTGTTCCTTTTCAGTTCCCTACAAAATGCGTCACTAATAATCTAAAACCAATATAACAAGAAGCACATTTTACAACCTAACTCAATTATTCAAACCCAGCACCAACGAATTTATGCACTTCAATCAAAGCATATACATATATACACACACATACGTACGTATGTATGCATGTATGTACAAACGATGAAATGTTTATAGCCGTATCGATGCTTACCAACTTGAACTTAGACTCCGCCGAAGGCTTTTCGTGAACCGGAAACAAGTCAGGATGCGACTCCCACACTTTCTTTCTATAAGCTTCTTTAACCTGAAATTCCAAATCAAAATTCATAAAAAAAATAAATAAATAAATTTACAAATTCATAAACTTTGAAAAAAAAATGAAGAGATTTGTTAGTTTGACTGATTGAAAGAATGCAATCAAGGCTTCAATCTCGAAAAGCAAAACAACTCAGTTTCATAAATTTCAATCCAAGTCAATAACAACAAAATGAGATAAAAGAAAAAAAAAACCCTAAAAGAATCCAAATTTAAGAGCTAAATAAAACGGTGAAGAATAATTTTGGAAAAAAAATAAAAAATAAAAAACCTGAGAAGGAGTAGGGCGAGAATCAGGGGGGAAGCCTAGCAAGAGTCTGGCTTCATCACCTTGCATGTCTGTAAAATTGGTGGGGGCCGAGTCGCCTGCTTTTTAAGTATATAAATAAATAATATTAACTTGTTTTAATTTTCTGGTAATGTCGGGAATTTTTTTTTTTTTTTTTTGAGGGGGAGGGTTCTGAAACGCTCGGATAATTCACAGGTGTTGGATATCTAACGGACAATCATCGATATTCTGATCATTGATGAGATCAAAATTCAAATGTCTATGTATATTATTATACATTTAGAAAGTTGGAGTTTAACTTTTATTGTTGATGATGTAGGGAATGGCTGTGATGCGCTCCACCTGTACATTGTTCACTAAATTATTTCCTGAAAGGTATACGTTTTACCTTTTCTCAATAATATAAATATATATATATATATATATTATTGTATGATGTTTTCATTTATACGCCACAGTAGGAGTCGATCTAATGATTCGATATAGTTTTTCATGTAATAAAATAATATGAATTTAAAAATAATAATAATAATAATAATTAGAAGATTCTGAAATTTTAATAATACATTTGAAAAACCTAAATTTAGAACTTTATGAAGTGCTCGCTCTAGCTCACGTGGCAACCCAAGAGGAACACATAATGCCACATGGCAGAAAAAATCTATGTTAAGCTGGCTAAATCCAGAACCGTAATTCTTCAGCTGATGTAATCGCACCGCTGATATTAAATGCAAATGCATGCCAAAGGCAACGGAAAAGCGTGCCACACCGAAATCTTCACGAGCGCGCCACCGCCAAACGTCTTCCATGTCAGCATTCGATTTAAACCAGCCCATAATAAACAGCCACGCATAATAGTCGGGGCCCAGGGTTATTTCATTTTTACTTGTTCTTCCTTCTTTATTTCTCTCAGCTTAAACAGGGGATCGATAGCATTGGATTCATTCGCCATGGAGACCTCTGCAATTGTTTACAGGACGGTTCCAAGGTTGCCAGCCACTAGGGTTGATTACAGCGGTGGGTTTTCCAGGGAGTTGAATCTTGGTGTTGGAGATTCCATGGTTTAAGTTAGGCCTAGGATTATGAATAATTCTTGCGGGAGATTGAGTTGTCAGTTTTCTGACTCTGGGCATAATCAGTATTATGTATCGCTAAGGTGCGGTGGTGTTGCCGAGAAGAAAGAGAAGGAAAACAGCTGTGGGATTAAAAGAATTAAGAAGAAGTTGAAGTTTGTTAAGAGATTGTCGAAGGACTTTCCCATGCTTCCTCAGTGGGTTGATGCAGATGCTTTTGGGATAGGATTGATCGGTGAAGTTAACGAGAGGATGATTTCTGTAAGAAATTAATTTCTTTTGTTACTACTTTTTTTTATTGGATTGATAATTGATAAATTACTAAATTAGTTCATAATTGCTCTTTGGTTTATAAAAAATATTGGGGTGCAGATAAATTATGATATTTTTGAATTAAGAAAAATTTCAATTTTTGTTTTTTGGAATTAAATTTATTGGATAGAGAACTTATATGTACATTGTTTTGTTAATGCTGCAGGAAGCAAGCGATGTTTTGATAGCGCAACTGCACCGGCTGAAAGCAGAACAGAAGGAGTTGAAAAGAAAATTGACAGAGGAACGAGCCTATCTTAAAACCACTTCGGGGAAAACGGAAGAATAGTCTTCCTCTTCCACTGACAGCGAATGTGGGAAGGTAGTTGACATGAAAACTCTGAGAACCAGTGCTTGGAGACCATCACAAGACGTTGAAGCACCAAGTAGCAATGCTTTGAAACCACCTGAAGACGTCGACGCGCCAATGGTGACAGAGGAAGCAACATTTGCTAACTCACTTTTGGAACTAGAAAACACGGATTCGAGCCCCAAATTCTGATGCGATACTTTGCTCTGGATTTGTTAGTGCATGTTGCAAGTCAAATGGCTTCAAGAACGCTCAAAGTATCGGCTTTGTGGAGTAAGGCGCATCAACCAAGAAGGTTGAAGTTTGCATGGGTGGCAAGTGCAAGAAGCTTGGAGCTGCTGCTTTGTTAGAAGAGTTTGAAAGGAAGGTTGGTGTAGACGCCACCGTTGTTGTGTGTAAGTGCATGGGTAAGTGCAAGACCGCTCCAAATGTAAGGGTCTTGAACTCTCCTAGTGGAACTGAAGCAAAAATCAATGAAGACTCTGTTACATTCGGGATTAACCCAACATGCACCGGTGTTGGGCTGCAAAGACGTGGATCTAATCGTCGCAAATCTTTTGGGCAATGACATAGATGATGAATGTTGAGTCTTTGGTCTTTTTGTTATTGTTTGAAAAGTGTAAATATGGGATAATCGTAGATTTGATATTATTTACATAGAAGAAACTACCTCTATTTCTAAGCTAGCTGATAATGTGGATGCAAACCTTCTATTTTTCACTTTTGAAAGAAATGTCAAAGCAGCTTGAGATTCTCAGTTTGTTGGCTAAAATTGGTGCCGAATTGCATATTTTGTCTTTTCTCTCCTGCTAGGCTGCTCAAATGATTCTTAAGTTCTCGTTATTTTTCAAATTCGAATGCGTATAGTAGTTGATAATGCATTACTCCGTCGTAAATTTAAAATAGTTCTATGTGGTCCTTTCCTATTCCTTCTATGTCGTAGGGTTAAAACCAAAAAATATTTGTTGCTTTCCCGATGTTTCCTTACATTATCGATAAAACCTTCTCGTGGCAATAAGCTTTTGACTGATTCACGTAAAATGTCGGGCTGGGACATGATACTAGAGAGCAGCTCAAGGAACACTGTCAATGTCTATGCCTTGATAAATCTTTGGACAAGCTTGCCTTATGAAGTTCATATCAACTAATGATACATTGGTTACAACCACATATAAACTCGAAATACTTTCAGATACGAATGAAAAATCAATTTCAGCTAAAAGCAGGTTTAACTCCTAAAAATTGCTGGCATTCATAGATTTATTGCCCAAACTCTAGATACAGCGTTTGATGCCCTTGACAAAAGTCAGATAACATTGGTCTAAGGTTCCTCCGAAACGTTTCCGCAGTTCTACGAAGCAAAGCACATAAAACCATTTATTCTGTGCGGTTCTTTCCCAATTTTTTGGTTCTTTAAAAACTGTGAGAAGCTGCGCACGTGTCAGAAAGCTGGCAAAAACCAGATGTTATTCCACGGAAGGCTGTTCCAATCTTTGAGAGTTCCTGCCCTAGCGCAAATGGAAGAAAAATTGAGGTACTTAATCTTCTACATTAGAATAAATTTCATACGAATGTAAAGCACAAACGATTATATTTGATTGTGATGGTATGCGGCGTCCATAAAATAGACCTTGAAACACATTAAGTTAACAAATGCAACCATAATTGATATTCTTGTTTATGGTGCTATTGCATCAAAAGCATAGTATATTCCAGACGAGGTTATGTCTCCATGAACTGTTCCAGCTCTCCTTCTCCCCCTCCTTTTCACCTCCCATGAATATTGATTCCCAAAACTATTAATGCATCGCCACCAGTAGTACACTATTGAATTTCTAGAAATGCCATTCATATTTGTATGTAATTTGATTCCATTCTTCCATTAGTATTGTGATATGAACAAAAACTTCGCAGAGAAATGATTCAAAATGATTAGGCAGGTTAAATCGTTTCATAAACAAGATATGAAGTATCATCGTGATGCAACTAAAATAGAATCAGAAACATTTCGCAAACGTACGATCCATAATGCGGCATTGTAGGATTCTCTTTCTCCAGGAATACAGTGCATTAGTATCAAAAAAATTCTAACTAAGCGTTAAGTTTCAATATTATATATGTTTTCCTTAACGATAAAGAGTAAGCACAATCAGCTTAAGCAAACAGGTAATACCTCTCAACAGACAACCACACAGAAAAATCCAACGGGCAGCGAAGTAAAAAACATACCTCTTCATTCTATACAAAGCATTTTGCAAGTTTTCCCATCTTCGACTAACCGATTAATAGCATCCCTTAATTTCTCATAATCATCCAATGTATTATAAACCTGATGAGAAATTCTCACGTATCCTGTAATAAAACCATACTTATCACTAACTCCCTCGACCCCGTCCTTTGAAACCTGATGAAAAATTGGAACTTCAACCTCATAACAATCCCGCAAATGCGACCTCAACGTCACAGCATCCTCCTCGCTATTAAGACACAACCTGGAAGGCAACCCAACCATAATCATCCCAGCACACATCTCTGGAGGCGACCCTAGATTCGTCCCCCAAGACTGTGCCAACATCCTCCCCATCTTCACCACTTCGTCATGGTTCCTCTTCATTATCCCATCAATCCCTCCTTCGAACCAGTTAACAAACTCCAAAACAGCGGGAACCACTAACTGAGAACTATAATCCCTAGTCCCAATCCAGGAACTTTCTATAGGCAATCCATTTCCGTACTCGTGTGAAACAACAGGGTGATGTACATCAGATGATAAATTCGATTTTTTACAATATAAAAATGCTACCGAAGGTGGGCAAAAAAACCATTTATGTAAATTGCTAACATAAAAATCAGCTCCAACTTCTTTAACATCTACTTTCACGCTCCCGATCGCGTGAGCCGCGTCTACGAATACCTGCTCGATTCCTTCAGCTCTACAAATCCTAACTAATTCTTTTACCGGAACAACAACCGATGGCATTGATGTAATATGGTCGATAATCGCTAACCTTATCTTTCTTCCGTTGGATTTTCCTTTCTCGATTGATTTTTTGAATTCGGAAATGATTTCTTCCTCTGAATTTACCGGGAATGGTAGCGGCACCTCGATGACGGATCCACCGGCGCGTGTTACGTACGCTTGGATTGATTTTTTAACCGCTTGAAAAGCATAGTGGAGCATTAAAACAGTGTCATTTTTCTGGAACTTTCCTTCGGCGAAACTACGGCCGATCTGTTGGAGGACGATGGCGGCGGCGGTTGTGGCATTATCGACGAGGGAGACCTCGTCCACGTGGTCGGCGTTGATGAGGTCCTTTATGATCTTCCTCGACGCCGTTATTCCGTCACGAAGGGTATTAAAGTAAAAAGCATCAGGTTGCCGGAGGAACTGGAGCTGCCAACGGCGTTGGGCCGCAAGAACAGAACCGGGACAGCTACCGAAACTCCCGTTGTTGATTCGAGCGACACGTGGATGGTGGTGAGAGAACTCGTCTCTAATCTCGGGTTCAGATATGAACTCGGAAGAAATTTTGGGCTTTTTGGGGCTGCGGTGAGTCGACTCTCCGTTTCGAGGGTCTTCGTGGTCCATGAGACCGGGATAGGGAGCGGATGGAAGAAAATAAAAAGGAAATTAGGGTTTTGTCAAGATAAAGGGCATGACATTGAGCACTCGAAAGCTCCCAAACAGTAAGAACTCATAATTTTTTATTTTTGTTGTTATTTTGCAACAAAATCATACAGAGACAGAGTGGGTCTGGAAATTGACATGTGTCGTTATCGGTTTATCCAGACGAGAGATGCAATGGAAACGTCGGCGTTTATAATTCCTTAAACAATTTATTAATATTTTATATCGGGAATATATAAATCAAGGGGCCAAGAATTTGACACGTAGGATAAGAGGAGGCGTCGTTTCAAACCTTAAGAACATCTCTGTTCTGTCAACCGCGGTTGACCAATCAAAAGAAGCGATAGAGCCAGCTCTCAGCAGTTTAGAAATACATTACCGTAGGTTGACAATGGGGTCTATCTCTGGGGCTCGCCTTGTCATAAGAAGAAAGCTGAAAATCCAACACAGAGACGAAGACAGAGAGAGACTGATATTAAAAAGAGCCAAAGATTATTTATGATTGCAAGTCTTTGTAATTCAGGTAAAGGACTCTCATTTCTTTCTCATTTCCTATCATATCAGATATGAAATTTCCTTAATTTTCTATTATATACGTAAAAAACCTAGATTTGATTCTAGGGGTGTGTATGTGTGTTTTTTTAATTTTGGATTGGATTCTCGAATAAGAGACTGTAGAAGCTTGAATTGAGGTGAAGATAGAGAGCTAAGCGATCAAGTTCTTCATTATTATTATTATCATCATCTTGAGAGGTGAATTCTGGTGAATTTATGGGGCGGGTTTTGAGCTTTGAGTGAATTCTTGCATTTGCGCTGGATATCTTGCATTGGTTTCCTTCAAAATCCAATGTTGTTCGGCTTTTTCTGGTGAACATTGCATTGAAGTTCTATGCAAAAGCTTTATATTTGCACCTTCTTCCAAGAGCTGGAATTTGGTTGGCATTATATGTATTGACCCCGTCTTTCATTGTTCTTGACATTCAATTAAGGAAAAGCTTTCAATTGCAATGGCTACTCCGCGACAAGCTTCTCCTGGATACTCTAGGACCATAACAACTCCGATGGATTCTCCTTCACCTAATCCTGATAGAAGTCCAATTGCTCCTGCTTCTCCCGCGATGTCGGCTGGAGCACCCAGATTTCCTCCACCAAATTTACAACAAGATCAGATCTCTTCCCCTTCAATAAAAATCCTACGATGCTATCACCGGCAAATGGGGTCAAAACTGGAAGCCTTATTCCCCATCCGAGTACACCCCCTCGATCTCCTGTGTTTACATCACCAGTCTATCGTGCTGCTGTGCCTTTCCGAACCTCTCCTGCAACACTTCAGCCGGTTGCTTTCTCATCAGGTTCTTCATTTGATTGGTACGTAAATTAAACATCTCCTTTTTTTTTTTTAAGCTTTGCCAAGTCTCTATCTCTGCTATATTATCTTTGTCGTTATTTTTGCTTCTATGTTGTTCATCTTTAAGCCATGGAGTCCGGCATGCATGTGCGTGCTATATTAGGTCCATTTTTTGCTTTGTGATTGAATAAGAGATCCTAGAATTTATGTAGTCTGAAGGCAAGACAAGCAAAGACCTTAGCACATTTGTTCATATGCTCTTCGTGAGCACCGTCAAGCCTGGTTGTTTTTCGTAGTTGTATTTCTTTCTGTTAATATCAGGCCACTGTTTAAAAGTGATGCTGGCCGGCTGCAGGGGAGACTTGGAATGAAAGGTTTGGAATTGAGAGGCTGTTCGTGCCTTGCAAAATGCACAAAGTATATGCAGTCACAGCTATGGCATCCATCTAACATATTTATATCATTGTCACATTTTAAATGGAAATCTGTGTAGTACACATATTTAGCCTGTCACAGTCTGACCCTAGATGTTAGCATTTTCGTTTTCACTGATCTTCTTCCTTTATACGCTGGCATGGTATTTTTATGTTGTGGGAGAAAGACTGGTGGATTACTGCGTTTAGAAACCGCATTTATTTATTTTTCTGGGAATAATATTGAATATCTTCCTGCCAACTGTTGGCTTCAGGGTGCTGCACTTGCAGCTGATGAAGGAAAACGTGCGGCAGCTTTGGCAGCTTGTAGAACATTGGCCGAAGAGCTCACAGAGTTACGATTTCCAGCACCTCTGATCCTTGCATTCAAGGTTCTCTTTCCCTTGATTGTTCCCCACATTTCTATCGACTGTGTATTTTTGTGTTTTTATTTTTGTTAGCCATCAGACAGAAAAGAACCTAATGATCTGGTTTTATTGCAGCAGAGGAGCTCTCAGGCTCGATATTTTGTTTCTCGGCTGATACCAGAAGACAAGGATTCTCCTTACGAGCAGATAAGAGAAAAAAGGGAAAGCCCCTGAGCTTTTAGTCCTAACAGGTCTATCACTTCTGTGTGTATTTTAATGGAAAACGAGGAATCACGTATATATTTTGCTAACAGTTTAACTAATAAGTAGCCATTGCATGTTATGGATGCAGGAGGCAGGATTTCCGCAGCTTCGAACCCTGGCAACAGAAGAGCGGACAAAACCGAAAAGCAGTATTATTGATTTTGATGATCCCAGCTTCTGTGAATGGATTAGGAGTTTGAAAGCTGTGCCACCGGAACCAATCTAAGAAATTTTTATTTTTTTTATTATTTTTTTGCGGCTAGAATTACTCTGAAAGGGAGTCCCGGAGAGTTGCATCATACAATCCAGCCATCATATATTGGAATCTTCCTACTCTTCTTTTTGTTCTTCTTCTCCCTGTGAAGGGAATGTGCGGTAACTCATTCATCTTTCTTTTTATTATCATTTTTTTAGCTCCCTCTGCAATAATTTCATAGTAACTCCAAAGTTAAACATTGTTGTATCTCATTCTTAAGCTGAAAATTCTTTGATAGAATAATAGTTTAATCAATTATAATATAAATTATGTCCTTTCGTACAGTTACTGCAGCATATTTTAATTCTAGGAAGTGTCGAATTGAAAGAAATCAGATTGCTTTTGGCTTTGTGTACAATTGAATTGAATTGTGCAAGCAGATAACACATATTCTAATTGGTGCTGCAATCAAGCTTTGTACAATCTGGTTTGATTTGGAGCAACGGATTGAAAGATTGATCGGCAACTAAACATTTTTGTATTGGTGGCCGAACTACTAAAAAAAGAGCTATAATTATCCTTAAAAAACAGTGAAATGTGAATCTCATCCTTAAAAACTTATAGCTACATTTTTGGGTTAAGATTGGTGGTCTACTTCACTTGAAATTGTGAAAATCGCAATTTTGGACAAAAACAATTATTTTAACATGCTTTTTAAGCTAGTTGATGACTTCCAAATAGCGGAGCTGGAGTTGGACAAGTTTTGAAGACCGTTAGAAAAGGTAATCTACGTGCACAAGAGATATCAAGGGAGCGTCTGAATTTGATAGGGTGTTCTGATGTTCAAGAAAAAAATATATAAATATTGAAATCTTTTATTATTTTTTATTGTTAAAATTTTTTGAATTCATATTAACTTAAGTATTAAAATATATTTCAAAAATCAAACTCTTATGCTTCTCTAATATCTTCTATCTTTATAGAAACTTATTTAGATCCACTCTAACGATTGTTCAAATATACCAAGAAAACAATAATAATAATTTAAATTACTATTTTGCAACTAAAAAATAAATAAAAAAGAAAAGAAAAAAGAATAAGCCTTTTTTAGTTGTGTTTAGCATTTCTTTGACATTTGGTACAATTTTGGGATAAAAAGGAGGGGAATAAATTAAGTTTACGATAATAAATAGTATAGAAAAGGTGGGTAGACAAAATTATTGAAAACCAATAATTCAATTATTTTATGAACATTTTAGGCCACTATCTCCCCACTCCCCCACTTCCCCCTAACTCCAAAGAAGAGAGGGAATTATTTGCTGGTATTAATAGAATTAGAATGAAGAGCTGGTGGACCCACGGGTCCTTAAACCTGGATCTTGTTACTATTCAAAAAAAGTCAAGGGTTCTTTTTTTAACCCCCTAATTTATCAGCATCTTCCTCCGCCCCGCCTATCTTGTTTCTTTCCGTATATCCTCTTCACCGTGTCGAGAGAAGCAGCTAACGCAACCAAGGAATCCACCACCACCATTGTAAGACTTCAAATCTTCACCCTTGTTTTCTTCTCCTTCTTCTTCATTTTTACTTTCCTAGTTTTTTTTATTCCTATTTTTGTTTCCCATTTCCTAAATTTCATCCGCTCTTTAATTTCTAATTCTAAAATCTGATAATAATTCAAGCATTTTTGGTTTTGGGTGATTTACGGTTACCCATCTGAATTTTAATGTGAATGCTATACGTTTCTGTTTATTTAAAAATTCTCAAGAGTCTTCCGACTGTACAGGAAAAAAAATAACTTTCAAATCAGAAGGTGTTATTGCTTTTGTATTTGATCTGAATGTTGGTCAGCGCGGTCAAAGTAATGGGTAATTGCTAGTTCACTAATCAAGTATTCAAGATACTTATCTTCCAAGGATTTTTTTAGCATGTTCAGGACACATCTTAACTAGGCTTAAGCAGATTCTAAAGCCATTAAGTTCATAAACTATACTACTGTAATAACATGTTTAATTACTAAGGCAGAAGCTTTTTTTTTGCCGGGGTGCGCAGTTTCTAATTGTTCTAATTTTAATTTTTATTCCGTTTGTAATAGAAGTTGATAATATGGCTGGAGGGGAGCAGAAAAAGTCTGGTGGTGGTAAGTAATTTTTTGCTCGAGTTGGTTGGATTTTTCATTATTGATGCTCGCATAAAGGTGTGGTGGTTTCTAAATTTGTGAATCTTGTTGTCTTGTTGATATTTTAGGAGGGAAAAAGAAGGAAGTGAAGAAGGAGACTGGTTTGGGTCTTTCCTTTAGCAAGGATGAGAATTTTGGGGAATGGTACTCTGAGGTATATTTTGTTGCCATTGTGCAATGACGTAGTGCTTGCTATACTAACATTACCAGGATCTTAATATTTTATTGTTGTATCATCATTTTCGCTTTTGTAGGTTGTTGTCAATGGTGAAATGATTGAATACTATGACATTTCTGGCTGTTATATTCTGAGGCCATGGGCAATTTCAATTTGGGAGAACATGCAAGTGAGTCATATGATGTTTGTACTCATATTGCACTTTAAATAGTAAATAAGAAACAAGGAAAATTGGTTATGGATGCCATTCCTTTGTCTTTGTTTTTTTTCCGTTTCCTTTTATGGTAACTTATCCATGATGTTGAACTGTAGACTTTCTTTGATGCGGAAATCAAGAAAATGAAAGTCAAGAACTGCTATTTCCCTCTCTTTGTATCTCCAGGCGTTTTGCAAAAAGAGAAAGATCACATAGAGGGTTTTGCTCCAGAGGTAAGAATTAAGTTTTTATGGCACAATGGACAGTTGTGGAATGTGCCTCAACTTGAAATTGTTGGTTCTTCTTTTCATCACATCTTTTGAAGCCATTTGAAGCTCATTCGGTCCCTAAATTTTCTGCCCTGTTTTTATTGATTTACTTCATCTGTGGAAATCCATTGTTTGGTTTCTATCTAAGGTTAAAACATAGAGTTAGGCTTTATCTAGGGCTCAAATTGGACTTTTTTTTTTGGGGGGGGGTCAAAATTGGAGCAAGTCTTACTCATTTGAGCAAGATACTGTCATGAATATGCTGAAAATGGCAATATTTCAATGTTTTTAGACTTCTTAGCACTGGACTGATGCAACAATTATCTTCAAGTTTCTTGCATTTTCTTTTAATGGAAATCTTATGTGATTTAGTGAAAAAATGACTTGAGAATTGCTTTGGGATCAGGTTGCTTGGGTGACCAAATCTGGGGAGTCTGACTTGGAGGTGCCGATTGCAATCCGCCCGACTAGTGAGACAGTTATGTATCCGTATTATTCTAAGTGGATAAGAGGACACCGTGACTTGCCTTTGAAACTTAACCAATGGTGCAATGTTGTTAGATGGGAATTTAGCAATCCCACACCATTTATCAGGTAGTTTGTCTTAAACTTGGTGGTCTTAAGTTTTTCAAGTTTGATCCTGCCTCCTTTCCCTCTCTCATTCCACCAAGTGGATGGGTTATTCTATGCCATTCATGCATGAGATTTTAATTTGCAGAGGATTTTCTAATCTTGGATCAATTTTCTTAGCCTTAGTTATTAATGTTTACATATGTGCAGATTATTTTCTCAAATTATTTTTGATGCGAAGTTAGAAAATTAATTTAAAATGATTTAATGAGTGGTCACTACTAACTTGCTTCTTGATTGTAGGAGTCGTGAATTTCTTTGGCAGGAGGGGCATACTGCCTTTGCAACAAAGGAAGAGGCAGACATGGAGGTAGCATAGACTTAAAAATTTTACTTTTAACCTATACTTAAATTATAGAGAGTTGAGGTTTGCCCATTTTACTATTGGTTTAAGATGGAATAGGGAAGGTCAAAGTAAACTTAAATTTTGCATGGCTGATCCTTTCATTTCATATCGATCAGCAATTGAGTTTAAATGGCAGAATTGCCTCAGAATATCTGAAATTAATTATTTAAGATAGCATTTCAGAAATTTTTCATGTTATCTTGAATAATATCAATATTTTGCTGGTTTCTGCGTTGTGTTGAAAATTGGATAGTCATACTTCTTTGTTCTTACAAATTTCACTTGTATTGCTTTTTGAAGTATAATTGAAATAATGTAAGTATGGTTTTGTTGTTGAATATATATTATGAAAGGACTGAGGAGGAAAAAAATAACATATTGAGTTATGTATTTTATTGTTGAATTATTTTGTGCTTGTTAGATTTTGGACTTTAGATCTAACATGTAATCACTCATGCAATAGCTGTACTGGATTATGATGCTTCTCATTTTCACATCATTTTTTATGTCCCTGGCTGTTAACTAACCACGCAAAAAAGCGACTAATAACCAATAACAATGGTAGAGATATCAGCTCTATGCATATGTCTAAATTTCGTTATATTGCAGGTTCTTCAAATATTGGAACTTTACCGACGTATATATGAAGAATTCTTGGCTATTCCTGTTATAAAAGGCAGGAAAAGTGAAATGGAGAAGTTTGCTGGTGGACTTTACACTACTAGTGTCGAGGTATATTATAAACTATCATGCATTTATGCTTGTAATAACAATCTCTACGTATCATCATGATCAATGAACTTAAATTGCTGCCTGATCAATGTGCTTTAATCTAAGTTGAGGAACTTAAATCATTCATAATATGACAGGCATTTATTCCAAACACTGGGCGTGGTATTCAAGGTGCAACCTCCCATTGTTTGGGCCAAAACTTTGCAAAAATGTTTGAGATCAACTTTGAAAATGAAAAGGGAGAGAAGGCTATGGTCTGGCAGAATTCCTGGGCATATAGTACTCGAACGGTAAAACTTTCTCTCTTTCTATTGAGAACGTTCTTAACATTTATTCTTTCAAGTCCTTTGTCATGCCATCGCTGCCATTAATATTCTGTTGTTTTGGGTAACCACATGGGCTTGCAAGTCAAAAGAATCCTTAACTCCTCATATAATTCCCCTTCCACTCTTTTCTACTTATTCCTACTATTCTACTTATGTTTCTTACTTCTTTTCAATTATTCACAGATAGGGGTCATGGTGATGGTTCATGGGGATGACAAAGGCTTAGTGCTGCCTCCAAAAGTAGCAGCTTTGCAAGTTATTGTGATTCCTGTGCCTTACAAAGATGCAGATACTCAAGGTATTTTTGATGCCTGTGTTGCCACCGTGGAAACCCTCTCAGATGCTGGTATTCGTGCTGAAGCTGATCTTAGAGATAATTACTCACCTGGTTGGAAGTATTCAAACTGGGAAATGAAAGGTGTTCCCCTAAGGATTGAAATAGGACCTAGAGACTTGGCAAATAATCAGGTGAACCACCATCATTTCTTTTTTTTTTTTTTTAATGTGGCTTTCCTTCTGTTCATTTGTTTATTATTTTCCTAGTGTATCTATACGGTTGAAATCATAAAAGTGCTTCATTTGACAGGTACGTGCTGTTCGCCGTGACAATGCAGCAAAAACTGATATCTCTAGAGTCTTTTTGGTTGAACAAGTAAAAGAAATGTTGGATAAGATACAACAGAACCTGTTCGACGTTGCAAAACAAAAACGAGATGCATGCGTTGAAGTTGTAAAAACTTGGGAAGAGTTTGTAACAGCTCTTGGGAAAAGGAAACTGATCTTAGCTCCTTGGTGTGATGAGGAGGTATGACTTGAATTTGCCTAATCCTTATTTTTTACAGGGATCATGACTTTTTAGTATTTAATCAGTGTTATGTCAGTGCTTATTTGTTACCTTTCATCTCTGTATTGCATCATCAATATAAAGGGTTATACCGGGCATCAAAACGAGTTGGGTAATATTAAAAAATCATTAATTTCTAAGACTCCCTCCCTAGGCATCTATTGGTCGGACTGGATCTTGCTCATTTTTCGGAGCACTTTTTATGTTTTTGTATATGTGTAGGATGTGGAGAAAGACGTGAAGGCACGAACAAAGGGTGAGATGGGAGCAGCTAAGTCTCTTTGTACCCCATTTGAGCAGCCCGAACTCCCAGAAGGTACTTGACTATATCTGTGAAGGCATTTGTTTTTAACAATAGGATACTATTATAAATTCCTAATACAGAGTAATGTTTTGTTATATGATAAACTGGAACTGCATCAGCATGCGGTGATCAGGATCTACCAAGAATCATTTTATTTGTGAACAAGCTGTGAAAGTTATTTGAGATTTAGAGAAATTATACTATATGTAGAGGAATAGGAGATAATATTTATATGAATCAATTGTGCAATTTATTTAAAGGATTAAGTAAAAGTCAGGGACTCAGGGCTGTGCTAGTAAGCTTGGGTTAGGTCTGATATGTTTGCGAATCTGTCATCGAGCAGGAATCAAAGCTTCCTAGTTCCTATTGTTGTGAACATGCAGTGTTTTATGAGCTGAATTTTGTAAATTCCACCTTTTGCATTACCATGGAGGAGATTCACGTGTAGATGCAGTTTGATTATTTGTAACAATACATCCCCCACAAAAAAAAAAAAGATTAGGGGAAAATGAAAGGACGATATTTTATGCCTTTTTTAGAATATTTTACTCATCCAAAAAAAAAAAAAATGCAGGTACCAAATGCTTTGCTTCTGAAAAGCCTGCAAAGAAGTGGACCTATTGGGGCAGAAGTTACTAAGATTATTCTCTTTAGATGATCATCTCCTTCCCGTTGTTTTCTGGCCGGCCTTAACGTTGCCGGTTTTTGGACCATTCTTAACTGCAAAGAGGTCTCAGTTTTATTATCGTATTGCTAAAACTTGAGGGATATTTTCTTTTTGTTCTTGGCTAGGGTGTTGGTTAGAATTTTTGGTTTTCTACAATTGATCCACTGCTTTATATTTGTTGTATTACAGACTTAGATTGTGGTTGATGATGGTACCTGAAAGTCATAAATTTCTTGTTTTGATTAATCTGATAATGGCTTTGCCATCGTTTTCTGATGTAGCTAGCTCCTTAGTGGATAATTCTTTAATTAAGCATTTTGAAAGAGAATTCCATGGTTCTCTTTTGATCATTTTGCATGTAAAAAATGTATTACTGGAAAAAACATGAGGGTAGCAGATCATTTCGCCAGAATCACTATATTATTGGAAACTTTGACTTTTGGACAAACAACAGTTATATCATCATCATTCATCGAACATCGAAGGGTATTAAGTTGAAACACCATCTTCATTTTTAATTTCGATATGTCGTCCGTTTCAACTTTGAAAAGAGGAAGCAGGCTTTGATTGATCGACTGAAGGTGTTTTGCGAGGCCGCATGTTAACAATAAAAGTTTCTGACTAAGACTAGATTCACCCGTTACTCTTTTTATCCTCCGTTTCGTTCTTTTCTTCATTCATTTCTCATCCCTTAAAACAGAGCAACAATGTTCACCACCTTGTCTTCTCTCTTCCTCTCCGTCTCCTCTTTCATTTTATTCACCGGCTTCACTTATCTAAACTAAAGCACTTCGCTTTTTTTTTTAACCTTAACCCCAAATCCACCCATTTCGCATTCACAATAATCGAATCTCTCCTCCAAAAATGGCAGCTGCACTGTTCCTCGACTCCATCCTGGCACGGCTGCTATTCTGGATATAGTTCTAGCCTCTTCGACGGCTGTGGGTTGATCATCATCGATTATTGTCCATGTTTTGAGGGCCCGAAAAGACAAAAATATTACGGATAGGGCCATTGCATTGCATTGGTACGACTAACAGTCCACGGGCCACCCTGTCAGCCGCGATTTTATGTTCTCTGCGAATCTACGATACTGAATTGACGTGTTGAAACGATGGGACTTGAGAATAGGATTAAATGGACAATAGATGGGCCTCCGGTTTTAGCCCATTAAAGCCAGATGTTTATCAGCTTGTGAAATATAAGACCCAAAAAGTTGAGACGATGGTATTTTTCTGAAACGAGTATGGGGTAACTTGAGTTTGATGGCATCCATCCATGAGTTCCTCCAAACTCTTCGGTGAATTAGTACTTCGAAAGCACCAAAGAAAGCACAACGCCACACTGCCGAAGAATCATTGAAGCATATGGAGGAACCCAAGGCTGGCACCAAACATGAAGTTTTTTCGAACTTTAAGGCCGTCGTCTCGAGTTTGGGTTATTTTTCATTTGTCCTGCACAAGATGATCCATATTTATAAAATTATAAACGGCAGAAAAAGTTTTTCCTTTTGAAAGTCTCAATAATCCAAGAAAGCTGATGGACTAATTTCCAGGATCTCTCTGAATAATCAGAAGCTGCCATATTTAGAGCCAAATCGAACTGGAGAATTGGCCCCCAAAAAAAATGTGATCCCCAGTTGACCCTCACCATAATGGCATAGAGCCATAGACAGCAAGTCGAAGACTGAACCTCAATCGTCAAAAATTCAATATGGAAAGCGTAGTTATCGTATCAAGAATAGTAAGGCATGCAATGAAATAAAATGTTCAGTGATAAGGTTGGAGAACCAAATTAACTTATGCCATGAAACCTTCTGTTTATTTGGTCATTAAACAATCCCAAGTGGATGTAGTTGTAATGTATCTATTCCAGTCTAAAAAAGCCTTCCACTAATTAGTCATTTCTGAAGCAGGTGTTCATGAAAGATCAAAGAGCGAGCAGTGCCCCATGATACCTCTCAGTATCAGCTGCTAGAGCAAATGGCGGTTTTTTTTTTTTTTTGATTATAAGAAAAAACCCCATGCCTATTTGAACCTGGCGTTTTTTTTCTTGTTGAATTCGTTTACAACCCAAAGGAGATCCATTGAACTTGGACAGTGCATGGCATGCTGCTGTTTTATTCTGGGTGGAACTGTGAGCTTGTAAATGAAACGGAACCTTTTCTAAACTGACAACAACGTGCGCAGTTGTCAAAGTGTCGAAGAAATCTTTGTCCCAAGTTGATGAAAACGTGTGGAAAAAAATGTTGCCTGGGGTAACCCTTGTTATTTCAACATGGGCAGGGCTTGCTGCTGATTCGTTCTTACTCATCGTTTAGCTGCACCTGCTCCTTGGATTGGCTAGGAGGAGTCAGAAACTGGAGAATAGGCGAAATTAAGTAGCCAACGGTCTGTGTCACAATTATATCGGACGCAACATATATATATATATATTTGTTACGTAGGAGTCAGAATTAATACCTATCAGTTGAAAAAGCTGATCTTGCAAATTGGCTTTCAATTGTAGCAGTGTAATTTAGAAGATCTCATTGGATAGAGCACTGTGATAGTATTGAATGTTGATGGCCTAGTTGAAATTGACCCTGACCAACGTTTTGTGTTCACCTACGTTAAGTAGGTTAAGTAGAGGAGGTAACCGAAGGTTAAGTAGAGGAGGTAACCGATCGATTAATTGGCCTTCGAGCAGAGTGGGTACCAGCATACGATTCTATTTTCAAGTTGGGGGTAAACTAGAAAATGAAGGAAAATAATTAATTAAGATGCATGGAAAAGAAATAATAATCTCTTGAAATTTAAAATAATTCCACTTATTCTCTCTAAGTTTTGGATGATACTTTTTTTCTCTTTTAACGTTTGATATAAAATACACTTATCTTTTAAATTATTATTTATAGTTTAATTTTAAATAAAAAGATAAATATATCTTTTATCAATTATTAATTATTAATTATTTTTATTTTTGCTTTTGCTTTTTTTTTTCTCATAATATCTTGTAACTATAAAATTATCTTTAATTACTGTTAAGTTAAATTATAACTAAATTATATTCTCATTCATGTTAAATATTTTTCAAGGTTCGAGTCTCACAAGCAATCTCACTTGACAAGTGATTGTAAGTACAACTAGCATATCCTAACCCTGGATTTGGGTAACTTCTCCTCACCTAAACTTTTTTGTGCTAAAAAATATTTTGAACTTATTTTTAATTCAATTATATATATATTAACTTTGCTGTTAATATATTATGTTATTTTTATTTAAAAATAAATCAAATGCCATTATTTTAAAAAGTTTAAAGATAAAGAAATTGATTAAAGCAAAAAAATTATATTTTTAATATTTAAAGTAAAATTTGAATAATATTATTTTGATTAATAGAATGCTACATAGATACTTTTTCTAGAGATAAAATATTTTGAACTTATTTTTAATTCAATTATATATATTAACTTTGCTGTTAATATATTATGTTATTTTTATTTAAAAATAAATCAAATGCCATTATTTTAAAAAGTTTAAAGATAAAGAAATTGATTAAAGCAAAAAAATTATATTTTTAATATTTAAAGTAAAATTTGAATAATATTATTTTGATTAATAGAATGCTACATAGATACTTTTTCTAGAGATAAAATATATTTTTCTATATATTTTTTATTCTTCTTTATTCTCTTTTCTTTTCATTTTTTATTTAACCAATCTCGTTATCACTAAATTTTTAAATAATAGTAATTAATTAATATAAATATAAATATTTTAATAAATTTATTTCAAAGTTAATATATAATTGAATTAAAACAAGTTTAAAGTATTTGATATGTACTTGAATTAGACTATAACTTGATAGTAATAATTTAATTTAATAGTAATTAAAGATAATTTTAAGATTAACTAAATTCTAATTATTTTGTAATGAAAAATGTTTTGAGTAAAAAATGATGAAAAATAATAATTAATAATTAATAAAGGGTATATTTATATTTTCATTTAAAACTAACTCAGAAAAAATAGCTTAGAAGGTAAGTGTAATTTTTGCCAAATTTTAAAAGGCAAAACCGGTATTTTTCAAACGTTAGGGGGTAAATCTCTTTTACCCAAAATAAAATAAAATTTTGGTAGGAGAAATTAGATGCAATATTTTCACCAAATTAAAAAATACGTATATTTGATGCACTCACAATGCAACCTCATTAAAAATGAGGTTTTCTTTATTTATTGTAAAAAAATTTTAATAATGTGACATCATTTAGTTTATTGGCGATATATAATTACCGTCAATGTACTAAATATAAATTATTAAAAAAATTAAGTACTATACATACTTCTTTATGACAATGAGAAGTGCCATTTAACATACTAATAATTAATCCTAAACCAAAGTATCAAAAATATAGTCCTATATAAGTTATAATAAAACTTCATTATATGTAGCCTTCCATTTTAATTTTCTAAATGAAAGGCAGAATAAAATGAGATTTTCAAACGTTGAGAAAACGATTTTGAATTTTTGATTAATGTAAGACTTACCTCATCTTAAACTTTTGACATGCTATTATATAAGTCAAAAAGCTCGTTAGTATTGTGAATGTAATACGTTTTAAATTGGTATATAGGGAAGGGGTTTAGCGAATTAAAGCAAACTCGTACATATCAAAACTTGTTTCTTTACCAATATACGGTAATATATATTATTTATATAATGAATTAATGATAGTGCAGAAAGTATAATTTTAAACTTCTAGCCAGAAACATAATTAAAACATAGAAAATCTAATTAATATTGCTTGCCATATATATAATTCTTCAAAAGTACTGATCCCTTCATAAAATAAACATTCATTTAATTTATGTACAAAAACAAAATACATCTCAAACACAAAGAAATACTTGAAATGTTTGTCCACGAATTCATTCTTACACCCCACTTTACGCTTTCAGATGCTTATACTGCATGTAACAAAATACATATAATATTCTCTACAGTAAATTTTTAGATTAAAAAAGGCCCTGATTAAATATCAGATTCTGAAATCCTTTCTCAAGGCTATAGACATGCGAAATTGCAACTGCAAGCCGATTGAACCACTCACCTACCATCAATATAGACGTCGTTGATCAAAAGAGTTTCTGGGAATTCTTCGATACATAACCCTGAAGTGTAACAAGATCAGCCTGCACGTCAAAGCTTGCTTCGTACGTATATTAATTCTACTGGTTTTGATCATATTGAATAGTCTGGAACTATTATATGATCACAAAAGAGATGCATGGGCTCCTTGTCTCGAACTGCCTAATTTTACCTAGAAAAAGCTGATGCAAAAAAGTGAAAAATATCCTGGCTCCTGAGCATGCCAAGAACCAAAATTTAATCACCCTCGCTTGTTAGTGCCTTGGTGGAGAAAGTGGTGCAAGACTGTGGAAGCTGCGGTGATCCAGGAAGGCCAGGTAGAGGCGCCCCATTGGAGGAATTGTTATTCCCACTATTGTTAATAGTATTGTTTCCATTGTTTCTTGGCAGTGCTCCGCCTCCCATAATTGTCGAAATAGCTGCCGCTAAGGCTGCGGTGAAATTTGGATCAGAAGCAATAGCAGCTGTAACTGTTTCAGCCATAGAACCAGGACGTTGCTGCATTGCCGGCAAGGCAGATAACTTGGGTGGAGCGAACATAGGGTTCCCTAAAAGCTGCGGATAACCGTGCAGAGGTAACGGAAAAGAAGCTGTGGGAGACGGCGGACGTAAGAATGGAATGGCGTTTGGGCCCTGAGTTAAGTCAAGGGTTATGGTGGGAAACGGCGCGGAGGCCGATAAAGTGGCCATTGAAGATGCATAGGGTAAGGAAGGGAAGTAGCCAGAACTTGCTGGGCCATCCTTACTTTTGGTTGGACCTGATAGCAGCATGGCTGCCGCTGCTGACGTAGTGTTAGCCATAGCTGTTGCCGCTGGTGGAAGAGGGTGATTGTGATTTCCCTCGTATGTTGTTACGAGAATACTTCTATCATCAGCACATCTTTGCACCTGTCAGATAATAAGGTAATTTCTAAGTACTTTGAGGTCAAAAAGAAGGTAAGGTTAGGTACTTGAAGGTTTCAAATTAATCGAGCCAAATTTAGAAGAAGAAGAAGACAGGAACCTGCTTACGGACTGGGCAGCCAAGAGCCATGGTGCAACGGTAGTAGGCGCGTGGACAAGGGTTACCCTTGGCCATCTTCTGACCATATTTCCTCCATTGACAGCCATCGCTTATCTGAAACACAGAAATATAATAAGATCCATCGCCTCCATATATTCTGATTCAATGGTTTAATTGGCAAATATAGGTTGAAGGAACTTGTACAGTTGCACTGTAGTAGTACTTACCAAGGGAGCTTCTGATCTCGCCCTAACAGACACCCTGGCCTTCCTGAAAGGTACTTCAGAGGCTTGCTCTTCATTCGTCGACTGATCTAGCTTCGGACTCTTGGGTGACCCCCAGCTTTGAGATGTTTGATCAGTTCCATCTTCAACAGAAACGAGCTTTCCAGGAAATTGAATGATTCGATGGTCGCGTTCCTTTGACACGACTTCGAAAGTGTTTTCTGGTGATGCTGACAATTTTTGAGTCTTGTCGTAGGATGCCGAAGGTTCGTTGACATCTAGTGCAGCCGATGGTCGTGGGTCCATGAATTGTTGGACTGACATTATGGGACTTGATATGCCATTTACTGCATCCTTCTGTTTGAAAACCAACTCTCTGATTAGCTTCATCAATGAGAGAAGAAAAATATTGCTACTATACATTTATAAAACAATCTTCATTACTTCCACAAAAATCGAACAACAAACTATATTTATGATACACTATTACTTACCCAAACTTAAGAAATTTGGGCATTTTTATGTTCTATCTTCAAGCAAGAAAATTAAAGCTATCATCATGTCCCCGCAGTGCACACGAGGCGTTGGAAAATAAGCCCAAATAGGCAAGAGGTTGAGCTAACGCCGCCTATTCTATAGTAATCTTCACTTTATATCGCTTGCTAGGACAATTGGTGGCACATGGTGAATCACATACATTGGGGGGATCGAAGTGTTCATGAATTAAATGAAAATTTTCACTGAAAAAAAAGGATCGGAGGGTTTTCCCAACTCCAATGTGGTTTTGCGTAAAAAAAATAATAATAAAAGTGGAAACTGAGATTGGCAGAGATATGTTGCGAGTAAGATGTTGAAAAAAAATGATATACGGGATCAGGGAAGCACACTTTCCAATTCAGGTTAAGCACGCTAACTAATTTTACTTTATGAACTAAAAAAAGACATATATTTATATATCCTGTTAAATTTAATGGATACTTAAAAAAATTACCCTCTCACTCTAAATCAGTATTTAGAAAACTGATGATATGGTTAGGATATAATCCAATCTGGTATGTCTAAAACACAAATTCTACCTGTTCTCCTCGATTTCGATGCGCTTGTTTTTGCACCACCGTGAAAAGTTGACCTTGTAGTTCATTATAGCTTTTGGTAATCTGATCCAACATGCTTCTCAGTCTCCGGTTCTCTTCATGTAACCTTTCTAACTCGATTTTAAGAACACTTTTCTGAAAAAAAAAAAAAAAAATCCAAATTTCCATTAACAAGTTTGAACTCACAGATCAAACAGAATTAAATCGGCAGGCATTAAAAAAAATATCTTTATCAGACTTACTTCAGCGCTGGATTTCTCTTCCTCTGTTGGCCTTGCAACTTCGAGTCTTGAACTAAGAAGATTTAATCCAATCTGAAATAACATAATTTTGTCAATTTGAATTAAACTCAACTTTCCAAAATAATTCCAACTAGTGCCATATATATCACCACCTAGGTTAAATGAAAATATACATATAAACATAAACAAATAAATAAATCAAGTTGGGATAATGATCCAAAACCTTACGTTTACACCCGAATCGGTAAAAGAAGATGATCCATTATTATTACTCTGGCGCTCTTGATGATGATGATGATGATGATCATGTGATTGATATTTAGTAGAAAAAAAATCCATTTCCTTGATGTGTGGCATAACATGATCGCTAGAATCATCAAGGGTAGAATCAGGCACACCAGAATTCCGCCGGAGGAAGTCATCGGGGTGCAAGAACGCCAGTTCTCGACGGTGCTGCTTCTCCATGACTAAAAGAGAAAAATTAATTGGAAAGATACTAAGAAATAAAAGAAAAAAAGGACAAGAGGGGAGTAGTAGTTATATAGCTTTTTCAAGCTTTTCAACAAGAAAGTAAGTATTATTTAAACTACAGTTAATATAATAGTAATGATAATGCCAGAAAAGACTTAAAGCTACAAAATATTATTAAAAAGAAAAGGAAATATTAGAGGGAAAGGGTTAGCGAGGACTAGCCGTTTTTCTCGCGGCAGATATGACGTAACAGTTGATGCAGAGGGGGACGTGGCGAAGTCTGGGCGAGGTAGGACAAAGCAAGGTGTGAAACGGTGGGCAGGCACGGAGACGGAATGGCGTTAAAGTTACCGGCCGGGGCTTTCATCTTTTTTTTAACTATGGAAGAGAGGGATAGGCTACGGGCAGTCCACGTGGGGTTGGTGTCGTCTTGAGGTCAACGGAGTTGACGGCACGGCTCCATTTGACGGTGGAATTTTGGGGATTAAAAAAATAGAGAAGGGTCTAGCTAGTGAGCAACACCTAATCCCCAGACTTACGAAAGCAGTCCTTGGCCATCAGTTTTTTAATAGTCTACGTCCTTCCCTGAGCCCTGGGCTTATTTCCTTGTTTTTGTGTTATTTTTTAATATTTTTTATATTTTATACTATAATCGTTAATAAAATTTTTAAATTTTATAAATAATATTAAAATAATAATATATTTTTTAAATATAATAAAAAAATTAATAAAAATAAAAATATATACAAGATAAATTATTAATTTATTTATAAAATTAAAAATTTTATTATTAATATATCAAATATTAATTTATTTCATAAATTTTATATTATATTTATATTTTTTAATTATACGATATCTAATATTATTAAACATATTTCCTCCGAAAATGGGAGATGATACGATTTTCTCTGCCGTAAGGAAATAATTACATTCAGTAAAGCTTTAACTGTATTTGTTTTCTAATAACTTATGTCAAAATCGGAAACCGGGCAGAAGAAAAATCAGAATTGATCAGCAGAAATTTTTGACTTCTACCTGGTCTTCAATAAGTTGATTTCGATAGAAGAGTAAATCATTATCGCTCTTCACCCCCCACCCCCCAACAAATTTCTACAGTCTGAGTTTCTTGTTTCTTTCCATAATTCGAGTAAAGACCTTTGGTTTATCTCTTTTATAAACGAATTGTTCATGCATTATAAACGTTCATAATTGCAGCAAAGCTTCTTTGTTTTTTTCCTTAGCCATTTGCTGGTTAAGATTTTCTTTTTCCTTCATATTTAAAAAAAGAAATAGAAAAAAAAACCCACCTATTAAAGATATCTTAAAGAAATCTCTTAAAATATATTAAAAATAAAAAATAATTTAAAAATATAAATTAAATTTTTAATTAAAAATTTTTCGCCATTAATATATCAAAAAACATATAGAAAACGAGCTCAAACATTTCTTTTATTTTAAAATTTTGAAAAAGAGAGAGAGAGAGAGAATTTCGATCCAAATTTCTGAACAAATTAAGAGAAAATGTGAAACTTAATTATCCTTCAAATGTTATTGTAGAGAGAGAATTATAACGTTGTATACATATCATTTTGCATACCACTTGTATAATGCTGGCCTAAACTATACCATCAATCTTCCAATCGGTTTATTTTTCTGTACACGGTACCGCAAATTCTAAATTCACTTCGGGTAATATTAATATATGATTTTTCTAACGGATTTCTTAAATTACTTTTGAAGGTTAATTAATATTTTATGTATAACAATAATATTATTTAATAATTTTTTTCATTTCATTAAATAAAAATATTATTATAAAGGAAAATTTAAAGAATATCTGAAAAATACTCATTGAAAAAAATTCTATATATATATATATATAATCCAATTGGCTGACTAAAATACATTAATCTATATAATACCGATGACAGGGACACCAATAATTTTTACAGCTGCACACTTTGAAAAATGGACGGTTGAAGTTCTTTTATTCATTAGCAATCAATGTGTTTCAAGATCTACAAGTCTTTTTTTCTTTTAATTTCACATAATTAATTGCAGATTTCTTGACAAGTTCAAAGAACTGGGAAGATCCTTGGCAAAAGCAAATAATAATTGGAAAACGTGATAAGAAGTAGCCTAATTTTCTTTTCTTTTTTTTTTTTTATTGAGAATTGCTAAGTGGATAGTATCTTTTGTTTCTATTTCAAGTTAATTGGCTTTTGGCTAAAAACTTCCAACCATGTTATCACACAATAGGTCCTATTCAAAACTATCATTGATAATTTAATTAGTTGAGATTAAATTATTAAGGAATTGAAACTCAGACCACCATTGGGGTTGGGGGGGGGGAATGTAATTCAAGCTATACCAATTATGGTACTACTTTCTACAAATAATGTTGCACCATATATATATATACATATATATATATATGAAAGGTTTTGTTAATGAATGCATATTGTTTAAAATTAGTTAATTAATATATTAAGGTATAGGGTTAGATTTTTTTTTCATATTTTTTAATATTTTTAATGCATTTGATGAAAATATTAATTACATAAAATTTTTTATTAGTAAAATCCATAAACAAATCTATTGCTTTCAATGATCACGGAAAAAGTGGTTTGCTCATTTGAAAAAAAGGTACATATAATGCTCAAATTAAGTTTGCTGGTATAAGACCAGGCTTTGAAGCTATCTTTTCCTATTGGCTTGAAGGAAAAAAGCTTTAACTCAACTAATTAATGAAAATGATGGAACTTAATCTTTTTTTTGGAGGAAAAAAAAAAGGAAGAAGAGATATTAAAAATTATAATTCTAGCTAGCTAGCTAATACTTAATATGCAATCAAAATATTATATATATATATATATATAAATGTACTTTTATATGGTTTAACATCATTGCTCAAGATAAAATTAATTATCTATTTTTTTAATTGATTATTACTTAATCACTTTGTATATTAAACTTGAACTTAAGTTTCCAATTGATTTTAAAACATGAGTTATTCAGTTCTTTTTCAAAAAATATTACTAGGAATTAGTACATTTAAGCACACCTTTTGATTCTCCCTTCTCCCATTCTTGACATGAATTAAGCAAGAAATTTCCAAACATTTTCAAATTTTAAGATAATGATCCTAGAAACCACTAACTGCCTAATTATTTCTACACCCCATTAATTTGGGGTCTTTTTGAAATATTTTTAGAAAATTCAGGTTAATTTGAATTAAATTATTAAATTGATTTCCTTTTAGGTTAATTGAGTTTAATTAAAGTTCGTTTTTATTCATATTTAAACTTAAATGCGATAAGCAAAGTTTACTAAAATATTGTAGCACCGGGAGGATTAACATCCCCTCTTTAGAGCTAGCTTGATGCAATAAAGATTTAGAAACTAAATCACAAAGTTTATACATACATTGCCATTTACCACCTTGTTACAGTCCAAAATGTTGTTGTCAGCTAACAGATATATCTCATACATTAATAAACACCATTTTTTTCAAAAACAAAATATCTCAGTTTAATTAGTCATATGTGGAAAAGTTTAGTCAATACTTGAAAGATGTCATTTGACACCGAAAGCCACAGCTGGATGGTCCCTCTCTTTGGTTTAAAATAATAATAATAATAATAATAATAATAATAATACAAGTAATTAAGAATGATCAGATTGTCTCCAGCTTTACAAAAAAAAAAAAAGGGCCAAATCTAATCTAATTAATATATAAAATTTGCCATGTGAAATATATCTTTAAGTCAATGTTATAAATAAACAAGCCAAACAGTCCTTTTTTTTCTTTTTAATTTATCAATAAAATGTTAACTTTGAATCTATATTTAAATCAATTAATTCATATATTAATTTAAAGTTTGAATTTTAATATTTATAAACTGTAATTTTATTTTAAAATATTAAACTTTAAATTTAGTGATTAAATTAAGATTAATGCTCAGTAACCTTAAGTAAAAATAAAATAAAACAAAACAAAACAAAGGGTAATCTTCTATTCTTCATTTTTCTTTGTCCACCATTTTGAAATTGAAGGCAATTTCATGTTGATTTTAATGAATGAAGGTAAATTTTTTTTATTAAAAAAAAAAGTAATTGCTTTTTTCCTGCTTTCTGGAGGTTTACTTGAAAGGAACATTTTATAAACACTTAATATCTAATTAATTTGGATCTTTCAAAAGTGCCCTTGCCTTTCTTCCAACCAAAAGGGAGATATAAATGAAAAAAAGGGAATTCTAACGAAGTTCCAGGCCCTTTCATTCACACACAATAATATTATGAATCTAGAAAGGACGAATCACTTTTGACTATCATCAAGGGGGAAAAAAGGAAAAACAAACACATCAATTTTAATCAATCAAATGGTTATTTATATCTGTCAAGCAATTAATCATCACCTTGGATCATGTGTGATTCGCAATAGATGTTAATTATACTATTGTAACATTTAAAAGAAATCTCAAGTTTTTTTATTACTAATATTCTAATTCATCATTTTTTGTGATGAACATCAAGTTCAGTGGCTTAAGCAGGTTTTTAACTTTAAGAAAACAGTTGGATCGAACCCAATTTTTTGTATACAAGTAAGATGTATTTGATATGTAGATTTGAATAAGTTTAACGTATAAATATATAAATATATGTTCAATAACTTAATTTTATAATTTTTTTATAATTTAAAATATTTAAATTTTAATATGTATGTATATATCGAATATAAAAATTTTTTAAAAAATAAAGATTTCGAGTAAACATTTTATCGTATATGGGTTATAGGAGTTGTTGTAGGTAGGCCTAGGCATCTAGATTGTAGTTGGTAATTGGGAAAAATGATTCAAAGGAATATATCCTAATAATGGGTCGTGGGGGAAGTCACATGCACGATGATGCCAACGTGAAGATTACGAGTATTTCTGGTTAATTGGAGTCAACACTTCCAACAGAAAAACAAAAGAAAATTGAAGCTGAAAGCCCCAATATTAAAGTTTAGAGCGGCGCTTATAGCCGGCTAAGCATTTAAAAAAAAAAAGGCACAGCCCACAGCCAGAGAAAGAACCATCCATTATACCCCCACTGGTCCCAGCTGGAGAAAAACTACCTTTGCCCACACGTTCAGCACCCTACGCTAGACGTCTAGCTCTTCTGTAGCTATACCGCCCAAACCAAAACCACAAAAAGAAAGAATCGTGCTTCCCGTTGCCTTAGCCCTTTAATTGTTGTGGCCTATTACTCACGTTGACGCCTCCTGCTATACATATAAAGTGTGAAATTGAACCCCTATACACACTCTAGAATCCCCCACTTCTCACGCACGATTAGTCATCCCTAAATTTGTGTATGTTTGGCCCTTTGCTTCAAATTTAGGTCAACTTACGTTCGCATGACGTTTACATTTATCTTCACTAGACACTACACTCTAACTGAACATGTAAATGTTATTGATTACTGCCTTTTAATCTCAATTCATGTCAATTATAATTGTAATACTGTACTAAATTGTCTAGAATGAAGTTTCATGCTGAGAATTGTTCTTTGGTTTTCTTTTCTTTGTAACCCAAACCAAAATTAAAATTTCATCAAACGTTTGGTTATTGTAATAATATGACATCAACTTATAGCCAATCCAAATTCATATCTAAAATAATGTTTGTTGTACTTTCATTATTATTTTTTTCTTTTAAAAGATTGACATGATACTAATAGATAAAGTGCTAGGAAAAAGGAAAAAGAAATGAAGAGCCTCTAGCAATATAATTTCATTTCTATGTTGCATATACAAAATTTTACGTAATATTAAATTTTGGATAATTTAATAAATTATTTTATAAATCGTTCTTAAAATTTATATTCAACATATTTAAAATTTAAATCGTAACATCTGCAATATTTTTTATTTTCATATTGTAAATTTTTTTAGGTTTCCAGTTAGTATTTGTTTAATAGAAAGTGTGGGGGGTGGGGAAATAGTTACGTACTACATGGCTTTTGGCGGTGGGTTCCGTGTAAAACTCATCCAAAGTGATGGAAAGTGACAGAGATGTTTTTCCCCTAATTTCCTTCCGTTATAGATTAGCTATTGTGGTCATTTTCTCATTGCAAATTGGATAGGGAGGCTGACTTTATTTTATCCCAGAAGTCACGCTCTCGCATGGGACCAAATTAACTTGAAGAGATTAATTAGCTAATCAAATGGGCCAATCTCCTCTTAGAAACTTTGAAAGGGGAGCGACCTTAGAAAGAGAGAGATGTACTACCACTAACTATAAACTATAAATACATGGATGAATAAATGATCAAACTCTGGTGCTGTCATTTTCTGTTTTCAAACCTGTAGACTTTAAAACCTCTTCCCCCTTTCCCCTCTTGACTTGTTCAATTTAATTACTGAAATTTAAATCTCTCCCTCTCTGCTTATTTTGTATAAGTCCGTAGAAAAGGGTAATTGGGATTAGAATATTGGATATCTAGCATTATTCGGCTTATTTTAGTTATATTGGATATCTCAGATTCATATATTAGATTATTATCAACATTAAATTTAGAGCAAATTCAAATATAAATTTTTAGATATTTATTATTCAAATTCATTTTATTTACAATATAATCGATTCATATCCGATCCTTATTTTAACCTAACCTTGCCCTCAATTTTTTTTTTAATTTCAGGTCAGCTTTAGGCTCATTAATTGCCATTTTGGGTGAACATAGAGAAACCAAAGTAAAAGAAATATTTGGTGGTAGATTGCCATTTCAAATCTCAAACTGTTAATCTTTGCTCTTTTTAACTGATAGGATGGGTAATACTTTATTGCCTTAGATATTAAGAGGAAAAAATTTGAGATATGCACCTTGTAATTCCGGTTGGGTTCCATGCATTTATGAATGTTTGATATCCAGTTGAGCAAGTAAGACGTGCCAGCAAGGGAATGCTTCAATTTATTAATAAAAAATGCTTTCTTCTTTGAACTAATAATTAGTTCATTTTCAAATAGACTTGAGTATATCTCTAGTTTCACTTAAAACTCATGTCTCCATGGTCTCCATCTCGTGAAAGTCAAGGCCAGGGAACTACCCCCCACCACCACCATGGATATTTAACCAGAAAATCAAAGTTTTTGTACATAACAAAAGAAATTAAAAGAGGCAACATTAATTAGATATTTAGGAATATTAATTAGAGAAGTAGCCGTGCCTGTTGTTATAAGTTTTCCCAGCTTTATAATTTTCGTATTAGCGTTATGTGGTTAAGAGAGATTGCATGCAGTGCAATCCAAAGTAGGGTTTGGTAAGAGAAAACGAAAGTGATTTTTAGTAAAATGCAATAAATAATCCCGATGGATGGGTTGTTTGGGTCATTAGAAAAAGGGTTGAAGAATGGTCTTTGATAGCAACGAGAAGGAGCCAGGGAGGGACTGACCTATATGAAGGCAATTTAACTCCCCACGTTACTGTGCATTCAGACATTCAAAACTGTATTCTTTGATGGCAATGGAAAAGGGATGGGCCTTTCATTTCTTTCCCCCATTTTGTCAAAATAGAACCAAATTTCTTTTCCTTTCCTTTTCAATCATGCCATCCAAACATTAAAATTTGTCTTAATTCTTCAACACCAGGACCACTTTTTTCTTTTTTGCCTCTAAAGTCTAACCCTCCCTTAGCTTTTTCCCCTTTACCTTTCATTTTTATTCTTCAGCACGATGGTGTAGTTTCCAGACGATCGTGTGATAAAAATTCTGTGAAGATTACGATTTCGGGAACTATTTACTCGTTAGCTATGCGATTTCAGCCCAGATGGGAACTCTGAATCAGGCCCCCTTAAGGCAAAAAACTTAAAATGCAAAAATTGCCCATATTTGAGATCTCTTATACCATAAATTTGGGCTACTGTATTACAAAAGAAAAAAGCTGAAACTGAATCTAGACTATACTGGGACAACTTAGTTAGAATCAGATCCGCCGCCCCTTTTAGGCTTGGGTAGGAGATTGTAAGAATTGAACTGAGCAAGTGGGGCTAAAGTCCAGGTTTCTTGTGGGATTAGTTTGATGAGCATGTTTAGGACTCGACAGAATTACTATGTTTGTCACTCGAATAGATTGGTATGATCGTTAACAGGAATTTCAATTATGGACCAGCTGGTTGGGTTTTGATGGGCTGAAAGGAACCCAGAAATAGTAGCCAATAGCGCCTCGATCCCATTCAAAACTGCACTTTGATTATAAATAAACGTTATAATTTATGTATTTATTTATATATTTTTTTATATATTATAATTATATTTAAAATATTATATATTTATATAAATTATTATATTTGAATATTTTGTATTATATAAAATTTAAAATATTTATTTATTTATGTAATCGTATTATATTTTTATTTTAATTATTTTTATATTATATTTATATCGTATAAAGATATCGTGTTAAAATTATTAGATTGGGTTGGAATGTGAGAAAGACCCAACGATGGATGTGTAAATGATCGAATTGGATGCTTTCAGAGATACGCTCAGTAGTTTTGTTTGAAGTTAGGTACCGTACCCAACTAGACCATGAAAATCAAGTCTCTTTTAACAAAGGGTTTTCTCCTTTTTTTGTGTGTGTGGGTGTGGGTGTGGGCGTGATGTAATTGCAATTCCCATAGTAATATTTTAGAAAGATTATAGATACGAAAAAAAATCTATAATAATATATTAATCAAACTGATTTATGCAGTACACAAGCAACTGAATGTTTATTTCTCGACTAGATGATATATAGAGCACTTAAAAGTAAAATTAAATTACAAGTTCCATGGAAAACATCGGGTGGCACAAACAAGAGGGAAAAATGCTAGGTATGCAAATCTCAATTTATTTGGCTCCTTAGTTTTCCTTGGTTATGACTACGATGACAGCATAGATGGCTCGAGGCACGAACATTGCCATTGTCAGGCAAATAGTGAGCCAGAATTCTTTCTGCAATGTCAAAAAAAGAAAGAAGGGCTTAGCCTTAGCTTTCACCAAATATAGTTTTTTCCCCATTGCTGATGTGATCTTCCTTTTCTATTTTTGGGTCCATCACTATTGCATATATAAAAAACAACTATTATTTACTAGCTGCATGGTCTCTTAAATTCATTTTTTTTCTTTTCTTTTCAATCTTGGAGGGTTGTGATCTCATGTAAAACGAAGAAAGAAATGAAGACAGAAAGGAAGCAAATGTATATCTTGAAGTACTCATATCCAATGCATATTCAAATATAGATATGAGGATATGATCTTTAACAACTCTTTAAAAATAAAAAAAAAATTTAAAAATAATTAAATATACTTGTATAAACACATATCCTTATTCTTATCCGACACTTATATTCAAGTCCAAGTAGCAAATATATATATATATATATAGAGAGAGTAAAGTCAAATGGAAATGAATTTAGAGTTTAATTTAATTTATTCATATAATCATTATTTATAAAATGACATTCGATAGATCTAAAATTCAAATCCTAGTTTCAACAACGCCGATTATGACTACTATTGCCAAAAGAAAAAAAAAAGGTCAAATTGAAGCGGAGAGTGACAAACCTTAGGTCCTCTTTTTCTCACTACTCCAATAGGAGGCATGGTCAAGCCTAAGATTAAATCAGTGCAATCTGCATCTCCCACCTTGCAATCGCTTATAGCTTGGCTGCAGTCGATTGTTAGACATATACACATGGTTGGAGAAAGCGAGAGACTGATTGATTGATTATTCAGGTCGAAAATGGTCGAACAGCGATAACTATAGGGCCGAGAGAGGAGGTATTAAGTGTTGGACTTTATGTGGCCCACATGATAATAAATGGATCAAGATAATTAAATCAAATTATTTAGGTGAAATTATAAAGTAAATCCTATTCAATTTAACTACTCTAGTGATAAGAGTTTAACTCTAATTCAGTAACTAAT
>JBBYHK010000004.1:8955774-9024486 GCA_038382065.1 Adansonia grandidieri
ATACTAATAGCATGAGAATCTCCGCTGGTATGTTACAAGGAACCTTCCCTACTTGATGTAAACTTTCTTCCGGACTGACAGACAGCAATAAGCTTTCCCCTAGCCCTGCCTTTGTAGGCAATATAAGAAAAACAGAACCTAAAAACCCCCTTCGCCTAGGTTAAAAAACAAAAAGCAATCGGCGATTACCATGGTAGGTTAGTAACTGTTAAGTAAATAACAAAACAGAATAAAATTCCATATATACAGATCAAAACAAACTCGTTTCATTTAGAATTAAGTTATATAAAAGAAAAAAAAAAGATTGGATTTTGCAGGTGCCTTTTTTCATATACAACCCAGCTAAGTGATAGGAAGACTGAAATCTATTTCAGCTCCCTATTATAGAATACCTACCTGGAAACGATCTAAGCATTTTCATTGTTTAGAAAAAAAGGAGTAAAAAAAAAAAAGAAGCTTTCTTTGCAAAATAAAATGCGGTTTTAATTAAAGTTGAAACCTATAAGCATAAATAATGGTATCCAGATTTTTAGATCAAATATAATAGCAGCAGTATAGAATTTATAAATTGGCACTAATTTTCAGAATTAAGAGGAAGCGGTTACCTTCTGAAAGATTGAAAACCATAAGTCCATGATCGGCCTTGAATCATTACAGGTGCGTTTGCGATAGGGAGATGGAGGAAGTAAAATTTCATCTTGGAAGAATCTTTTCTAGGAGAATTTTCCGTTTGATTTTTCTTTGGCCAAAATTTGGAGGGGTGGTGGTTGGGGGGGGGGGGGGATTGCTCGCCCCACTGATCAGCAGGCAACAGCAACAACCGAGCAGGAGAGAATTTGTAGAATTTGGGGAAAAAGGTCGAATGAGACAGAGTTTAGAGAAACTGTTGGTATTTACTTTTGGGCCTTTTCCAGGCCTGTTTGAATAATAAAGAGGAACTCGTCTGGGCTTCAAGTTGAATATAGAATGTTAATCGAGCTGGGCTACATTATCCCATGTAAAAATATAAAATTTTAAAATTTCTCAAAATTATTTAATTTATTTAAAGAAAGTGTTACATTATTGTCCATGAAAAATCGAATTTGATTGAATAAAGCTTCCAGGATTAGAAAAACCAAACCCTACGAGCTTGATTAATGATTGGTTCCTATACACTTGGACACTTAAAATAATTGGTATCAGGAAATACCCCCAAAGAGGCTAAAAATAATGAAAAATATAAATAAATAAATAAATAATAAATGGAAAGTCAAACGTTGGAATCAATAAATCATTTGAGAATAACATCAAAGTCACTAAGCGTCCATTCTGCCACCTCATCTTTTTCACTGACAAAAATTTCAGTACCCATGTCGATAGATGTCCATATTCTTTTAGCAGGAGGGGTTCCTGGATCCTGTAAATTGAATAAAAAGGACTTGTAAAATCATTAACAATGAATAAGATTAGTTAGCAGTAACATGTTCTAACATGGGTTCCATTTAAATTAAACAATAACCTGATAGAATACCTGATAGAAGTAGAGCCTACTGGCAAGCCCTCCTGTGTCAAGGACCCAAGTTCTTGGATCACCAACCCAACCCTGGCCCTTTTCAGTTGGGTAGCCGTATTCAGCCCATATCGGGTGAGGCAGCAACTGAACTATTTCTTGTGCTTGAGGATTGCTGTAAGGATCACAAATGCTAACCGGTTTCTCCAAGTGTTTAGCATTGCCAGGAGCGCAGTAGTAGTGATAAGCCCCGTATGGGAAATTGGCAGTGTCGTTCCTGTAAATCTTTTTGTTGTCTGGAGTGATGTGGTAGGGTGGACAGTTGACCAACTCTGTCGGGCCACACCAGGCTGGAGTATCAGGGTTGATGATCATCTCACTGTATCTTGTAACATCTGTCAGCACATCTCCATCACAAGGCTCGCCATTGTTCTTCCAGCAGCTGCCGATATCTACCAGGTAGAACTGGCTCTGGCGTCCTCCACCTTTTTTCACATCCAAAGTGATCTTGACTTTAAAATCAGACTCTGGGGGCTGAAAGAAAATCAATTGCTTACTCTTTCAAAGTGAGTTATGTCAAACAAGGATATAATGAAAGCAATTAAAAGATCATAGTCATAGACCAGTATTGTTTTATCCTTTGTTATTCGCACTCAGACGTGAGTTTCATATTTTTACCTTTTTTTTTTTTTTTTTGTATTCTATGTATTTTGAATCTCATATGTTCGAAAATGTGTCAGCATGAACACTTGAAGAAAAATAAGCGTCAGAGCAACACAGGTTTTAACGAGAAAATTCTTCCAAATAGTTTAAACTTACAGTATTAAGCATTCCTCTTGTTTCATAATGGTACCCTCCAGAGAATCCTTTGGTTGCATCAGCTCTAAGGTACAGCATCAACCATGGATACTTCTTTGAAGTCTTGAGCTTATGCTTAAAGAACCAACTACCCGAACCAAGCTTCTTCTCCCAAACCACCTCATAAAAGGAGATATTATCGAGCCCTTTCCCAATATCAGCATCCAAATCATAAGTTCCACTGAACCATCCTCTCATTGTACCATCACCTAAGAGTTGTGTCGGTTGATGATTCAAAGTGGGCTGATTCATGCACCCTTCTCCAAAGCAAGGGAACCTCTTTGTAGTATAGGGAGGTATGAATCTCCCTTCTTCAGGACACAAACTGGTTCTTGTGTCATAGTTGCCATTTTTTAGCATAACCATCCAAAATTGCCATGGCTTTGAGTTTTCTGAAACTTCACATAAAGAACCTAAGTACAACTCCTTCTCAACTGCATAAAGATCTGGGTGGTACATTGCGTCTACAGCCAATCCCTTAAATCTTTTTCCTATTCCAAGTCTGTTATCAGCCTCCGGTACCTTGTGTATCAGAGTTGAATCTGCTACCATTTCCAACAAGAACAATAGATAAATATCAATAAAGCTGAAGAATACTAAAAAAATGTCACATGCAATAGAAATCTTATCCTTTCAATAGCCCAAATGAGCAAATAACTTGTATTTTACTGCACCGGTATAAAATTATAGTAAATTCTGTAAAAAAAAAGAATGAAAAAAATCTAATTTATTGAAGACTAAGGTATCATAAAAGATTTATGTTTTTAAATATTCTTGTACTTACCTACAACGTCAAAACAATCAGCAGCTCTGGGACTCCCCATGCCAGGAGCTTCATAAGCAACTTCATTGCAGAAGTTCCAAGCTTCAAAGGCAACTCTCAACCCATCTCTTTTCATTCCGGGGTCACCCACCGCTGACATTTCTTTTTCGGTTGTTTTCCTTTCTACAGCCCTTCCAGTTCTACCGCTGACTTCCCAGAAAAGAAAATTTACCCATAAAAAAATCACAATCAAATGCTTCTCCATAGACTTCCCCATGGTGCTCTCAGCTCTGCCTTCACTAAAGAAGATTTCTTATGTTACTTTTTCTTTCAATACGAGAGCAGCTATATATAGATAAATTCTATAGTTGGATTGCATCAGTCGTTGGCTAATGTTGGCCATTTCCCTTATCACTAGTATTTATCAGCTGTAAGACTTATCTTTGACTACATCTTAACTTAGTCCAAGATCTTTGGCTTCTCTTTTTTATTTTTTTTTGTTTTTTTTCCTTCCTTTTTTCATGGGTGCCTTTTTTATTCTCATATCAGCTCTACCTGTTGCTTTAAAGTTGATGCAGTTAGATGGAAGTTAGTCTTCTGATTTTATCTTCCAACGGTAGGTTTGAGATATATAAGCCAATTGCCACGAAGAAAATTCCATATATCTGTTCTATAATCGGCAGTTTATTGGTACATACGAATGGGGTGTTGGCTAACAGTCAAAATAAAGAAAATGCTTTTTAAATGAATTAATAAATATGATAAATTTATTGCCAAAAAAAAAACTTACGATAAAATAACTTTAACTATTTTTTTATGTAAATTTCAATCCAACACTTGACCATAAAAATTTATAATATTTAAATAATATTTTATAACTAAAAAATATTTTATCTATATTTATAATAACAAAATTATATATATGTTAAAAAGATAATTCTAATCTTAATCTTAATGATATACAAACCAAACATGATAGAGATAAAAATTGATCTTATCTTGGTTCTAATATTTCACGTAGAAATTAATATATAAAATAAGATGACATATAATTTAATTAATTTTATCCACTTTTTTATTATTTATCCTATTTTATACACTGTTATCTCTGAGAGAAAAAAAAAAAACAGTTCATTAATAGCGGTTCAATTGCTCACAAAACAGATCAGATTTCAGAAGCTTGCTCAGTCGTTCTGCCCGCAGGAGTAGCACTGCAGCACGAATAGCCCTAGATAAAACTTGGCCAAAGTTTCTCGGACAACGATTTAAAACCCCTTGTTATACTCTTTTTAAATAAAAAAAAGCAAAGCTTATCTTGATTAGTTCATATAATTAATTAACAATTAATAAGTTTAAAATTTAAATTTTAAAATTCACAATTTTTTCTCTATCTCTAGACTAGGGATTCCTCTATATATATATATATATATATATAATACTCTTGTTAAATGAAAGAAAAGCAAAGATAAAGTTAACCAGCCGAGTTTCTTGGTATTTTCTCAATTTTGAGGTCTAATTTATTTAGTTTTATCTTTTTATTTTTGGAAGTACGAAAAAAATATACTAATAATTCTTGAACTTTCTAAACTAAATGAGTAAATAGTTTCATGTCGCTGCTTCCTACAATATATTATGTGAAGCATGTTCTCCTGTAAAGTTTACTGCAGGAAGGCGCAATAGCGATAAATCCATACTTGAATATGTCCAGGTCCAACCATATATGAGCTAAACTCATCATTTAATCGAACAGAAGTATTCATAAATCTATATTATTAAGAAAGTCAAAACCATAAAGAGAATTCATATTATGGGTCCCTCAATTTCTCCAAGATATTTACCAGCAAGATCTCTGGCCTTTAGCAGCTACCGATACAAGCAAAGAACATTCAAAAGATAGAAAGGTAAAAGGGAAACATCATTTAGGAATATATTTACTTTTCATTGTATTTCATGCTTGGAACAATGAATACATAGGCAACAAAGACTTATGCAAATCAAATAGTAATGAGATCAGGAAACCTCTTGTTGCCCTTTTTCTCTTTGCTAATTCCAGTTTTTTATTTTTTTTTGATATTACAGCAGGTTGAAAAAGTATAGAATTGAGATTTTCTAACCTGAATGAATATACAATTTTCTATGCAATGCCCATTTCCAAGAATAACAATAGAATCTCTACCCAAAAGAATGCAATTAACTTTGTCTGCTCAATATCTCAAGTGATTTTCTAAGAGATCGGGAAGAGTTATTTTCCCCGAGTCCTTTGGATCAAGCTTGCTGAACTGATTGCAGATCTGCAATATATCCTTCTCCGCAATCTTTCCCATCTCTTTAAGCTTGTAGATGACATACTCTGATTTACTGCATTGAGAAATTTCAAGGCGGACAAGCAAAAAATGTCAATACCAGCAAGAGAACCACAACAAGCCCCCATTAAAACTTATGATGAAGCGAGGTTCCATATGCAAAAAATGTCAATACCAGCAAGAGAACCACAACAAGCCCCCATTAAAACTTATGATGAAGCGAGGTTCCATATGCAGTCTGCAGTAAAGATGGAAATATATTGGGGGCCTCAAGATCTAATCCTAAAAGAATAAACAACTAAAGTGCATACTGAGGGCACGAATCTGTAACTGAATAGGTCCATCAATACAACATGATCTACATTTCTAAACTCCTTGCTCATCTGAATGAAGTACTGGTAACATCTATTTGATTCATAAAATAAACTAATAAAGAAAATGATTTTATAAATCCATCATCCTCTCTAGATATTTATCCTTAAGATATCTGTCCTTTGGTAGAAGAATCAATAGCCTATACTTGTTCTTTCTTCAAATTAAAATACAATAGCTAAAACATATGCATCATCTGGTGCTTTCTCTTATCTTTCCTTTTTCTTTCTCTAAATTTTATATTACCAAAATATTTATTGAACTTTCATTAAAAAATTTGTATGAATTCGTGCACAATAGAAACAACAACACAGCTTTCTCTGTTCTTGTCTCCTTTAATCTATTAGGTGGATAACCGCTCAAGAGTAGTTCATCATTCATTGATCTACTTATTTAATCAGAAAAACATAAACAAGTCCAAATGAAAGTTAAAATATCCATTTCCTTTATGAAATATAGCCTGATTCAAATATGACTCAACCAAATCAACAATTAAGATCTACGTTAAATGTAGACATAATTGCCTGTGTGATTGCAAATCCGAGGGTAATTGAATGAATTCATGGACAAGCCTCTAAATAATTCCAATAACAAGCAAACAAGTCAAGTTCATTCCAATATAAGCCAGAAAGATTGAAATCTAACCTGATAAAACCATTGTTATTGATATCAGCAGCTAGCAAATCCTCGATGGTGATATCTCTATGTAACACCCACTTGGCAATCCTCCTCTGCCTTTTGTTAACCCTTGCTTCTGCCAGGTACAAAAATGCTCTAGCCACAGCCAGCGTTGAAATCAGAAGCCAAACACCAGCAAACAACCTTCCGGGCAGAGTCTTAAACGCCCTGTCGCCATAACCAACTGTAGTAACTGACATAACAGACAAGTAAACAGAATCAATCCAGTCCAAGTTCTCCACAAAGTACAACATCAAAGTTCCAATTCCAATACACAACACCACAACCCCAAGTGCCAAACCAACTTTAAGTCTTATCCTCATCCTTCCTTTATCAACATCAACAATGTAATTCCTAGCTGAAAACCCTTCTTGTGTTTTCTCCATCTGGATCCCAGCTAAAATCATGTTCTCTTGCAAGTCAAGAACATAATTGACAACCCCACTCAACAATATATCTATAAAACCAAAGCCTACCAATACAAAAACACAAGCAAAAATCTTGGTAGCTGGGGTTAAAGGAGCTATATCACCATAACCAATGGTACACATGGTGACTATACAGAAGTAAAGAGCATCAACAACTGGGTGAGTCTCAATACCCGAGAATTCATCTCTGTTAAACGAATAAATAGCAACACCAAGTACTAAATAAATGGATAGCAAGAAAACAGCTTGCCTGAGAATGGTGCTGGACTCAGATTGAGGTTTAGGCACTTGGGGTGTTTTAGGATTCAAGTCACGCATGACAGACATGGCTGGAGCTGTTTTACATCGGTGGAGAGAACCGCGCTTCTTTGACCCGGTACTAGGAACAGGATACTCAAGATGCGAAGCGGGTTCAATCTGTGGGTGGTCTTCAATTTCTGATGGGAATATGGCTGGCGTTGAGATTGACTGTGAGGCTGTGAAATATAACCCATGATGAACGTCTTCAAGAATGGATCGAACTCGAAGTTGGGGTTTTGATTGGGGGGAGAGAAAAGGCTCATCTGCCATCTGAGAAAAAAAAAAAGCCCTCTACTTTTCCAGGGCCAGGGGCTGGGAGACCAAGCCTTGTGATAATGGTGGCTGTTGGGGGGTAGTTGGTTTCAACCTTTTAATGTGGGGTCCCCAATCGGGACAAGATTGCTTGAAGAAACCAGGCACGGCATCTGCCCTCTCTTCGCAACATATGAATCATTGGTTGGCCGGAACTTGCTATAGGGAATTAAATGGATTTTGTTGCTTTAAAGAATTAGAGTACGCTTTGTATAATCAAAAATTAAGTTCAAGTTAATAAATGTTTATAATCATTAATTAAATATTATTTTAATTTATTATTTAAAATTTTATTTTATAAAAATAAAAAAAATATTAATTATATTTTTATTTTTATGAATATCATTTTAAATAATACCGTTTAATACTGTCTATTATTTTTTATAAATTATAAATTATTATATTTAATACAAAGATAATCGTGACAAATGACGTAAAAGAATTGAGATTATTGACATGCACTCTTCAAAATCATTATATTAAGCAAGTTACAATTTCCAATGCATTGAAAATCATCAAATTTAGTACCAAAATTTTACTATAGTTAGCTAACCTTAGCAAAATCCATATCGTTGTACTTTAGTTTAAACAAATTACACAGACTAGACTGTTTCTATCTCTAGCCTTATTGGCTTAATTACAATACTAACATATGTTTATGTATAAAAAATTATGAGTTGTAGTATTGTATTTATGGTGATGCTAACAACTTTATCTAATTGATAGTAGTGACGTTAAGTGAGGTTCAAACGCATAATTTATCCTATTATTATAAAATTAAATTAAATTAATCATACTTTACATATTAAAGAAAACCACCAAACATTTAGAATAATATATTGTGCACGCAACATCTATTGGACAAACTTATCTTCTTTCATTGCCAAATTGAACTTCCAAGCCAAGAAGAAGATTCTGTCTTGTATTTGAAAATACAATATCCAATATTTCGTTTCATATATAAAAGGATGATGTCCCCTTAGAAATGTTGTAACAGTGCAATTATTATTCCTTGCCAATGGCTCTCTCTGTAATCAGATCAAGGCGAAGCCTAGTAACTCCATCTCGGCAAACACCATCGGGTAACCTTGACTTGTCATTCATCGATAAAGTGCCGGTGCTCAGATGCTATACTCGCACATTGCACGTCTATAGACATGGCCCTGACGCATCGAAGGTCATTAGCGAAGCCTTGTCAAAGGCCTTGGTGCCTTACTACCCACTTGCCGGGCGGCTAAAAGAGTCCGGTGACAATCAGCTTCAGGTTGAATGTTCGGGAGAAGGCGTCTGGTTCGTTGAGGCGTCGGCTGATTGCACCCTTCATGCTGTCAGTTACTTCGATAATGCTAATTTGTCTATTCCTTATGATGAACTTCTTCCTGATCAAGTTCCGAAAAGAGAAGGCATGGAACCTCTTGTACAAATGCAGGTATTAGAATTTGATTTAAATCAACCGTTCTAGTAATAAAATGAAACCTAAGACGTGTTTTCTTGGAATTGAATGAATGGTTTTTTTATTTCAGGTGACACAATTTGCATGCGGAGGTTTTGTCATAGGCCTAATATTTTGCCATACCATATGTGATGGCCTAGGATCTGCGCAGTTCCTAAACGCCGTAGGGGTGTTGGCAAGAGGTCTGGAACATCTAAGCGTTGCACCAGTATGGCAAAGGGACTTTTTTCCATCTCCTCCACCACAGCAAGCAAATGTCAGCAGATTGCCAAACTTGCCACCCCTAATGCCTGGCTACCAGTTAGAGCATGTAAGCATTGACATTTCCATGGATGAAATCAATCAGCTAAAACAAAGATTCCTTGAATCGACAGGGCAGACTTGCTCAGCTTTCGAAATCGTAGCTGCCAATTTTTGGAGCCTCCGAACAAAAGCAATAAACTTCGAGCCAGGTACCGAAGTACGGCTCCTTTTCTTTGCAAATTGCCGTCAGCTTTTGGACCCTCCTTTGCCTAAAGGCTTCTACGGCAACTGTTTCTTCCCAATAACAATCACAGCTCCATGCGACTTGCTTGAACAAGCATCAACAGTCGAGGTGATTAAACTGATACAAGAAGCGAAGACTAAGCTACCTGCAGATTTTGCCAAATTCAAGGATGGCGATTACTTAAGAAATGGTAATGACCCATTTGCACCACCTCTAGGCTACACCACTTTGTTTATATCAGAATGGGGCCGGTTGGGGTTCAACCAGGTTGACTATGGATGGGGCCCACCGGTCCACGTGGTTCCAATTCCTGGCTCTAGCATAATACCTGTTGGCATCATGGGATCGCTGCCATCGCCCAAAAAAGGTATCCGTTTGATGACTTGGTGTGTTGAGAAGGACCATGGCCAGCCCTTCCTTGATCTGATGACAAAACTAGTCAAAGAAGTAATCAATGCTTGATTACTTGAACTCCGATTGCTTTGTTAAAAGACAATGTGCTAAAAATAAAAACAAGACATCATGTTTAAAACAGTTATGCGTGTGTGTTTTTTAATTATTTTTCTTAATTAATAATATATATTATTGTCTTTGGTGTTATTTCAAGATCATCTTGATGGTAATTTAATCATGAAAATGATCTTATTATAAAATGTAATATTGTCAGTTGTCATCATTTTGGAAACATTGTCATAAAAAATGATTAATCTCAAAAATTAAATATCATTGTGTTTGATATTATTAAAAATCAAATCTTACTGACATAACCATACTATAAATTTACATAATTTAATAATTTAATATTGTTTAAAGGTAGCAACTTGTAAAATATTAGACATTTTATTCACTTTATAATAATATATAAATAAATTATTAAATTAACAAACAAATTTATAAAATGGTAAATTATTTTAATGTAATTTCATCCTAAAATTTAAATTGTACTCTAAGATAATGATCTAATCACCTTGATAACACAAAATCGCTACCATTTAGAATCACCAAGTTACCAGCGTAATCGCTATATGTAAATCATCATAATTTTTGAAAAAAATACTTTACAACAAATATCATTTTAAAGAAAATTTTATCTTATTCTCGCCCTTGAATTAAAAAAAAAAAAATCTCAAGAACTAAAATGGGAATGGTTGTCTCACTATTTAGTAGGTGGATTTAAAGCTACCAAGATTACGGAATTCGTATTAGATGGGCCTTACCCAAAGTGTTTATCACTCAAATCTTGTTTAGTAAATTTGCGTTCAAAACCCGATGGGTGCAGTTTTTGAGTCACTTATAGCCGCTGGCCGTCCTATAAATAATTTTTTTCTGGGCTGACCCATATTTAAGATTTGATAGTTTGAAATTTAGAACAAGCCCAAATCTGACTGATTTTTGTCATAAATCGAACTGTGGATAAAAACCATTTGGGAGTGTTAATGCTGGCCCATAGTTTAATATTTGAGCTAAACTTAAATGCCCTAATGATAATCTGATTATTCATGGCGATTTCTTTCCCTATCATTATTATTTCATTTTCATGGTGGGAAATGAGAATCAATGCTATTCTCGAGTTCCAATGGCACACTGCCAGGATTCGCGAACCTGCCCTTTTGTCCATTTTGCGGGTCCCCGAACTTATCCCTCTCACTCGAGACAGATGATATGACAAAAGAGGGGAAAAAAAAAAAAAAACTCGAAATTTTTGCAAAGATAACGAACTTAAACTTTGGCCGGCCCCCACTTTCAAGTACAAAATAATACCTAATCGAAATTCTAGCCTGCATTGCCTAGCTTTCTGGCTCCATCCACCTTAAAAAGAAAGTGCTTTGCACTCGGCTTTCTAAAGGGTGATTGCAGCTGAGCTCACCCAATTGTGTGAGTATCTGGAATTCTGGATACCGTTCCTTTTCTAATAGACTAATACTAGATGGTTTTCACTTAGACGCTTTGTGGTTAGGGTTTGATTTTGACTATTGAATGTTATGGTCGATTTTAGGTTAGACTAATTTCAAACATTCATTCTTTAGCAAATAAAGAAAAAAAATGCACCGTTATTAATCCTTCAACTTTTCTTTTTTCTTTTTTTTTTTGGAAACAAATATTGGGTGTTATTCAACTCTAGCAAACCCAGTGGAAAACATCAAGCAGATCATTGTATTTCTTTCGGTTGTGGATGTGACAAAATGATATCGCAGTCAGTTTGATGTAAATATGGATGACAAAAAATCTGAAACCATAAACTTGGCTTATGAGTTCCCCCGTTTTTAACCCAAAAACATGGCCAAATATTCATCCGAGGGATACAGTAATTATGATATAAAAATGGTCAAATGAACGACAAATGATATTTCACATGGACAAAAGCAACATTTTCTCATTGTTAACAATGTTTGAAAACCACAGTGATAATAATGTTCAAGCTCAAGCCGGCTTCAAGTCCTCCATCCATCAACATAACGATATATATATATATATATATATATATATATATTTTTTTTCCTTGTTCAATTCCTTAAGGAATGGAATCATGCAACGAACATCTTATCCTTCATGGTGGTTGGTTGGTTGGTGGATGCCTAATTAATATGCTATCGTCCCCCTAATGTCCCAACCTTGGTTTTGCCAATCTACAATTCTTAACATCATTTTTTTCTGAGTTCTTTTTTTTTGTCATGATTTTATCACATTATTTCTCATTTTATACAAACATTTTTGTCTAAATTGAATCAGTTTCGATGTACTAATTATCATGTAAGAATTAAGAATTTTTTGTAACTAATTTGTTCCTTGCCGCATGTATTTCAACGTGCATAGTCCGATGGAAGAGATTCCAATCTTTATGCTCTATGGAAAAGGATAATAAGGTTAGCAAAAAGATAATATATATATATATATAACATTAAGAATAATTAAAAAAAAAGAATAAGACACCATGCAAGCCTTTAAATCAAAGGTCCAATTAATTGATGCCTTTATTCTAAGAATGAGGGAGGGAGGACAGTCAAGGTGAAACACTTTCGCTCTTTAGCTCCCACTCCAACCATACTATGACAACCATGCGTTGTCATAGCTGAACTCATCCCTTTTCATGTCTACATGCATTGGCCAATCACTCCAAATGGAAGAATTTAAGGATTATTTGATTATTATTTTAAGAATTTTTTTATATTTAATTAATATAAAATTTACATTTGATACATTTAGACTTAGAGTATATAAATATATATATTATCAGTTAATTAAATAGATGTCATCTCATTAAAAGTAAAATTATTTGTACTTATTTTTTAAAATTTTAATAACGAGGCTTAGTATGATTTATTAACACTTTCAATAAATCAATATAAATTTTTTAATATATTATCTTTACTGATGAATTTAAAAAAATAATATATTAATTATATTTTTTTATAAGTATAGCATTTATCAGTGTTCTTAGCCACTGATTTAAAAACTGAAAATAATTTGTAATTCTGTTACTCCCAGAAAACGATAATCCCCGAAGTGCGAAAACGATAACGGAATAAAAAAGTTGGCGGGTTTTGGACTTTCTTTTTGCTTTCTCTCTTGTCATGACGCACGTGCATGTCCATATTAAGTTGAAGCTCACTTTCATCAAACGTAGGAAAACTTACACCTCTTACGTCAAAAGTTGGAAAATCTATTTTTCTATTATTATTTTAATGCCATAATGATTCAAAGCAAAGATAGGATGAATAAAATCCTGGTGTTTTAAGTTTTGTAAACAATGATCATTGTAGGTATCGGGGGATAAGCCATCGATGGTAGGATTTGTTGGAGGCTTTCCCTTGTAGTTTTCCATCTAGCTACCATCCTCCGTTGCTGTTTTTTTTTTTTTTTTTTTTTTTTTTTTTTTTTTTTTTTTTTTTTTTTTTTTAATATTTTGAATAAAATCTTATTCAAATATGTATTAATGGTTTAAATTTAGATTACCATGTAGAGGATTGCCATTAGTATGGCCAAAAACCCATTTCATCCTATCCAAAATAGTGCCTCCAACTTTTTTGGGAGCAAGGACTAAAAGGGTATCCGAATCAAATACACAATTTGCAAAGCCAAAAATTGAGAAATTGGATTTCAATGGATTATTACTTGTAAATCAAAGTCTCTATTTCCTGGTTTTGTTTGTTTTATTGGTACAATTACCGCGGTATAAACATTTTTTTTTAACAAGATCAGGTTAGTATTAGCTGTGTATTTGATAAAATGAAACGAAATCTCAGTTGATATGGTCGCTTTCAAAGAGATGATTTTGCTTACAAAATCAAGTTGGGTTTATAGCCTTGTCTCTTTTTCTATTTCTTTTGATTCCTTTCGGCAATTTTATGACGACACAGGAATGATTGTCTTTTTCAGTGGTAAGTCACAACTCCAAGCCAAGCCAAGCCAGCATTCTTATAGTTTATGTCAGTACACTATTGCTTGGAGAAAAAGGAAAAAAAAAAAACAATTGGGATGTATTTAATAAAGTTAAAAAAACCATAAAATTTTGACTTAAGTTGAGCCAAGGAATCGATTGAATAATGTTGAAAATATTTTAGACGGCAAAAGGCTTGCTGCTCAAGGCAAAGACTCATCAAAGAGCATATAAGTATGCTTTTAAACAGCTCAACACGAAGAGGAGGCCAGCCGTTTATAAAGTTGGAGTAAGTGGACAACTTCAAATCACTGAGAGTGCTTCATTTCAACTACCCTTTTGAACTTTTGTCAGGTAAATGTTTCTCAATGTCTCTTTTCAGGGTAATGCTCAAATGATGCTCTCTCAATGTAATGTTCTTCACTCACTGTGCTGCAATGATGACTAAACTTATGCTTTGAATACTTCAGCTTTTGCAAATTTCTAATTTTTAAGCTATCAAGAACATGGGAACTGTCTTAACCTCTTCTTAAACTAATTAATTTCGGATCCTTGGCTTATATTTTTGTAACGATCGTTCAGCTGTTGTGCTTGCTCTGGCTTCACTTCTACAGTTTCTGAGTTTGACCAATTAATTCAGTTGTTTGTCGCAGTCGCAATATAATAAATCCTATAGATTCTGCATTTTTGAGCATCAAGATAATAGCTTGGAAGCCGCCCAATGGCCTCCGACAATGGCTTCAATGGTCATAAAGAAACTGACTTGCATGAAGCCAGCACACCAAGAACAGAGGAAGAGCCAGCGAAAGTCTCTGGCGTGAATGGAGAAGTTCAAGATTCCGAAAGCAGCAAAGTAGACGAGAAAACTAACGCGGTTCCATTTTTAAAGCTTTTTGAATTTGCTGATTCGGTGGATATCTTGTTAATGATCATCGGCACAATTGCTGCAGTTGGGAACGGTTTATGCATGCCTCTTATGACAATCATTTTTGGGGATCTCATTGACTCTTTTGGACAAAACCAGAGTAATGTCAAAGTGGTGGTTGACGTGGTCTCCAAGGTACTATAGCATGCGGCATGAACTTAGCTCTTTTCTTAAAAAGAATATGCGCGTGCGTCCGTGTGTCTGTGTGTCTGTGTGTGTTTGCTTTTTTTAGTTTATTGTTTTGTTAAATGTCTGAAACGGGGACATTAATAACCAGATTCTTAAAAAATCTTAGGTTTCTTTAAGATATGTCTACCTTGCAGTGGGGGCGGCGGCAGCGGCGTTTCTCCGTAAGAAAATATCTCGTTTAAACCATATATTTCCTGATGTTTTATGACGTACTGAAGTATTTAATCTGGCACGCACTCAGACTGAGAAACTTGGTTTCTGTTTTTTTTTTTTTTTTCAGAGGTGAGTTGCTGGATGATCACAGGTGAGAGACAGGCTGCACGAATACGGGGCCTGTACTTGAAAACCATATTGAGGCAAGATGTTGCTTTCTTTGATGTGGAAACAAGCACAGGGGAGGTCGTCGGAAGAATGTCTGGGGACACAGTTCTCATACAGGACGCCATGGGCGAGAAGGTATAATTCAACTATATATCCTAATCCGAGTTCCTCACTCTGACTATTAGAATCCTTGTCGAGTAAAAAGTTCCGTGGAAACCGTCATATTCATGTAACTATGGAAATATTCACCTATTTTTTTGCAGGTTGGGAAGTTTTTGCAGCTGGTGTCGACGTTCTTTGGAGGCTTTGTTGTAGCGTTTGTCACAGGATGGCTTCTCACCCTTGTCATGTTGTCCGCTATCCCTCTACTTGTATTATCTGGTGGAGCCATAGCCATGATAATATCCAAGATGGCATCACGTGGACAAAATGCTTATGCTAAGGCCGCCACTGTAGTTGAACAGACAATTGGTTCAATCAGAACTGTTAGTTCTATATAGAAAATATTTGCATTAGAGTTGTCCATTTTCGCTCTTTTTTTTTTGGGAGGGGGGGCAGTGGTTGAAATATATGATCAATCATTTGATATGATTCCAGGTTGCGTCATTTACTGGTGAGAAGCAAGCCATAAACAACTACAACAAGTTTCTTGTTACTGCTTATAAATCAGGCGTTCAAGAAGGTGCTGCTGCTGGACTAGGTGTTGGCGTAGTTTTGCTGATTGTATTCTGCAGTTATGCTTTGGCTGTATGGTTTGGTGGGAAGATGATTTTGGAGAAAGGGTACACTGGTGGCCAAGTTCTTAACGTGATTATAGCTGTATTGACCGGTTCCATGTGAGTTAAAAATTTAGAAATTTGTTCACCTTCTACTTAGCGCATGCTGCATAGGCTAAATTCCTTGTGTACCTTAATGGACGTTTCAGGTCCCTGGGGCAGGCATCTCCATGCTTGAGTGCATTTGCCGCTGGTCAAGCTGCAGCCTTTAAGATGTTTGAGACCATCAAAAGGAAGCCAGAGATCGACTCCTATGACACTAGTGGGAAAGTGTTGGAGGACATTCGTGGGGATATAGAACTGAGGGATGTTCACTTCAGTTACCCTGCAAGACCCGAGGAGCAAATTTTCAGTGGATTCTCTCTTTCCATTCCAAGTGGAACAACAGCTGCTTTGGTTGGACAAAGTGGAAGTGGGAAATCAACTGTGATCAGCCTGATAGAGAGATTTTATGATCCGCAAGCTGGTGAGGTTCTTATTGATGGCATTAATCTCAAGGAATTCCAGCTTAGATGGATCAGGGGAAAGCTTGGTCTTGTTAGCCAGGAACCTGTGTTGTTTTCATCAAGCATAAGGGATAATATTGCATATGGAAAGGAAGGTGCAACAACAGAAGAGATAAGAGCAGCAGCTGAACTTGCAAATGCAGCGAAGTTCATCGACAAACTACCTCAGGTTTTAATTTCTTGTCCGATTAGTTTTATTTTACATCTCAACTTTTATATGTGAATTGCACATTTACATTCTGAAACTTTGAACTTCGCACATAGGGACTAGATACCATGGTTGGAGAGCATGGAACTCAGCTTTCTGGTGGACAAAAGCAGAGAGTGGCAATAGCAAGAGCAATTCTGAAGGACCCACGGATTTTACTTTTAGATGAAGCCACAAGTGCACTAGATGCTGAATCTGAAAGAGTAGTGCAAGAGGCGTTGGACAGGATAATGGGAAATAGGACTACTGTCATAGTTGCTCATCGTTTAAGTACTGTGCGAAATGCAGATATGATTGCAGTAATTCATCGAGGAAAGATGGTTGAAAAAGGTAGTTTATGGTCATATCTTTGGTCAACTCTATCTTAATCGTAAGGGGAGCTGTCTAACAGATGCATGTTACCAAGGGGATACATTTTTATTCGACTAACTAAACCTTTATTTTGCCTGCATTCTGGTATATTTGCCAGATGTCTGTATTCTGAAATTCCAAGTATATGCAGACTTTCATCATATTCTAAAATTCGGACATTTTGTGAATTATTACTAATTTATATCTTAAATATTGTGGAACAAGTTTGTAAAACACTGAACATTTCTACGAATTGAGCAGGGTCACATTCAGAACTACTTAAGGATCCTGAGGGAGCTTACTCTCAGCTTATTCGTTTACAAGAAGTTAATAAAGAGTTGGGACAGGTAGCAGCAGATGCATCAGATATTACTCCAGAATCGTTTAGACAATCAAGCCTAAGAAGGTCATCGAAGCGATCAATCAGTAGGGGATCGTCTATAGGAAATAGCAGCCGTCATTCTTTCTCTGTATCTTTTGGTTTACCTACTGGAGTGAATGTCACTGACCCTGCACTGTTATATACGGAAGACCCTGCTGAAATACCATCAAAACAGGCCCCAGAGATTCCCATCTGCAGGCTTGCTTACCTCAATAAGCCGGAGATTCCTGTGATCCTACTTGGAACTATATTTGCGGCTGCCAATGGTGTGATACTTCCAATTTTTGGGATCCTAATTTCCAGTGTAATCAAAACGTACTATAAACCACCTGATGAATTGAAAAAGGATTCAAGATTCTGGGCACTCATATTTATGACCCTTGGCCTGGCATCATTATTGATATGTCCAGCACGAACATACTTCTTTTCTATTGCTGGATGTAAATTAATCCAACGAATCAGAGAAATGTGTTTTGAGAGAGTGGTTCGCATGGAAGTTGGTTGGTTCGATGAACCAGAAAATTCAAGTGGTTCAATTGGCGCAAGGCTCTCAGCAGATGCGGCCACAATACGCGCCCTGGTTGGGGATGCACTAGGTCAGATGGTCTCAAACGTGGCATCAGCAGTTGCTGGTTTGGTTATTGCTTTTGTTGCAAGTTGGCAGTTGGCATTTATTGTCCTAGCACTGATCCCTTTGATAGGGGTCAATGGATATGTTCAAGTAAGATTCATGAGGGGATTTAGTGCAGATGCCAAGGTATGCTCGAAACCAAGGACTTCGATATCCGAAAATTGCTACTTGAATTTTATATGTATAGTACTTCCATAATTTTGAAAAGAAAAGGGTAAAAAAGTTATATGTTCTCAAGAATATTATAAATGGTTGCAGATGACGTATGAAGAGGCAAGCCAAGTAGCTAATGATGCAGTTGGGAGTATAAGAACAGTTGCTTCCTTTTGTGCAGAGGAAAAGGTGATGCAACTCTATAAAAAGAAATGTGAGGGTCCTGTGAAAACAGGGATGAGGCAAGGTTTAATCAGTGGATCAGGATTTGGACTTTCATTCTTCTTGCTGTTCTCTGTTTATGCAACGAGTTTCTACGCAGGAGCTCAACTTGTTGAGCATGGCCTCGCGAAATTCTCGGATGTTTTTCAAGTGAGTCTAACTTTGGCCTCCAAAAAGCCTCTTGAAACCTTTTTTTTGGGCATCCTGTTTACTTTTTGTATGTCCCTATATGATGCTGAAACTGATTTCTATTTTGTAGGTTTTCTTTGCTTTGACCATGGCAGCTGTAGGAATTTCTCAATCAAGCTCCTTAGCTCCTGATTCCAGCAAAGCCAAGACTGCGACTGCTTCTATATTTGCAATTATCGATCGCGTGTCTAAGATAGACCCAAGTGATGAGTCTGGGACGACACTAGAAAACATGAAGGGAGATATCGAGCTTCGCCATGTCAGTTTCAAGTATCCATCAAGGCCAGATATTCAAATTTTACGAGACTTGAGTTTGTCTATTCATGCTGGCAAGGTAAATGATCCGCTTGCCATATTGAACTCCCAAATACTTCACTTATCAACATATATAATTGTAGAGACTAAAATCACACAAAATGTTGATCTTTTCTTTCAGACTGTTGCCCTAGTTGGAGAAAGTGGGAGCGGAAAATCTACAGTGATCTCATTATTGCAGAGATTTTACGATCCTGATTCGGGACGTATTACTCTCGATGGTATCGAAATCCAAACGCTCCAATTGAAATGGTTGAGGCAACAGATGGGACTGGTGAGCCAAGAACCTGTTTTGTTTAATGATACAATCCGTGCCAACATTGCATATGGAAAGGGTGGAAATGCGACTGAGGTAGACATTTTAGCTGCATCAGAGCTGGCCAACGCTCACAACTTCATCAGTGCATTACAACAGGTGATGACATCATAAACACAGTCTCCAAATTGGCTCAAATAATGCAAAACCATTACAAAAGATTATCTAACCCCCGATTAAACCATCCGCAAAAACAAAAATTGTAATATCCAGGGTTATGACACTGTAGTAGGAGAGCGCGGAGTTCAATTGTCCGGAGGACAGAAGCAACGCGTAGCCATTGCGCGAGCCATAGTTAAAAGCCCGAAAATACTGCTGTTAGATGAGGCTACAAGTGCACTGGATGCTGAATCGGAGAGGGTGGTTCAGGATGCACTAGATAGAGTCATGGTGAACCGCACAACAGTTGTAGTTGCTCATAGGCTGTCCACCATCAAGAATGCAGACGTCATCGCCATGGTTAAGAATGGCGTTATTGTAGAGAAAGGAAAGCATGACACTTTGATAAACATCCAAGATGGTTTCTATGCTTCCTTAGTTGCGCTTCACATGACTGCTTCCACCTCATAAACATATATATATATATATATATATATTATTAGTTCATTATAATTTTGTTTTGGTTTTTGGCTTTTGATGTAATATCAGGGTCACTTGTCTTAATTCCTTTTCTGTGCTCTAATTATTTATAAATCTAATATCTATTATCAAATTTTAAATATTATAATTTACAGTAAATCTAAGAGAAAAAAAAATTGTGCTGAGATTCAAATTTTATATTTGTTAGATGTGTAATTATATGGACTAATTGAATCAAATCCCGATTCATTTATTTTTAATTTTGAGTTCAGCATATCTTAGATATGCTTATTGACCGAATAATTTTACTAGGATATTTCATGCAGATAATAATATATTAACACCTAGAATCAAACGTCGTCCAATGAAGTCATAATTTGATTAATACAATACAACTTAGACAAGTCACAGTTTAACTCGTGATAAAATAAAATATAGGAAAAATTAGAGAAACCAAATCAAGTTGATCTACTGACATTTTTAAAACCCTAGCGTTGGAAAAAATCTACGTATGATAAAGATGGATGATAGCCAAAGCACTATTATTAAATCAAATTTTATAGTAAACTAGAGAGCTTTTATTATTATTATTATTATTATTATATATTTCCTTAACAAAAAGATAATTGTTCTACGTATCATCTTATTTGTCAATGTATGATAAATTTTATAATTCATGCATACTTATGCATTAATATATATTTAAAAAAGTTATTTTATGTGCTATCGGTTTAAATTTTATAAGCAAATATAGTAAATTTATTAAAAAATTTGGCTAATTTCTTAATTGTGTTTGTAGAGTTGACTATATATACTTGTATTCGCATATAAATTAACAAATATAAATCTAGTAATTAATTCATTTTACTTTTCGATGAAATTATTAACAATTTATATAATAAAAAGATATCAAATGCCCATTCAATTTGAAAATGTGTTATAATAATTTATTATTTTTATAATATTCAATTTATAATAATAGATAGTTAAATAATATAAAAATAATTTTTATATTTGTACTATTTATCGTTGAATCCCAAAATTATGTATTAAATCCAATTGAACTTAATTGCAGTAAAAAAAAAAAAAAAAAACTAGAATAAGGTGAAAATTGAAAAAACTGTGCATCGTTATCATTTTTTTAAACAATATTAAGGCTTTGAGTTAGGGGTTTAAAAAAAATACTATAGGGTAATTTTGATTCAATTTTGATAACTAATAATGTAATTTTGGTAACATTTTATATCATTTTGATAATTTTTATGTAATTTTGGTAACTGTATAAATAATTTCAATAAGTTTGTATATAATTTTTTATAAATTTTTACATAATTTTGTTAACCTTTAAAGTAACTTTTGATTGGTATCTACTGATATAATTATAGTAATCTTTGATATTATTTGATAACGTTTAATATAATTTTTGTAATATTTAATAAAATTTAAAGTAACTCTCGATATTATTTTAATAGCCTTTTAATGAAGTTTTAATAATGTTGTTTTAAACTTGTAAACAAAAAACTTAAACCAATTGAAGTTTTTCGAATCATTTTTTAAGATTTTTGATGAAGAAAAGATTTAAATATTACGAATTATGTATTAATTAATTGAGTTAAATAATCGAATGTAACCAATCAAATAAGTTTACGATATTATTTAAATCAAATTTAATAAAAAAAAAAAAACAAGTCAAATATTAAAATCCATATCGATTTCTCAATTTTTTTCGATTTTTTCTCAAACCAAAAGCTTAAACGGTTGAAGCCAAAGTGACAGTTCCAAGGACAACGTGTGAAATTGAACAGTCAAACACTTGCCTTTTCTTGACTCAAGGAGATAACACTAATACGGAAGTGCATTTCGTTTTCTTGGACTTCAAGGTAACGTGGCTGTCCATTATTGATTTTTCCAAGCAAACTAGGAAATGTTTGAACGGGAATTTTTTTGCTAAGAAATTGTTATGATCGGCGATCACGAGTCATGAAATAGTAACACTTAGTTCTTCCTCAAGCTTCAGGTTTTCAGCTTTCCTTGATGGGACGACAACATGTTGATGCAATTGCAAGGTTAGAAAAAATAGAAAAAAAAATGAAGAATTTAAAGTATACCAAATAATTGCAAAGCGAAACTACTGACCATTATTGTATGAGAAAAAACACTTTGTCTTGGCAAAATCAAAGCAAGTTTATAGGTTTCACTATTTGGAGTCTGAAGGTTCTTCTTCAAGTTTTATGGTTCAATATTCTTGATTTCTTTGCTTGTTATGGATGAAAAAAGGACTCTGTTTCCTGACGTCAGAGACAAGATAAGAGGAATTTAGAAAGACGTTGATTTTGAAAGTACACAAGGCTAAAAATTGCACACTTTCTCCACTTCCAAAACAGTTGGGGAAGTAGATTTTGCAAACACCCTCTTCAGAAGTTATGTTCCTGGAAAAAGCCTAAAAGGGACAAATTTAATGAATTGTATCAGTCTAGTTTGGGGTAGTAAATTTAATGTATATAATTTTACAAGAACCCTAAATTGTTTATCAGAATCTAGCTGTGTCAGTTGTGCAGTTACCCAAAATTTCCCTATTTTTTACATTGGCAATGAAGGCTAACGGCGTTATTTACAAGGGAGTTATACGTTTACGGGGTGTTGGAGATTCCCGGTTTTTATTTAGGCCCAGAAATTCCTTTCAGCTATATTAGAAATTTCAGTCCTCTGACTCCGGGATGGTTGCAACGAGAAAGAGAAGGTAAAAGCTCTGAGATACTGAGATTAAAAGATTGAGGAAGAAACTGAAGCCACTACCAAGGACTTGCCCATGCTTCCTCAGATGTCTTACCCCAGGGAAACTGAGTGGAGTTAAGGGGACACTTGTTTCTATAAGGATAACTTGAAATGCCTTTCATTATCCTTTTTGTCTTATGGATTCGTTCCGTTTGATTTATTTTGCCCTCTCTGTTTTATGTTCTTTGCCTGATAGGTAAATAAGTTCGGATTTTTGGATGCTTTACTTTTCAGTATAAAAAATTGTTGCATAAGGGCGATCAATCTCCCTTGTCGTCCAGAAATTGTTCTATGAAATATTATATTTACACAGTTTCCGAGTAGAGGTTTTATGCTTTAGCCAATAGGTGATTAATATGACGTGTGCTTCTCGCTGTTATAAAGTGAGTTTCTAGGAGGTGAAGCAATTTTGACTTCTCAACCTGCTTTTGCTTCCTTGTCAATTAAGCAATTTAAACCTTGCAGTAGACCTGTTTGATTTTAAAGAATAGTCTATGCTGATGGCCTGATACTATTGATTCAATCAAATGTTTTTGTTGTCCATGAAAAGTCTTGTTAGATTAGAAAAGCAGATGCTCATGGATTTATAAATCCTTCAATAATACCATATATTGTCTGTTCCATTTTTTTCAAGGGACTGCCATAGCTTCTGAAGTAATTAAGGATCAAACATCAAATATCTTGGGTATCGTACAATGGCCGTTGAGAATGGCTTGAATGGTGACACGGACTTAAATGAGGCAAGCACATCGAAAAGCTGTGAGGAGTCGGAGAAAGGCAGTGGCATGGATGGAGAGAATCAAAAGTCAGAGACACGCAAAGAAGAGGAGAAGACTAACGCAGTTCCTTTCTTTAAACTGTTTGCATTTGCTGATCCAATAGATATTTTGTTAATGATAGCTGGTACAATTGGTGCCATTGGGAATGGTTTAAGTATGCCCTTTATGACAATATTGTTCGGGGAGCTTACCGACTCTTTCGGAGAAAACCAGAGCAACAATGAGGTGGTTGATGAGGTTTCCAAGGTAACAATTTCTCTTGAACTTAATTTACGAGCTCTGTTTCAATATTCAACATTACTAAAATGTGTTGTTGTTACTAATATAACTGTAAATTCCTTTCCATTGGTAAAAGGGATAAATTTTACCTTAAAATTTTCATTCACTGGAATTTGGTTTCTCAAATTAAGGGTTGCTCCCAAACACCTGTCTGCTTTCACCTTTCTTGGGTCAAAATTGATGACACGGAAATATTAATAATTGGTTCCTGGAAATATGTTAGGTTGCTCTGAGAATTGTCTACCTAGGAGTAGGGGCTGCTGTGGCAGGATTTCTCCGTAAGTGTGTCTAGCAAATCTCCACCAGGTGTTTTAGTTAAGGCAGCGTTCATTAAACATTAAGAAACTGAGAATCCTGTGGTTGTCATTTTTCAGAAGTAACTTGCTGGATGGTCACAGGAGAGAGACAAGCTGCGAGAATAAGGGGCTTGTACTTGAAAACCATACTGAGACAAGATGTTGCCTTCTTCGACGTGGAAACAAACACAGGAGAGGTCATCGGGAGAATGTCTGGTGATACTGTTCTCATACAAGATGCCATGGGTGAGAAGGTAGAATAATATGATGAGCCATGCTAAGTTTCATTCATCTCGTCTATGTAATAATAGAGATGTCTGCTTTATTTTTTGCAGGTTGGAAAATTTATACAGTTGATGTCCTTGTTCATCGGAGGTTTTGTAGTAGCCTTTATCAGAGGATGGCTTCTGACACTTGTCATGTTGTCCTCTCTCCCTCTTCTCGTGATAGCCGGTGCAGCAGTGTCCCTCATTATAGCCAACACAGCATCCCAAGGACAGAATGCTTATGCAAAAGCAGCAACTGTTGTTGAACAGACAATTGGTTCTATCCGTACTGTAGGTCATATAGCCAGAAATATAGTCAGCATATTGTTGTCTTTCTTCCTTGAATTCACAAACATATGACCAACTATTTAATCTGATACCAGGTTGCATCATTTACTGGTGAAAAGCAAGCCGTAAGCAATTACAACAAGTTTGTTGTTAATGCCTACAGATCAGGTGTTTACCAAGGCTCTGTTTCCGGTATATGCCTTGGCATGGTTATGTTAATCATGTTCTGCAGTTATGCTTTGGCGGTATGGTTTGGTGGGAGGGTGATTCTGGAAAATGGTTACACTGGTGGCCAAGTAGTTAGCGTGATTGTTGCTATAATGACTGGTTCCATGTGAGTTCAATATTGAATTATTTTTTGTTCCTAGTGACATGCATTATTTTGCTGCAAGGGGCGTAATTTTCTCATTTCCCTTATGATGATTCAGGTCCCTAGGGCAGGCATCTCCCTGCATGAATGCATTTGCTTCTGGTCAAGCAGCAGCATTTAAGATGTTTGAGACTATTAAAAGGAAGCCCGAGATAGACGCTTATGACACTAAGGGGAAAATATTGGAGGATATTCGAGGCGATATAGACTTGAGAGATGTTTGTTTCAGTTATCCAGCCAGACCAGAGGAGCAAATTTTTAATGGATTCTCTCTTTCCATTCCCAGTGGCACAACAGCTGCTCTGGTTGGACAAAGTGGAAGCGGGAAATCAACTGTAATCAGTCTCATCGAGAGATTCTATGATCCACAATCTGGTGAAGTTCTTATTGATGGCATTAACCTCAAGGAATTTCAGCTTAAATGGATCAGAGGAAAGATTGGCCTCGTCAGCCAGGAACCTGTGTTGTTTACATCAAGCATTAGGGATAATATTGCATATGGAAAGGAAGGGGCAACAAATGAAGAGATAAGAACCGCAGCTGAACTCGCAAATGCTGCTAAGTTCATTGACAAACTACCTCAGGTTTTAATGTCTTCTTTAAATGACTACTTCCTAGTTCATATGGCAATGTTTACAGTTACGTGAATTTTACCTCTACTTTTGTATTTTTGAACTTCTTACATAGGGACTAGACACCATGGTTGGTGAGCATGGAATTCAGCTTTCTGGCGGACAGAAGCAGAGAGTGGCAATAGCAAGAGCAATTCTAAAAGACCCTCGGATTTTACTTTTAGATGAAGCTACAAGTGCGCTAGATGCAGAATCTGAGAGGACAGTACAAGAGGCATTAGACAGGATAATGGTGAATCGAACTACTGTCATTGTTGCTCATCGTCTGAGCACTGTGAGGAATGCAGATACGATAGCTGTTGTTCATCAAGGAAAGATGGTTGAGAAAGGTATGATAAATCATAGCCCGTATAACTCAACTTATTCATGTCTGAAGCAACTTAACATATGCATGTCGCCCATTGCATAGATTATTAATCAACTAAACTTCTTGTCTTGCTTTCCAGTATGCCATCGTGGCATATATTTGATATGTTTATTTTTAGCCAAAATATTTTCAAGATGGTTGCGCTCTGATATTTAAAGTTTATCTAGACCTATATATTAATCACCCATACTCTAAAATAATTTTGAAAAGCTCTGAACTTGTCCTAGTGGTTCTATATTCTTTCACTTCCATCAGCAGTATCCTTTTTTTCAATATTTGATAACAGGGTTTTCCATTGATCAGGGTCTCATTCGGATTTGCTCAAGGATCCCGATGGAGCTTACTCTCAGCTTATACGTTTACAGGAAGTAAATAAAGAGTTAGGACCAGTGCCAGATGAGGGAAATGGATCAGACATTACCACGAAATCATTTAGGCAATTAAGTAGTAGAATTTCATTGAAGAAATCACTCAGTAGGGGATCATATGGAGCAGGAAGTAGCAGTCACCATTCTTTCTCAGTATCTTCTGGTTTACCTACTGGACAGAATGTCGCAGATAATGTGGTGGCAGATGCAGTAGCTTCTCCTACAATACAATCAGAACAGGCTTCTGAAGTTTCAATTCGTCGGCTTGCATCTCTCAACAAGCCAGAGATTCCTTTGCTTCTACTTGGAACTATAGCTTCAATTGTCAATGGATTAATACTTCCAATTTATGCCCTGCTCCTTTCCAGGGTCATCAAAACCTTTTACGAACCACCTAATGAACTTAAAAGGGATTCAAGATTCTGGGCGCTGATATTTATGGCCCTTGGCTTGGCATCGTTATTGGCATATCCGGCAGAAGCGTACCTCTTTTCTGTGGCTGGATGTAAACTAATCCAGCGTATAAGATCAATGTGCTTTGAGAAAGTGGTTCACATGGAGGTCGGTTGGTTCGATGAACCCGAGCACTCAAGTGGTTCACTTGGAGCAAGGCTCTCAGCAGATGCAGCAACATTGCGTGCTATAGTTGGAGATGCACTAAGTAAAATTGTTCAAAGCATTGTATCAGCCGTTGCAGGTTTCGTAATTGCTTTTGTTGCAAGTTGGCAGTTAGCTTTGATCATCCTTGCGCTTTTTCCTCTTATAGGGATCGAAGGATACATTCAAGCGAAATTCATGGAAGGGTTTAGTGCAGATGCAAAGGTATGCTCAAGCTAATGACCGACAATTTATTCCTGCACCTTCTTTAATGCTAAAAACTCCAAGGTCAAAATGGGTTAGAGCCTTATTCGTTATTTAGAAACTGCTAATTGTATCACCACACGTCTATATATATTGCTATAAATTCTCCACAATGTAAAAGCCATATGTTTTTAACAATATAATTTATATTAATGCAAGTATAATTGGATGCAGATGATGTATGAGGAAGCAAGTCAAGTTGCTAATGATGCAGTTGGGAGTATAAGAACAATTGCTTCCTTCTGCGCCGAGGACAAAGTGATGCATCTTTACAAAAGGAAATGCGAACGGCCCATGAAGACAGGGATAAGGCAGGGTTTGATCAGTGGAATAGGATTCGGACTGTCATTCTTTTTCATGTATTCTGTTTATGCAACTAGTTTCTATGCAGGAGCTCAACTTATGGAGCATAGTCGTGCTACGTTCTCAGATGTTTTTCAAGTATCTCTTCTAGCTCTATTGAATTATTTCTTTAAATCCTTTAAGATTCTTTCAACATGTTTCATTGATGCTGAAGCTAACATCCATTTTTCCAGGTTTTCTTTGCTTTGACGATATCTTCTGTTGCAATTACTCAATCAAGCTCCTTTGGTTCTGATTCCAGCAAAGCAAAGACAGCTGCTGCTTCCATATTTGGAATTATCGATCGGAAGTCTAAGATAGACCCAAGTGATGAGTCAGGGCTGATATTAGAAAATGTGAAAGGAGAAATTGAGCTCTGCCATGTGAGCTTTAAGTATCCATTAAGGCCAGACATTCAAATTTTCGAAGACTTGTGCTTGGATATTCCTGCCGGCAAGGTAATATCATCAATTGCGTTTTGAGCTTAATCTCTTTCAACTTTCAAAGCGGATAAGTACTTCACAAATTGATCCTAGGGTCTAACTTTTTTATGGTGTAAATCTCTTCTCTCAGACAGTTGCTTTGGTTGGAGAAAGTGGAAGTGGGAAGTCAACTGTAATCTCGCTATTGCAGAGATTTTATGATCTTGATTCAGGTCATATTACTCTAGATGGAGTTGAAATACAAAAGCTCCAATTGAAATGGTTAAGACAGCAGATGGGTCTTGTAAGCCAAGAACCTGTTTTGTTTAACGATACGATACGTTCCAACATTGCATATGGAAAGGGAGGAAATGCAACCGAGGCAGAAATTTTAGCTGCATCAGAGTGGGCCAATGCTCACAACTTCATTAGTGGCTTACAACAGGTTAAATCTTCTAAAGCTTTCCAAAGCAATTCCTCTAGCTTCACGATGCAACTATTGAGTAAAATTCTGCAACTTTTTTTTAATTTATATTTCAGGGCTATGATACTGTAGTAGGAGAGAGAGGAATTCAATTGTCAGGTGGGCAGAAGCAGCGAGTAGCCATTGCACGTGCTGTAGTTAAGAGTCCGAAGATACTGCTCTTGGATGAGGCCACAAGTGCATTGGATGCTGAATCCGAGCAAGTGGTTCAGGATGCACTAGACAGAGTCATGGTGAACCGCACGACAGTTGTAGTTGCTCATCGGCTATCCACAATCAAGAATGCAGACGTTATTGCAGTGCTTAAAAGTGGCGTTATCGTAGAGAAAGGAAAGCATGAGACCTTGATGACCATCAAAGATGGTTTCTACGCTTCCTTAGTGGCACTTCACTTGAATTCTTCATCAGCATAAAGGACTAAGGTGTCACTTTCTTCACATTCTTATTCTTTGTGTGCATCAGGCGTTTTAATTCACAGTTGATTAATATAGCGAGAGAAAATGTATGAATAGCCCTATAATTGTAGCTAGCATTTTTTATCTTTTTTGTTTCAAGTGAAAATCCGTACTAATGGGTTTCAACTGTTTACGTTACTCAAAACTTTTTTTTTTCAATGTGTTACTACACATATATGATGCGCCAAATAAATAAAAAATTTTACATGGGATAAAAAGAAGATTCCAGAAACTATAGTAATAAACAGTAACTGCGGTGATATTGGAAATAAAAATACTAATCATCTTCACTTTCATCACTGTAAGAAACAAGACCTGTTTTAGCAACATCAAGTGATTTGTCGGTATTACCATTAGGCGTGTTCATAGGATTTGGAGTTTCCACAATATCAACCGGTGCTTTTATTGCGTTAGGCAGCTCTTTCTCCTCCTCAATTTTAGCTTTTTTTGCTTGTCTCTTGACTTTTATGATCATGCTTAGAGGGCGAGCTGCTGGATTCTTCCTCCCAACTGGTTTCTGTTCCTGCTTGCAGAAAAAATAGCCATTTAAAAGCTGCAGAGAAGGGTAAATAACTACAGTATTAAGGTACAATAAAACTTGGTAAGTATCGCAGCCCTCGCACTACAGGCTTCCGCTTCACTTGGTGATCAATCTATCATAAAAAAATATATAATATTGTTATCTACTACGGGCAAAGATGCAAAAAGTTACTTATCAACTTCAAGTCATGGGAAACAGAAAACAAGATTAAAAAAATTTCATGAAAGTGGAACCTGAAAATAGAGGCTCTAAAGCATAGTTAAGGTTCAAATCATAAAGTACATGATATTAGACAAGCATAGTACTAATTGATTTGAAACCAACCTGGCTTGCAGGAATAGGCAGTGTTTCTTTTAGTTCATGCACAATATTTGACTGCGCTGCCATAGCTGCCTGGAAAGGAGACAAATGCTACTGTTTGAGATGAAATAAAAATTAACAACGTAGAAAATAGTTTAAAAATATCCGAAGCAAGTAACATAACTATTCATGCGCTGCCAAGAAGATTTTAAACTACAGTAACAGCAGTCTCAAAACTTATATATGACTCTTCTTAATATCTGAAGAATATAACTTAGACCTTAATTAACACACAGCATAAATCATGAGAATAATTCATTAGAAGTATTATCGTCATCAAATATTACTGATCCTCCAGATGGAAATCAAACGATCAGCAAGCACATGGATTCTAAAATTTAATGATCAAACAGCAGAGCTAATTGCAGGATTTCAGTTGAATATGTTAGCTTGTTCAAACTATACAATCAAATAGTAATTAAGGATCAAATGTCACATGCCATTCTTGTAAGTCTAAATAATTTTTAAATTGGCAGTTCTACCATTAAAATTAAGATACATAAGTGTGACCTCAAAATAAAAACAACAAACTTCAAATTTTCTAGATACTCCATTTTTTTTAATAGTGACATCTGTGACTCATTTCTGGGTAGAAAAATACCTGGAAACTTCGCAACTGTTCAGCTTCCTCATCTGCCACTTGTCGTTCATATTTCCTTCTTGACTACATTAACAAGAAAAATATCAGTAAATTAGAAAGCATAAGAAAAGAAAACCAATCAGTTACTTAGGAAGTGCAGCACCTATTAGGAAAAAAAAAAAATAATATTATAAGCTTTTAATATTTGATGAAAGTATCAAATTTTCCAGCATTCAGTGGATACATAAAAAAGATCAATACTACCCAAAAAAAAAAAACCATCATCAACAATTGCAACAAAAAGGGAAAATTTTTTATTAAATTCAGCAGCTTCCATGGAATTTAATTAAACATCAATGTCAATACTAAAGTAGTTCTCACCATCTCCAAATTATCAAGAAACTCCGTTTCATCTTCATCCAAAGCTTTGGGCGGCCCTGCGAATGACGAAAAATGTTTAAAGCTCTGGTTCTTAGCTAAATTATCCAATAATACCAACTTGAAAAAGCTAAGCACTCTCACTATGTTTGAACCGTTCGTTAAATTCTGCATCTTTCTTGTCTTTATTCTCCTTCAAAATCTATATTAAATGGTTAGAAAAAACAAAGAAAACATCTTTTGAGCTTCATTGGTAAAATAAAATAAAATAAAAATAGCAGATTTCTTTAGGGAGAATGAAAAAACCTCGTAAAGAGGCCTATCCCTTTGGGCAGTACCATCTTCGATTCGTTCACCTCTAGTTCTTTTCGCTTCATCTAACTGCCATAATTATCCAACCCAAACCATAAGTAACACCGAACAATTAGATTTTAATCATAATCAACGAATAAAAAAGTTAGGGTTTAACATAAAAGAAAGTGGTAACATAAAATTGCCTGTTGCTCCGAGACGAAGTTCATCAACTTGATTGAGTGCGATGATTCGTCTGCCATTTTCTTTATTCTGAGCTCTAACAGAAATTCAAATCGCTACGCCTTCTGATGTTACTTGATTTTGTTTCCCCTTTGAAGTTCGTACTCGGTTTCTCACGGTCATTGCCATATTTGGAAAAGGGGCAAAATACCACAGGCCAATGAAATTGGCTTCCGTGATGCTGAGACCAGACCCACACAATCGGTTTTCCCCGTTGTCACCTCGGTCCGACTCTATTGGGCAATCATTTTCGGCCCAATCATGTCCTACTTATGGTTTAGGAAGGGCCGGCGTGGTGAGACACTGCACTGGCCCATCAATTTTCATTGGATCAATTTGCTCCAGTGAAAAAAAACTCAGCTAGGTGGGAGGGTATTTTACCCTATAACCCCACCTTTTCTTTTTCTTTCTTTACTAATTTTTTTTCTTTTATGATATTTAGTTAAAAATGTAAAATATTTTCAATTAATAAAATAAATAAACTTTATTATTATATAATCAATTATTGAATATGCATTTCATGATATGATTAATATAAATTAATTAACAATAAATAATTACATAACTAATATAAATATAATTTAAATTTTAAATATTTTTTTAATTTAATAATTTTTAATTATTATTACTTAATATAAATATATTTTAATATATATTTTATTATTTAATATAAATACAATTTTAATCATTTGTAATTAGTTATTATATATTAATTTAATTTCATTATTATTCACTTTCTCTTCGTGCAGTAAGTCATTGTCATCGTTGCATTTTAAATCTAAACATATATCCACCATTGATTTAATCTTGCTACTATATTAACTAATTTCATCAGCACTGTTATTTTTAATCTTATCAGAATAGATCCTAAATTAAGCGATGAATGAAAAAAAAAATTATTATGTCAAAAAATCCATTTAGTGGTTAGTCTTTTATTTTTAAATAATTTTATTGACTAAATTTATATTCGATTATCTTGAAAGTTGGAACATAAATTAGGTTAACCCGTTTAGCACCTGAATTAAAACAATATGTTTAAAGAATAATAAATTATATACGATAGTATTTTAAGAATAAGCAACTCAATTTTTAAGAATTTTTTTTTTTAAATTATATATAATTTTAAAAAATTAATAACTCCATTTTGTTATTTAATGTTTTAAATAATTTTTTTAAAACTTGCCAATTCATTTTTAAAAAATTTAATTAAAACAAGAATAATATTAAAACCATTTACGTACTTTAATATTTTTAAAAAAATCCATTTCTTTTAACAAACTACCTTATTAAAATTTTTTCCTATTCAAACATATTTTTCACATTTTTTTTTTTTACTCACGAATGTACATATTTCTAGTTTTAATTACAAAATTAAAACTACACATTTTTCACATTAAAAATCAATTATAATATTTAATAAAAAATAAAGACGTGTTCTTTAAGAAGTTCCGCAAAGTTATTTGCTTTCAAAATCGACCTTCAAATGTAGTTGTCTCATAGTACATATTCGGATAATTCCTGGAAAAAATATGCGTTGGCAGTTGGCAGACATTTTCCTTGGCATCAGACAAGGACACGAAGTTGCTAGATTGCGCCTACGTGGCAGACAAAGAGGAAAGCATATTGCCACTTGGCGGACCGAAGCCTTGAGCTGGCAAAATCCAAACCGTCAATGTTCCGATGATGTCATCGCACCGCTGGTAATAAAATTGAAACGCATGTCGAAGGCAACGTAAAACGTGGCAAACCGAATTCATCACGAGCGCGCCACAGCCAAGCGTAACAATTCTTCCACGTCAGCTTAGCTTTAAATGAACCAATAATAACGAGCCACGTAAACTATTTCTTTCCTTCCAGGAAACCGAAGCCGTTGAGGGAACAACGAATATATTCAATATATGCTATGCTTCTTTCAATTCCTTCTTTACCTTTCGAAGTTAAACAGGAATCGATAGCATCGGATTCGTTCGCCATGGAGACCTCTGGCGTTGTTTACAGGACAGTTTCAAGGTTGCCGGCGACTAGGTTTGATTTTGGAGGGCGGTTTTCCGGGGCGTCGAATCTCGGTGTTGGAAATTCCAGGGTTTCAGTTGGGCCTAGGAATAGGATTAATTCTTGCAGGAGATTGAGCTGTCAGTTTTCTGATTCAGGGCATATCCAGTATTATGTATCGCCAAGGGGTGGTGGTGGTGGCGTTGCCACGAAGAAAGAGAAGGGAAAGAGCTGTGAGATTAAAACACTCAAGAAGAAGTTGAAGTTTATGAAAAGATTGTCCAAGGACTTGTCCATGCTTCCTCAGATGGCTGATGGAGAGGATATTAGGATTGGGTTGACCGGTGAAGTTAAGATGGCGATGATATCTGTAAGAAATTTATTTATTATTATTTTTTTGTGTAATTGGTTTGATCTGGCTCATGTCCTGATAAAGTAGTTGAATATCTGTTTGATTCCATAGCAGATATGGTTGCAGATAAACTATGATTCTTTCTTAGTATGAAAATTATGAAATATTTTTAATTTTTTATGATATATTGGATTGAAAACTTTGTTGTTTTGCTCTTGCAGGAAGCAAGCGATGTTTTGCTGGCACAATTGCAAAAGTTGAGATCAGAACAAAAGGAGTTGAAGAGGAATTTGAAAGAGGAACGAGCCCAGCTCAAAGCCACTTTGGAGAAATTAGAGTCATCATCTTCCTCCGAGTCAAGTGACAGCGAATGTGGGGAGGTAGTTAACATGGAAACCTTGAGAAGCAATGCTTTGAAACCACCACAAGAGATTGAAGCACCAAATGACGATGCCTTGAAACGATCCCAAGACATCGAAATAGAAGCACCAATGGTGACAAAAGAAGCAACATTAGCTAACTCACTTATGGAACTAGAAAACTCAGATTCGAGCCCCCAAATCCGAATACGAGTTCCTCGCACTGGATTGGATAGTGAGTGTTGCAGTTCAAATGGCTTCAAGGATGACCACCAGTGTAACAGCCTTCCGGAAGTGGAAGGGGCATCAACCAAGAAGATTGAAGTTTGCATGGGTGGAAAGTGCAAGAAGCTGGGAGCTGCTGCTTTGTTAGAAGAGTTTGAGAGGAAGGTTGGTGCAGAGGGCACAGTTGTTGCGTGCAAGTGCATGGGGAAGTGCAAGACCGCTCCAAATGTAAGGGTATTGAACTGTCAAAGCGGAACTGAAGGAAGAATCAGTGAAGACTCTGTTAGACTTGGAACTAATCCTACATGCACTGGCGTTGGGTTGCAAGACGTGGATCTGATCGTTGCAAATCTCTGGGGCAAGGACATAGATGATGAGTGTCTGATGCTTTCTTCTTAAGTATTCGGTCACTTTTCTTTTCATACTTTGATTTTAGTCATGGATTTTACAAGTTTATTTGTGAATATAATGGAAGAAACTAGGCTCTAGCTGATAATGTAAATGTAAATGCAAATGCTTCATCTGTCACTTTTAAGAGAAATGTTAAATAAAGCAGTTTGTGGTGTGAAATTGTTGCCAAATTTTATCATTTCCTTTCTTTTTCCGCTATCCTGCTAGGCTCATTAAGTCACCAATCGGGTTGTCTCATTGCTTCGCTGGTTCTAACATAAATATTTGGCAAGGCAATGCATTATTGGCAATTAGCCCTTAACCGATTCACAGTAAAAAATCTGGCCGGGCAAATGAGCACATGATAAACATTCCACAACTTCACAAATGACCATGCTTTTGGGGCATAATATATGAAATGCCTTGATAAATGCTGAAGAAGCTTGCTTTATGAAATTCATTATCAACAACGGATATAATGGTAACAACCGCATGTAACTCAAACCACTTTGAGATATGAATGAAAAAACAAATTCAACCCAAAGCAGGTCGAAACTGCTAAAAAAAATGCTGGCATTCATAGATTTATTGTCTAACAACAGGGATTTTGATAGACAAAAGCCCCAGACACATGTCAGACTACATTGGTCAACGGGTCTTCCAAAACGTTTTTCCGGTTCCAAGATGCACTTGAAACCATTTTTTCTCTTCTCTGCGCTGCTCTTTCCCCATTTTTTTGGTTCTCTAAAAACTGTGAGATACCGCAAGCATCAGAAAGCTGGCAAAACACAGATGTTATTCCATGGAAGGCTGCTCCAACCTTTATAACTGCCTGACAAGCGTAAGTAGAAGTAATTAAGGTACACAATCTTCTGGATTAGAATAACTTTATACAAATGAAAAAGTAAACGCTATCGTATTTAATTGTGATGGCATGCGGTGTCACTAAATTACAACTACCGTGAAATCAACATATGTAACCATAATTGATCAAATACTCTCGTTTAAAGGAGCTATTGCATCTTAAGCATGGTCCAAAAGACCAGGTTATGTTTCCCATTAACAGTTAGCTCCCTTTGTCCCTCTCCTTTCCACCTCCCATGAATATTGGTTCTTTCAACTATTAATGCATCAGTATGAACAATACACTACTAAGTTTTGATTCATATTTATATGTATTCTTCAGTGACTAATATTAATCTAATTCCAGTCTCCATTACTATTATGATATGAACAAAAAATTTTGCAGAGACAGGATTCTAAATGAATAGGCAGGTTAAACCATTTCATAAACAAGGCATGCAGTTTCGTCATGATCCAGTTAAATAGTTAAATCAGAATCAGAATACTTTCACAAGCATAAGATCCACAAACCACAATGAGGCATTGAAGAAATATTTTTTTTCCCATAGTAATAGACTTAAAGCATAGGGTTCTCCTCTAGAGGAACATAATAAATAATAACAAGAAATAATAACTGGGTCTTAAGGTTCAAAATTATATATTTTTTAGCTTAAGCAAACAAGAAATACTTCTTAACAGAGAACACTGCACAAAACAATCAACATGCAACAAAATCAAAAAATTTACCTCTTCATCTTATCAAAGCATTTTGCAAGTTTTCCCATCCTCAACTAACAGAATAACAGCATCCCGTAATTTCTCATAATCCTCCAATGTATTATAAACCTGATGAGAAATTCTCACATATCCTGTAATAAACCCGTCCTTATCCCTAACTCCCTCTTTCCCCTCCTTTGAAACCTGATAAAAGACTGGAACTTCAACATCGTAACAATCCCGCAAATGCGACCTCAACTTAACAGTATCCTCCTCACTGTTAAGAGACAACTTCGAAGGCAAACCAACCATAATCATCCCAGCAGCCATCTCTGGAGGCGACCCTAAATTCGTTCCCCAAGACTCCGCCAACATCTTCCCCATCTTCACCACTTCATCATGGTTCCTCTTCATTATCCTATCAATCCCTCCTTCAAACCGGTTAACAAACTCCAAAACCGCGGGAACCACTAACTGAGAACTATAATCTCTAGTCCCAATCCAGGCGCTCTCGATAGGCAATCCATTCCCATACTCATGTGAAACAACAGGGTGGTGCACATCAGATGATAAATTTGATTTTTTACAATATAAAAACGCTACAGAAGGTGGGCAAAAGAACCATTTATGTAAATTGCTAACATAAAAATCAGCTCCAACTTCTTTGACATCTACTTTGACGCTTCCAATTGCATGAGCAGCGTCTACAAAAACCTGCTCTATTCCTTCTGCTCTGCAAATCCTAACTAATTCTTTTACCGGAACAACAACCGATGGCATTGATGTAATATGATCGATAATTGCTAACCTTATCTTTCTACCGTTGGATTTTCCTTTCTCGATTGATTTTTTGAATTCGGTAATGATTTCTTCCTCTGAATTTACGGGGAATGGTAGCCGTACCTCGACGACAGAGCCACCGGCGCGCGTGACGTACGCTTGGATTGATTTTTTAACGGCTTGAAACGCGCAGTGGAGCATTAAAACAGTGTCATTTTTCTGGAACTTTCCTTCGGCGAAACTACGGCCGGTCCGTTGGAGGACGATGGCGGCTGCGGTTGTGGCGTTATCAACGAGGGAGACCTCGTCGACGTGGTCCGCGTTGATGAGGTCCTTTATGATTTCCCGCGACGCCGTTATTCCGTTACGAAGGGTGTTAAAGTAAAAGGCATCAGGTTGTCGCAGGAACTGCAGCTGCCACTGGCGTTGGGCCGCAAGAACCGAACGGGGACAGCTACCGAAACTCCCGTTGTTGATGCGAGCAACACCTGGCTGGTGGTGAGAGAATTCGTCTCGGATATCCGACTCTGTAATGAACTTGGAGGAAATTTTAGGTTTTTTGGAACTGCGGTGAGTCGATTCACCGTTTCTAGGGTCTTCGTGCTCCATGGGCCACGGCAGGGAGCGAATGGGAGAAAACCCAAGGAAATTAGGGTTTTGTCGAGAAAATGGGCATGATTTTAAGAACTCGACAGCTCCCAAACTCTACGATCTCAGTATTTTTGTTTTTGTTTTTATTTTTATTTATTTATTTATTTATTTATTCTTTTTGCAATAAAAGGTCTATCGTATCCAGGCAAGGTGGGACCAGCAATTGAAATGTATATTTATTGGCTATCTGGACGAGAGTTGCAAACAAACGGCGTCGTTTATCTTCTAAATAATTTATAAACTTAGCCGTTAGATTATGAGAATATCCTTTTCGGGAATATAAAAGTCCTGGGGTGAAGAGTTTGACACGTAGGAAATAGAGACGTCGTCGTTCCAATTAAGAACACGTCATACTCTATGCTATCAACAGGGGTTGACCAATGAAAAGCAGCGATCGATCCAGCAGTGCAAAATAAACCATTACCGTAGGTTGAAAATTGGTGGGTGGGCTCGTCAATGCTGCCATTGAGGCATTGACCAATGACAGTGGGCTGTGTCTCTGGGGCTCGCCTCGCTTAATCTTCGCCCTTGTCATAAGAGACAAACCCGTAAACAAACACAGAGACAATAAAGAGAGAGAATAAGAAGACTCGAAGATTATTATGATTGCAAGTCTTTGATAATTCAAATGAAGGACTCTCCTTTTTTTTTTTTTTCTTATTTCGTCCAAATCAGGTATGAAATTTACTTATTTTTCTGTTTTATACACAAATAAAACCCTAGATTTAATCTTCTTTTTTTTTTAAATTTTGGATTTTAGATGGGACTTTGGAAGAAGGAATTGTTTTGAAGGTTGAATTGAGGTGAAGATAGAGAGCTAAGTGACCAAATTCCTTTTTGATTTTTGATCGTGTAAGGTGAATTGTGGTGAATTTTTGGGGGATTCTTGAATCTTGATTGAATTCTTGCATTTACTGTGGATATCTTGAATCGTGTTTCCTTCAAAATCCAATCTTGTCCTTCTTTTTTTTTTTTTTTTTGTTTGTTGGGTTTCAAGGTTTTCTTTCGGCTTTTGCTGGTGAACATTTTTGCATTGAAGTTCTTCGTAAAGGCTTTAATCCTGCACCTTTTATTCTCGACTCTTCCAAGAGCAGGAATTTTGGTTGGCATTATTTGTTTTAGCCACAGTGGTACACTGTTCTTGATATTCATTTAAGGATAACTTTCAATTGCAATGACTACTCCATCCCAAGCTTCTCCTGGATACTCTAGAACTATCAGTCCTCAGACGGATTCCTCTTCGCCTAAACCTGACAAAAGTCCAATTGCTCCTGCTCCTCCCACAGTCTCTCTTGGAGCACCTAGATTTCCTCCGCCAAATTTACAACAAGATCAGATTCCTTCCCCTTCAATAAAAGTTCCAACTATGCCATCACCAGCAAATGGGGTCAAAACTGGAAGCCCTGTTTCCCATCTGAGTACTCCCCCCGGCCCCCCTGTGTTTACATCACCTGTCCGACCTGCTGCTGTGCCTTTCCGAACCTCTCCTGCAACTCCTCAGCCAGTTGCTTTCTCATCAGGTTCATCTTTGCCCACATCTTCACCTCCCCAATTTTCAAATGGGTCAGTTGAGCTGCAACAGCAACTTCCCAGTGCTATGGAGGAATCTGTGCCCAATGAAAAGTCACCATGCGTTTTATTCTCAGCTCATAAGGTATCTTTCATTATTTGTGGGACAAAATGAAAAGCCGAAATATTTTTTGGCTAGTTTCTATGATTTTTCTTCCGAAATCTCAAATTTCTTTTTCAGATTTTATGGTTTTGTACATATTATTAAATTTTAAATCTATTTATCTATGCACTGTTTCTATCTGTTATTTATGTGTCTTCTTCTATTTATTTTGTATATTAGGTGTTGAAACAGAAGAAACAAGCAAATGTACCTAGTTTGGGTTTTGGAGTATTGGTTTCTCCAGGGAGGGAGACTTCACCAGGTCCCCAAGTGATACAACGCGGTCCTCATCAATGCCATAATTGTGGAGCTTATTCGAATATATATTCCAACATACTAATTGGCTCGGGCCAATGGCAGTGTGTAATCTGTGGGAATCTAAATGGAAGTGAAGGTGAATACATAGCATCAAGCAAGCAAGAGCTTCGTAATTTTCCTGAGCTGTCTTCACCTTTGGTTGATTTCATTCAAACAGCGAATAAGAGACCAAGTTTTGTTCCAGTTACTGATTCGAGAACATCTGCGCCGGTTGTTCTTGTCATTGATGAATGTTTAGATGAGCCACACCTTCAGTATTTACAGGGCTCCCTGCATGCATTTGTCGATTCACTGCCGCCAACAACAAGAATTGGAATCATTTTGTATGGTCGTACAGTATCGGTCTATGATTTTTCAGAGGAATCCATTGCATCTGCTGATGTGATTCCAGGTGGCACTTCACCGACCCAGGAGTCCTTGAAAGCATTGATTTATGGAACAGGAATATACTTGTCTCCAATGCATGCTTCAAAAGAGGTGGCGCACCTGATATTCTCTTCATTGAGGCCATACAAGTTGAATGTTCCAGAGGCGTCAAGAGATAGGTGCTTGGGTACTGCCGTTGAGGTTGCTCTGGCTATTATTCAAGGACCATCTGCAGATTTGTCTCGAGGTATAGTTAAAAGGCCAGGTGGTAATAGCAGAATCATTGTGTGTGCTGGTGGACCAAATACTTATGGCCCTGGATCTGTCCCTTGTTCTTATACTCACCCTAATTATCCTTATAAGGAAAAGACAGCATTAAAATGGATGGAGCATCTTGGTCGTGAGGCACATCAACATAATACAGTGGTTGACATTCTCTGTGCTGGAACTTGCCCTGTAAGGGTTCCTTTGCTGCAGCCTCTTGCAAAAGCTTCAGGTGGTGTTTTGGTTCTTCATGATGACTTCGGCGAAGCCTTCGGTGTGAACTTACAGAGGGCATCTGCCAGGGCTTCTGGCTCCCATGGTTTGTTGGAGATACGCTGTTCTGATGATATTCTTGTCACTCAGGTTGTGGGTCCTGGTGAAGAGGCACATATGGACACCCATGAAACCTTTAAAAATGATATTTCTCTCTGCATTCAAATGCTGAGTGTTGAAGAAACACAATGCTTCGCGATATCGATGGAGAATAAACATGACATCAAGAGTGATTATGTTTTTTTCCAGTTTGCTATTCAATACAAAAATGTTTATCAAGCTGATATAACTAGAGTGATTACTATCAGATTGCCAACTGTTGATAGTGTTTCAGCCTATCTTCGAAGTGTTGAAGATGAGGTGGCTGCTGTCCTAATTGCCAAGAGGACTCTCTTGCAAGCAAAAAGTTATTCTGATGCAATTGACATGCGAACAACAATAGATGAAAGAGTTAAAGACATTGCTTTAAAATTTGGCTCTCAAGTGCCTAAGTCAAAGCTTTATCGGTTCCCAAAGGAAATCTCTTTACTACCAGAGCTTCTATGTCATCTTAGGAGGGGCCCACTTTTGGGAAGTATAATTGGTCATGAGGATGAAAGGTCTGTACTGCGGAATTTGTTTTTGAATGCATCCTTTGATCTTTCACTTCGCATGATTGCCCCTCGCTGTCTGATGCATCGGGAAGGAGGCACTTTTGAAGAATTGCCAGCTTATGATCTTGCCATGCAGTCTGATACAGCAGTTGTTTTAGACCATGGTACAGATGTCTTCATTTGGTTGGTATGTAAATTAAACCGTCGTTTAGCCTTGGCTTTTATAGCTGCTATATTTGCTTTTATGTTGTTCATCTTTGACCATGGAGTATGGCATGCATTTGTGTGCTCTATGTGGATAATTTTTCGTGTTGTGATTGGATAAGAGATCCAAGAATTATGTAGTCTGAATGCAAGTTGCAAGCAAAGACCTTAGGGCAGTTGTTCTTATGCCCCTCACGGTCACCATCATGCCTTGTTATTATTCAAATTGTATTCCTTTCTGTTAATATCAGTCCACGGTAGAAAAGTGATGCTGGCCTGGTGTAGGGGGAACCTGGAAGTAAAGGTTTGAAAGTGAGAAGCTATTCATGTCTCGCAAAATGCACAAAGTAAATGTGATCATTGCTATGTCACCCATCTAACATGGTTATATCCTATTTGCTTTGCTTTGTAAATGAAATTCTGTGTAGTATACCTTTAAATGTATATATATATATACACACACACACACACACACACACCTTGTGACAATCTGACCCTGGATGTATGCATTTTCTTTTTCACTGTTCTTCTATCTGTATGTTTTTGCATAGTATGTTTATGTTATGGGAGGGAGACTGATGGGTTCTTTATTTAGAATTGTATTTAGATACTGTTTGTTTGTTATTTTTTTGTTCTGGGAATAATATTGAACATCTTCTTGTCAACTACTGGCTTCAGGGTGCTGAACTTGCAGCTGATGAAGGAAGAAGTGCTGCAGCTTTGGCAGCTTGTAGAACATTGGCTGAAGAGCTCACAGAGTTACGATTTCCAGCGCCTCGGATCATTGCATTCAAGGTTCTTTTTCTCTGGATTTGTCCCCGTCTTCTCTTAGCTGTGCATTGTTGCATTTTTATTTTGTTAACCATCTGACAGAAGAACTTAATGATCTGGTTTTATCGCAGGAAGGGAGCTCTCAGGCTCGATATTTTGTTTCTCGGCTGATACCAGCACACAAGGATCCGCCTTATGAGCAGGTACGCAAAAGAAAATAATGGGAAAGCCTCTTAGCTTTTGGTCCTAATGTTATGTGCATTTTACTAAAAAAATGAAGGACTACAGTATTCAAAAACAGTTAACTACTGTGTGATACTCGTGCAGGAGGCAAGATTTCCACAACTTCGAACCCTGACAACAGAACAGCGAACAAGACTGAAAAGCAGTTTTATTCATTTTGACGATCCCAGCTTCTGTGAATGGATTCGGAGTTTGAAAGTAGTGCCACCAGAACCACTCTAAGAGATGTTTTACATTTTTCTGCGGCTAAAATACCTCCGTAGGGGAGTCCAAGAGAGTTGCATCCAACCATCATTTATTGGAATTTCTACTCTTCTTTTTGTTCTTCTTCTCCCAGTGAAGGGAATTTAAAGTACCTCATTCATCTTTTCTTCTTATTTATTATTATTTTTTTTTTTTCCTTTTCTAGCTCTCTCTCTCTTTTACAAAATTTTCTCCCTCATTTAAGCTTCAAGGAGACAGCTATACTTCATTACAGTAACTCGAAAGTTTAACATTGTTGTCGCATTCTTACCTGAAAATGCTTTGGAAGAGAGCAGTAGTTTCACTTTACCTGTATCATTCTTATAATAAATTGTGCCATTTTGTAAATCTCTTGCAATTGGTATCTCTTTAGTTATGGGAAGAGTCCAATTCAAAGAGATCAGACTCTGTAGTTTTTGCTCGGGCTTTTGTTTACCGACGAGAATAATGTTACTCGGGCTCAGATTTGATTATAATTGTCGAATATTAGTACGTCTTTTGAAAGGTATTTGGAGAGTGTTATGATTAAAAATTACATCGATAGGTAAAATCAGATGAATTGATATTTACTCGGATGTATTAATTCATCTTCGTGTGATTGAGAGGAAGAAGGTATTAATTCGTCAATCAAACCCCGTCAGGGTCCAGGGTCAAGTCACTCGACTCAACTGCTTGTAATTGTAAGCTTCTGATATTGTTGTTGTACCAAAAGAGAACGGGCTTGATTGATTGATTGGCGGGGTTCCGTACGCAACACTACATGTTAAAGTTTCAATGACTAAAGATTCCCTTCGCCCACCACTCGCAATATTGGCTTATAACCCCCCCGACTCAACGTCTCCCTTTTTACTTTCTCATCATCGTTTCTCGACGATTTAAAAACATAGCGGAGCACGAAAACAGAGCACGGCGGTTCACCTTCTCTTCCCTCTCCAGTTCCTCTTCATTTTATTCGAGAACGTATCACCAGCAATTAGTATTGCTGCAATACTGCAGTTTGTTTACTTGTACTAAAGAATACATGGCATATGGATAAGCTTTTGCATTTAATACAAAGGGCAAAAATTTAAAGAAGCATCCGTCTCGTTAACAGTTCTTTCTTCAAAATTTTTTATTACTCGCCTGAAACATTCCCTCCTCAAAATTTTATTTATCAAGAGGATTCAAATCCTATTACGCTTAAAAGAATTGAACAAAACTACAAATCAAACACTATCAAGCATAAACTTTTCCTTCTATAATTTTAGATATATTTTCGTCAAGTTTAGATTACGAATATCAATCTTGGCTTTTTTTTTTATTATTTTTTAATTCATTTGATAGACTTGTTTATGTAAACGAATTACTGCACCTTGATTGCTCAAGGTAAGCATTGTTCATGCATTAGATATCTTTGCATTTTTATTTCGTACAATGTATTCGATAAACTGTTTCAATGCATCTAACCATTTTTTTCTTGTTTCATTTTTCTCTCGATATCAATGAATAATGAGCAAGGAGCCATAAATGAGTTGACTAGCTATAGTTCTCGCCTTGAGACCTTAACTTATGAGTTGTTCTCAATAAATTGTTTGGGTTGGTAGTATCCCTCGAAGCTCAACGCTACGTGAAAAAATAGGAACATAGTTTAGTCCAGATTGAACAGTGGTGTAGCCGGAAGATTTAAGCTTGTATGATTAGTCTCTTAAACCAAGTTCTTGTTGGCGCCAATTTTATCCTGTGCACTAGAGTATTGTGTGTTTAAGTCAAGGGGATTTTCCCTGTTCTTTGTTGTTTCAAAATGAGAGGGAAAAAAGATGGACAAGAAGAACATTTCGTCTTTATCTTTACGTACACTTTGAATGAAATAAGCTTCTGTAGTGCATATTCAAATTTACACTGCATCTTATGTCCATGCAGCTTCGTGGCCGAAGTGGCAGGCAAGGGGATCCTGGAAGTTCTCGTTTTTTCTAAGTCTTGAAGATAACATCTTTCGAATTTTTGCGGGTGACAGAATTCAGGTTTGCTGTGTGGTTGCAGTTTTCAAGTTCCCAGTTCACTATTTGATGTGCTTGTTAAAACTTTTATATGCCAATACTTGGAGGGTTTGATGATAGGTTTCAGACTTGAAGACCTACCGATTGAATCCAAGATGTTGCCTAAAGCACTTGATGAAGCTCAGCGGAAAGTGAAAACTACTTTTTTGATATTCGTACAGAATTGGTTGGGTATGATGAGGTCCTAAGCAGTCAAAGATTGGTTCGGATGCTCCAAAGGAATGCTGGGATCTCGAAAAGCTCGTTGCAAAACTTCAACAGTTAGAGGCTCTTTTTATTCTCAATACTTCGTATTTGTTGATGTAAGGATTGTTGGACTATGCCCGCTATAAGGTATTGTCCGCTTTAGAGCAATCATAGACTGTCCTCACGAATTTATCATTTGAGAAAAGACGCTTCGATAGGGGAAGGGTGACCCTTGCTTCGTAAGCCACAATCTATATCCTTGGCTAATCGATGTGGGATTGTTGTCTTACCTTAACATTAGCCCCCAGGCAAGGGTGTGAACTGTGTAGGTTTCTACAGACAGCATCAATTGTTGATGCAAGGATTGCCTGCTATGAGGTATTGTCTGCTTTGGAGTGGTCATGGACTATCCTCACGGATTTGTCCTTTGAGAAAAAACGTCTCGATGGGGGAATGGTGGCCCTTACTTTATAAGCCACAATCCATATCCTTAACTAATCGATGTGGAATTGTTGTCTTGCCCTAACAGTGTTCAAAAAGACACAAATAATGAACAAGACAGTGACAGAATTCTTTCTAATTATTTAAAGCAATGTGCACTAATATTCTGGTTAGCTAATTGCAACTATAGTTATCCTACATCATTTTTGGAGTTTCAAAACTAGTATTTACACTTCTGCACTTAGAAATGCAAAACTTGCCTGACGGCCCCAGGATCTTGTTTGTGATGTTAATATACTGGATCTTCCTTGTGTTTTATGCGGGAACACACTAATTTTTTCTGGCAAACATACTGCCTTCATTTCAGGTACTGCTACCCGTTGAATTATCTGACCCCAGATTTATTGAAGAGCCAGCGTTCAAGTTATGAGCAATTTCAGGGTTACCTTCGTCTTCAAGGTCGTGAAAGCATATTTGCTGAAAAGGGTCAATATATTAATCTGGTTTACTTGAATAGGATTTTTCCTGTCTTTTTCGTAAGCAATAGATGAGATTAAGTTTCTGCTGAATTGTTGTTGATACTGAGTGCATGAGCCCTCCACTTGGCACATTTAACACATAGAAGTTTCAAATTAGTGATGTTTGGATAACTAGGTCTTGATTGGTCTTAACTTTTTTTTTTCTTTATTTGTGCCGGCACAAGATTCAAGCATATTTGTTTTCAGTCTTTTGCTTATTTTAATGGTTTCGATTTGTCCCAAATTTTTGTAGTTAGAATACGGTGGAGAAGCAAGCTGAAAGATTGATGAAGGAAGCTGAGAGATTCTTAATTTTGAGCAATATTGATCGCTTATGGAAAGAACATTTGCAAGCCCTTAAGTTTGTACAACAAGCTGTAGGGTTACGGGGATATGCTCAACGTGATCCACTAATCGAGTATAAGCTTGAAGGCTATAACCTTTTCTTGGATATGATGGCACAGATAAGACGAAATGTAGTATATTCCATATATCAGGTATGAAGAAAACTTGGATCTAAAAGCTATGAAACCTACACTTACTTTTCCACCAAGGCAATGGCATGTCATGTTTACTAGCTTTATTTTTTATACAATTTGGGCAGCTCCAACCGCTGCGGGTAAAGGGACCAGGGGGAGAAGTCAGATAAACTTGTTACAAATGGTAGAAGTAGTAGTAATCAGAAAGCTGACCCAGTTAGTGCAATTGAGTCATCTTCATCAGCTGCAAGCCCCAAAGCTAATGCCTAGTGCTCATATCAAGTGCAAATCTTTGGACCATTTTATAGGGGAAAGTGATAAATTAGAAGTGCCTGTTTTGTTGTATTATATAATTGAGTAAATGCTGTATGTATAGATCTCAATTTTAAAACGTAAAAGAAATATTTATTCTTCATTTTTCCATAGCAAACCACAGCACTCAGATTCTCAGGAAATGAGAACATTTTTGCTACAAGGCTAATGTAACTTACAATCAGAGATCAATAAAATTTTTGCTTTCATTTTCTTTCCTGTTTCCCTTTTATCCTGGGCAAATATCACTCATCTACCTTATCTTTTTGGGTCAATTTGAATAAAATTAGCTCTCCCATTCTATTCCGAACAGCAAATAAATGGCAGTTCATTGAACTAATGAACTTGAAACAATGCTCCTTGATTCGCTTCGCCAACGTGAAGAATTTCCTCCATTATTTGATTGATAGCACTTCCTCGAACCTATAGTTTTGAAATACAAATATTTCAGCACAGTCAAAACTACCAAGGGATAAGACAATCTGCAAATTTCGAGACCCCTAACCTTTACTCCAATTGCAATTGCTGTTTTTAGCTTTACAAGTTCACCCAATCTTAAGGACCCCTTTTTATCATCTTTAACCATGAGCAATGGTACCTTCCTTGACGAAGCCAAGGTTGGTAGGTGCTTCGTTAGCCACTTTGGGTTGCAATCAGCAGCTAACAAAATAGCCTACAAACGCAACAAAACATATAGCAAATCCTGAGCACAGCTTGTTATAAAACAAACATAAAGGATTTAAATCATGGTGGCGGACATAATAAAATATTATCGCGATCAACTACCGGTAAATATCAATTGTGACTGTACAATAGAATGACTCAAAACTGTAAAATAACAGTCATGACATCACATTAAAACCGCTATCCATCGCGACAACTAAGCATGGCAAACATATAGCAATAAACAACTAATTGCAGCTTGTTATAAAAATATGACAGATCACTTTAAGCTTCAGAGGTAGAAAACAGGGTAGCCAACCTGAAGCCTAACACGAGGAGATTGGGCAGAGCTTCCCTCGTCAGCAATGGGTGTCATCCGTTCAAGTACACGTGTTACATCATTAACACCAATTGCAAATTGTAGCTAATGCCACAAATACTATAATCAGATGATAATAAAAAACACAATAAAATGAATAAAGCATTGCGTAAAAAATCAAACCTTAAGCCACACTTTTTCAGGCAGGGAGTTTCCAGCCAATACTCTCGCCGACTCTATCCCTCTTTTCATTGCAATAACTTAAATTATTACCTCCGAAAAATACCAAGTAGTTGAATAAAAAATGGGGTTTTTTTAATCATCGATAATTTGTTCGAATCGTTTACCTTTGGACTGATTTAAGCACATGAATGAGTCGTTCCCCTTCATAGCAACTGTAAGGTCAGGACCCCCAAAAAAAATAATAATCAATCAAAAGACTCAAAATTCTTACAAAATCCAATAAAACAAAGATAGACTTACCCTTGCTGCTGAGTGACGGAGCCATTGTTGCTGTCGGCGGCCGTTTTCCTCGGTGGCATTTTTTTTTTTCAGAGTTCACTACTTGTTTGATGAAAAGCTTGAATAACTTGTCATAACTTCATCAGTGTGTATTACTAAAAACATTTGATTCAGCCCATAAACGGAGCGAAAGTGATTTTAACATTGGGGCATCGAGCTTTATTGTGTATCTATACATAGTCCAGAAATTGACCCATTTATGTAGTTATCAAGTTAATGGGCCCATGGCGTAGCTCCAAGCCTGCAAGGCTATATAACCTTGAACCTTCGATTTTTTTTTTTAATTTTCATTTTTTTTATCAATAAAGACAAAAAAGGGAAAATAGAGTAAGGCAAGAGGCAATCATATGTACGGATATCTACATAACTTTATTTTTTGTTTAATCGAGGGCCCATTAATTTGGGAAAGAGGGGGACAAATTTCAGCACTGGTCCCTTATCCTTCGCATGTTTTGCGTTGCCGAAGTGAATATATTGGAATAAATTTCAAACTTATAAAATCGAGTACCAATACAGTCAACTATAATGACTCATTCGTTGTAAAGTTAAAAAAAAAAAGTTCAAAATCAGTCAAAGATTAGTTGTGGTCCTCACTTAAGATCTTGGATGCAGTTAAAAGAAATTTTTCTATACACATATATAAATAAACTATCTCAAAAATATTTTAATTTTACAAGAAAAAATAATAAATTGATGCATATTTTTAATATGTATTAAAAAATAAAAAAAAATTGAAACATATAAATTCTTAATTGACTTATAAAATTAAAAAAAATTATTATAAATATATCAAAAATGAATTTATATATAAAATTAAGACATAGTTGTTAGGATGGTTACCTCCCTTAAGCACATATTAAGCCGTGTAGGAGAAAGATTTATGCTACATCATAGCCTTTTTTAATCATTTTTTTTTTCCTTTTTGCAATGAGTAAACGACCACGTTTCTTCTAAGCATTATTCATTTTGATAATCAAAAGTAAAGCATAAAATTGAGTCTATTAATGAGGTCGTACGAATTATTATTAAAAATGGTCCTATATTCATTAGTCTATAGTTTTTATTTATTTATGTTTAAGGCATGATATTAATTACCAGTAATTTACATTAGTCTTTTGAAAATTAAAAAAAAAAAAAAACATTTTGTTCTGACAGATTCTTTATAGAAGAATATACCCTTTGCAGCTTTTGGATCAATAGGGTTTCTATGAAATTCTCAAGCTTTTTCTAAACCCAAAGATGCTTGAGACAGAATCACTTCCTCGAAATATTATATATAATTAATATTTTAATAATTTGATAATTAAATTTATTGTAAATATAAAATTTTAAATTAATTTAATATTTTTATTAAAATAATCAAGATAATTATATTTTTTAATATATATTTAATAATTAAAATTTTTTTACGTTAAACAAATAATTAAATATTTTAAATTTATTTAAAATTAGATATACATTATCTCTATAAATTAAAATATAAAATATAATTAAACAAATATTTATATATGAGACAGAGCGACAGTAATACAATAACATATACAAATCTTCAGAAGTTTTTCTTAATTAATACCTGCACTTGTTTAAGGCCCGACTCTTAACAAGATATGGTTGACCTTTGTCCATTGTATTGTTCATTTCGCCGTCATCAAAACTTATTAATTGATAATACGTTACTCTCCTTTCATTTTTTAGATTGACATGATATGATATGACATAACATGCATTCACAAGATTACATGTAAGGTCAGGTGTAGTTGCATCAAATCATTTCTGAAGATCTCTCCCACGTGGAAAAACTAATGCTTTTACACCCCATTATTGTGCTAAAGTATTATTATTATATTTATACGCCACAGACAAGCAGTAAGGGTTAAAAGTGGCGCTAGCACGTTTAATTGTTCTTGATTTTCTATTAAGTTAGATTTATTTATTTATTATTAATTGATTTTAGATTTCAGATTTAACATGGTATAAAAGATAATAGAATTCATGTTGTGTTATTTTATTGTTTTTGTATGTGATTTTTTTTATTATTTGAATTTGTTATTTGATATTTTTTTATTTTCATCTGAATATAATGAAAATATATGAAAATAATAATATTTTATACTAATTAAATTTTAAATTATTCATAATTTTATATTTAAATTAAAATTTTTATTATTAATTAATTCTAAATTATAAACTTAACAATAAATATGTGGGATCGTTGCCGACATGATATGGTGTTCCATTCAAGTTGTCAGTCAGTGAGTCAGTCAATCACCAGTAAAAAACAAAACCATTGTTAATGTCGTTAATCTTGTCCTGAGACAAAGATGCACAAGTAAAAGAGAATAAAATCACCACTGCATTAACAACATCTTTTGTTTTTTGTTGCTTGTTCTGCTACCCCCATTAGATGCTGTTAGGCTTAGCTTCCTGGGAGAAAAAAAAAAAAAAGTAAAAAAGAAAAAACGTAGCTAATTCCTCGACCTGCAACAGCAGATTTCATCTCCTCAATTACAGAGTCATATCATCAAATGGTTGGCGACATGTTCTTTCTATTTTTTTTTCAATGTTGAAACACACACATACAACAAAGAAAAAAAAAATTATAAAGAATGATAAGAAATCTAATGATTACCAAAAAAAGTTTGGTTGAAATCAATAACTGTTTTTCTCTCATGCTGACCTGACAGGGAACTATTACTGTTACTAGAAATATTATATATATAATATATGTGTATAATTGTTTGATCAAATTGTTTATGTATGTATTGTTGCATACACCATATTCTTAAAAGGGGTAAATATTTTAATGAATAAATCATACGAATTATTAATTACATATAAACAACCATCATGCTCTTGAATATGCTTGACAATATACATTGAGTAGCTTAGGCAAGGGGCAGACCAAAGGAGTTAAATGTTATTTTTTTTTTAACGTAAAAAGTTTGTTTTCAATGGCTTTCAAGAAAAATAACCCAAAGTTTATTAGTATGATTATGCGTGTAGAAATCAAATAAGCGGTATTAATTATCAACTCAAGAGCTCATGAAAGTGAACTAAAACCATGAATAAATGGTCATGATGTGAAATGAAATTTCATTGCTCAATGTAAGAAAACAAGAAGGCAAATACTCCAGATTTCTTCATAGCTCGTTGACAAACATTAAAAGCAAAGTCTCTATCCTTAAAACTATGGAATGTTTAAATACTATCGTTCGACGTATTTGGTTGTCATTCCTCTTCCTTTATGAGTGGAACAAAATTAATGCAAATCTATGAAAGATTTTGGTTAAGTTAAGGTAATATCTAACTAGAAACAAAAAAAAAAAAAAGAAACACCTATACACACAGAACCAGTAATCTCTTTAGATTAAGTTATAGGGCAGGGTGAAGCCTGCCATGCACGCGGAAGCCTGAATGTTGACAGTGACACTATGACACTTCTTCAAAAAAAAAAAAAAGAAAAGAAAAAAACTGTAAAAACACTGTTTAGGGGTTTGTATTGAATGGTCATTGGATACCTGACATTGGAAACTTTTTATCAAATCATTATTTTATTACTGTGATTTGAATTTCCTTCATGTCTCTCATGTGTCCTACCCTTGGACTGGGACTTCATTCCCTTTTTTAAGGACATTCTTTTCTTATTTCCTTGAATTATTCTTACTATTCACTGCCTTTCTGGATTCAGTAAATGTAAAAATAAAAAAGGTAAAAATAAAATTTATTACAAAGAAAAGGTAAAAATAAAAAAGGGGAAGCCATGAGTCATGAAGGAGATGTGGGAAATAAAAATGATTTTAGGGGCATAGTAACAATAATGGCCATTGGCCAATCAAATGGAATTGTTTACCGGGTCATAGTGACTCAAACGATTCCATTCCAAAGACAGTGGCAGTGACTTCACCATCACCAAGTCTACTTGTTTAAACCGCTCAGCTACCGCCAGAGCAGTGGTTGGCAGGTTCCTCTTTAACTGGCCAAAGCCCATTTCAGTCAATCTAGCAAAGCCATATGTTCACATTAAAGAAAATATTTAGTTTTTGCTACCTCTCTCTTTTTCTTTTTTTTTTCATTTATTTTTTTGAAAGATGAACTTGGGATAAATGATTCCAAAGGCTATGTTCTGTCAGTTACAAAAAGGCAATAACCCAACAAAAAAACACTTGGCACAAAGCAAACGAAGCCATTGCTCTTGTAAATTGTAATGCTTTTCCCTGGCAATGGCAGGAACTAGTGTCCCTTCCCAAAATCAAACCTTTGTTGTATTTCCTTTATCAGTATCCTTTTTTTTTATGCATATTATATCCTGCCCTCCGTTTTTATCAGATTATGTCTTATAACAAACTACTAGCTGAAAAACAAAAACAGAATAAAGAGAGGCAAGCAACTTTATAAATCCCTTAATTTGAATGATGATTAGGAAGGAGGGGTTGAAATTAAAGGTGGGGTTTTCTTTTTTTCATTGCATTTTTGACGGATTTTAAGAACTTAATTGAAAGTAAGTAAGATTGTGATCACAAGAAATGAGATAGGGAAATAGATAAGATCGACATAAAAAGAGAGAGAGAGGGAGAGAGAGTTTATCTAGGACTAGGATGCCTCATCTCATGCAAGACTTTTAATCTCCATGAAAGTCTCTCACTAAATAAAATTCTTACTCATGCTAGAAGGGGAAGAGTCGCGCTGTCATGCTTTCAACAATAGAAAACTGCAGCGGTCAGTCGGTCACAATTCGCAAACAAACAAGCCAAAGAGCATCATACAAAAAAGAGAGAGTTCATAGATAACACCCCCCATCTTCGATATCATACAGTGTGTACCTGTTTTCAGCTTCCTTAAAGCTTTAACTTTTCTGGGTAATTCTTCATTTCTTCTCATCAGTGTCGTTTACAGAGCAAGCAGGAGAGAGAAGTAATGGAGCAAGTGAAGACATAAGTGGGACCTACTGCTTAATTTTTGGCGGGCAGCAACGCTCACTTTCAATGATGTTTCATTGGGTGATGGTGGTGGTGTGCTTCTCTGAGTGACCCATCTAATCACCCACACATGCCTTATTGCTAGCTAGCTAGAGAAAGGGGATCTTATTGTTGATCAGAAGAAAAATAAATAAAAAAATAAAAAGACAACCCTTCCTATTCTTCCAACTTCCAAGTGCTTCCCTATGCCTTTCTTTTGTTTTGATCGAATTAATAAAGAGAGGGCTTTAGTTGGGAGAGTGTGGTTTTTTCTGGTATCCGCGAGCTTTCTTCTTAAGTGCTCGGGCTGAAGAGGAAAATTGCAGATCTCATTCATAATTTCATATGAAGAGATCTTTCAATGTGAGTGTTTGATCATTGCTTTTCCTTTTTACTTTTTGTTTTGTTGTTTTAAATTTTTAAGCTTGAATGGGTCTACATTTGTTGTTTGTTCTTCTTCTACAACACTAAGTTCTTGGACTTTGAGCAAGATCCAAATAAAATGTTCAAAATGTGTCATGGAAGGACAGTTTGATTCATCTAAATTCTTTTGCACAAGTTTTTTTTTTTATTTTTAAAGGACTAAGAATATTGTTAGGATCTAAATGAGCAAATGGTTCTTCATTTCAGCTTTTGTGAGTGTGAGAGACTAAGAGTGATTTTTGAGCAAACACATTTTCCTTCTTCCATTTTGGATTAGTTGTGGCTTCTATTTGCATAATTGTCCCATTTGTAAAATGTAGTTCAGTTTATCACTTCTATTTTTTTTTTTTGCCCATCTGCTAGTTTTATGGCATGAAGTCTGTGAGTCACTTGTTAGCCATGACTTGGTTGATAAAGTTAATCCCTCACTACTTTGCATGTTTCTGATAACCTATTTTCAGGCTTATTTTGATTCACATTCACATTGTTGTTAATCTGGCTTTCATTTTCTTTTATTTGAACTCTGAGTTTGTTAAATGCTTATACTTGTCTAAATTACTTAATTAGTAGATTGCCCATATCTAAATTTCACGGTCAATCAGGAATAACTAAAGAAAAAGGGGGAGGGAAGCTGTTTAAACTCTTATTTAACACTCATTATCAATTCTAAAAAACATTTCTTTTCAGCTGGTGGATGTTCTTTTGGTAGTTGCATTTTTTAGTCAAATTACATGGGCTGTCGAGGGCAGCTCACATTGCAAACAGACCAACTCAGGGGAGATTCGGCCTCACAGTGTCACTATTACCGAATTTGGCGCTGTTGGAGATGGTGTCACTCTCAATACGAAAGCCTTTCAGAATGCCATCTTCTACCTCAATTCATTTGCTGACAAAGGTGGGGCCAAGCTTTTTGTCCCAGCTGGCCGGTGGTTGACAGGAAGCTTCGATCTCATCAGTCACCTAACTTTGTGGTTAGATAAGGATGCAGTAATTCTTGGATCAAAGGTAAGTCCTTAGCTTACTTCAAAAGAACATTAAACCTTAAGATGTGAAAGAGAAGATTGCAGCTCCCCTTATGACTAGAAATTTTTTGTGGTACTTGGGATTTAACCTGTTGTTACAATGCTATGTACAATGAACGGTTGAAGCTGGAGAATATGCATTTGGTTAGTTGTAAACAAACCAATACTCGTATGGTTAACACTTAACATACTAATTTAATAATGTAAGAATACCATCTCATTTGTGATCATTGCTGCTTTACTGCTAGCCTGTTCGATATCTTTATGTCTATGCCCTGAATTCAATTGTGCATTTCCATCTTCTGTAATCCTACCACCGTAGATGCTTTCTTCTCTCATAACATACTGTAGCACATCCTCCATTGTTTCAGAATCCTGATGATTGGCCAGTTGTTGATCCTCTGCCTTCCTATGGCCAAGGTAGGGAGTTACCTGGAGGAAGGCATCGAAGCCTCATATATGGTCTCAATTTGACTGATGTAATCATAACGGGTTAGTAACATTGATGGAAAATCATCTTGCGTAAGCATTTTATTTCTTCTGTTGATGCTCTACTGCTTCTACATGCAGGTGATAATGGAACTATTGATGGCCAAGGCAGTGTTTGGTGGAACTGGTTTATAAGTAAATCTCTGAACTATACTCGACCCCATCTGGTTGAGTTGATGAACTCAACTGGGGTTGTAATCTCAAACTTGACTTTGTTGAATTCTCCATTTTGGACCATCCATCCAGTGTATTGCAGGTTTGTGGTCTTCATTAATCTTAGCATGCTCTTCATTGAATATTGCAATTAAATTGCTTACATTACCACTTTTAGAACAGAACCATCAAGAGTGAAAGCATTTATCAGTTAAGTTGATAATTTCGTTTTCTCGATGGACAGCCATGTTATAGTCCAGAATGTCACAATCCTGGCTCCTCTGGATTCACCAAACACGGATGGGATTGATCCTGGTGAGTTCCATAGGCTAACCTGGAAATTATGTTTGAATTATCAATTATAAGCATTCTTGAACTGTGGCACCTTTAATTTTGAAGATACAAGATTCTACACAGTAACACCTTTTTACGATGAAGTTTAATCAACATTTATATCTCTATTTTTTCCCACTTGCCAAGTTAAACTCTCACATCTTTTTTACTGATATGTTCGGATACATCCAGATTCTTCTGATGATGTTTGCATTGAAGATTGCTATATTAGCACTGGTGATGATCTAATTGCCATCAAAAGTGGGTGGGATGAGTATGGCATTTCATTTGCTCGACCCAGCACAAACATTACCATCCGCCGGCTTACTGGACACAATCGAAATGGCTCTGGGATTGCAATTGGAAGTGAGATGTCCGGAGGTGTTTCTGAAGTTCATGCAGAAAACCTCTATTTTTTCAATTCAAGCACAGCTATTATACTAAAGACTGCTCGTGGAAGGGGTGGTTATGTGAGAAATATCTATATATCAAATGTTTCTTTGGCTGGTGTAGACACAGCTATATGGTTCAATAGTAATTTTTCTCAACATCCAGATGAGTATTATGATCCAAATGCTCTCCCGATAATAGAAAGGATTACTGTTAAAGATGTCATAGGAGATAACATAAAAGTTGCAGGCCTCCTCAAAGGCATAGAAGGGGACAGTTTTCGTCATGTTTGCTTATCGAATATTAATCTCAATGTAACCTCGGAGTCTCCATGGAACTGCTCATATGTTCAAGGATACTCTACCCTGGTTTCCCCAGAAACTTGTGAACCTTTGAAGGAAAGCATCTACCCCAAGCATTATTCAGATTGTTACCTTCTTTCAAATCATCTGTGGAGTTCAGGTAATCAAAACAGAGGTTCTTGGTTGCTTTCTTGGTAAATATTGGAAATATACCATTTTGCTTTACAGTGAAATCACCCTCTTTCATGAATTTTGAATTTTTTAGTTTGGAATTTTGATTCTTGCCATTTCTCAACACAAACAGCCCATCATATCACCAAGGAAATGATGCCCGACATACGAAGTTGACTGGAGTGGCCTGATGTGGTTGTTGATTTGTGAGATGGTGTAGAGAGATTGTTTCTTGTAAGTTTGTGTGCAGTAACAAATAATTGAGTGATTTTGTCAGAAAAAATGAAATAGATGAGCATGTCTTTGAAAGGCTTTATTTATTTGTTTAATTTATTTTCTTTCTTTGGCTTGTTATGTAATCTGAAATTGCCAACACGTAAATTTTGGAATGTTACCTAGAAGAAAGTTATTCAAAAAGATTAATGAAAAAAGAATCACAGAAATATTTACATATTTATTGCTCGAGTTGCCTTTATCATGCCTTTATCAAGCCCGTTTCCTGGAAACTTGCATCGTTTGTATGAAGAGGAAAGGCAATTTCCATGCTTTGGAAGTATATGGGAGAAAGTTCTGAAGCATTAATGACAAGCTAGGCCCATGTCTTTGTTTTTGTACCGTACAAGATTCTTTGCATCAATGCATGTGCGAGGTTATAGGTGCAAGTTCTTCAACTGTGTTTGTATTCATCAATCTTAAAGACAATCTAATTGTAGTCAATAAAAAAGTTGAAAAAAAATAGATGAAATACAGTTGTAAAATCGAACGAGATCATGAGATGTTTCATAAAGAATGCACACAACAACAAACCAATGAATCTTTCTCAGAGGCTGAGAACCTTAAAATTTGAAACCCCTTTTATCTTGGAGATGCCTCGCTGCCATCTTTTTTTATTACAGAACATAAAACCTGCCTTGAAATGTATGTTTCGAGCTCCCTGGAAACCTCTGTTAGTTTCAAATCAAAATTGCTTCTATATTTCTGTTTTGGTGATGGCATAACACTGGAGAACATACTAGGAGAGCCGGAAAATCGACGCCTGGGACTCGAAAACCTTCCTGGTGAACCTAGAAGCCTGCTTTCGGAAATAAGAGGTGGCGTTGTTGTTGTTGTTGCGGTTGCTGCTGCTGTTGTTCCTGAATTGGCCTTATTTCTTTCTGGGTTCATTAGGGGTCCACATTTAGTCTCCAATGGTAGTGGCTTCAATGGGTCGAGTTCCACCGGTGGCTTTTGTTTCCTAAGCCTTTCTCTAGCCTTCTCTGCTGCTAGAACAGCTTTCTCCCTACTAAGATTTATTAGTTTCCAGGGGTCAATGCTTACATGGAGCCCTTGTTTCTTCTTGCTGCTTAAGGTGGAAGCTTCAGGATCTCCATCAATTCTTATGGACAATCTTGATGGGTTCTGAAATTGAACTAAACCAGTAAGATGGACCTGCTTGAAATTCTTTAGATAAACTTTTAAGATATGGGATGTCTTGTTTATATCTATACCTGAGCCTTCTGTCCCCTGCATATAAACCTTGAAATAAATTTTGGTTTTTCTGGTGAATTAAAATCCGAGCTATCGTCGGACGAGATATCTGAGTCGTCAAATGGATCTACCGTAAATTGGTTCTCCTCTTTCATTGCCAGTATATAATCATATGTTCTCATTCCCTGTAAAAGGCACCAAATAGTTCAAAGTCTTTACAGCAACAAGTCATAAGTATCGAGTTCCAAAGCAAGATATGCCATAAACTCAACGAGTACCAACTAATAAACGATCGAAGTCCTTTGATTTATTTAAAATTGGCTAATTAACCATCTTTTTGCAGATTGCTAGCACGGGCTAAAAGAATAGAAGTGAAAAAGTTCATTAATGGGGCTTTGGGACGATATGCATGCTGAGATAGTGACAACTCGAATCCTTTAGTGAGGAAACGTAAGGAAATTTTCTTCGAAGGGCTTGGAAATTGACAGATAACAAATGCATGCCAAAGTTTGTTGGATGCATTGTGACATTCACCGAATTGTTATAATTACAAATGGGGTACCCTACAAAAACGACAGAAAATTTCCTCAAGTTTCTAAGCTTTACAGCAAAGTATTGAAATACAAGGATTTATCAGCATAGCAAATGCAAGATGATTTACTAGTACAAAGGAAATGACCTATGTTACTCAGATTTAAGCATTAGTATCTGATATGGGTATGTTCAATTTTTGTAAATTTTTTCATATATTTAAAAAGTCCTATGAGAATCATATCCCTATTTGGACATAGATACTTATAAAAAATGAAAAATCAGAATAATATAGGAAATGTCAATGGGGTGACTCTATAATGAAGACGACTCCCACCAGGACCATAACTTTTCTTGTAAACTGATCAGATGGAAAGAGCCTCATTTCACGTGCATAAATTACAGTGGGAGACGCCAAAGGAAGCAAGTGATGGGAAGCTTGAGGTGGAAACGACCGCGCACGTTAACTTGTACAAAATATTTCCATCTTGAAAACAGATAGTGGCATTTTTGTTTTCAAACTACTCCATTATGTTTTGCAAAATGACCTTAACAAGAGAAGCTATAATTATTTACCTTTCTTATCAGAACTACATGAAAGAAGAAAAGCTGTCCCATTGCTGCCGATCCATAAGCAGTAAACAAAACCAACAAAATCTGTAATATCTCCAAGAGTTAAAAACAAACCCATACCAGCATTTGAGAGATTTCAAATGTAAGTAAGAGATACTAATATTTACTGTTATTGTGGCAAGAACTTCTCTAGGGAACTCTACATAGAGCCTCTTCTTCAGCTCCTGCTCTATTCCCTTCTTATCTGCAAAGCACCTCACGAATATGGCAATGGCAGTTCCTCCTTCTAGGATTAACTGTAACAGTACCCATTAGCGTTGAATTTGAAGTCCTTTTGGAGGAAATACTCGGGTGGGCATTATGAATATTGATTTCTAACAGTTGAAGGACATAGAAAACAACTTACCATTAACAAGACAAAAATCATTAGAAGAATGAATGTTGTATAATTTCTTTTCCCAACGCAGTTGTTCAACCACTGACATATGATAAAAAAAAAAAAAAAAAAGAAGCAAACCTATATCAATATACTCATAAATTGCCTTCCCAAACAAACTGCAAGCTGGAAAAAGGGAAACAAAAATCAAATGCCAAAAAAGTGGCCTTTACCCTGCAATGATGATCAAAGCCTTCAACACACCGGTTGCAAGTCCTACAGTGCTTGCTATGTTTTTTCACCTAAGATAAAAAGCAGATAAAGATGTAAAGACGAAAGGGAAAGAACTGATTTGTTTTTTTTGAAAAAGAAAGAAAGAATTGTTACTAGCAGAAAAGGCAAACCTCAAAATCACAGAGAGAACAATAAGAGACGTCATCCTCTTTAAGATCAGAAGAAATTGCATCATCCTTGGTGACAAGGGGAAATGGTAGCAATGGTTCCATTTGGACATTGGTTTTCCAAGGATCAAGATACTTCCTCCTTATAAAAGTCCTAAGAATCTTCTTCTCCAACCTCCTAAAAAACCTTACAACAATCTGGGTCAATATGAACCCATAATTTAGCTTTAAAACCCCTTTAGATTTGCCTCTTTTCTTCTTCCTAGAGCTGGTTTTATCAGTTGGGTCAATAGCAGTACACCTAATAAACAGGAACATGACTGAGAGTGCCTGGAATTTAAAAAGCAAATCAACAGCTTATTAATTAATAACAGAGAAAAGGTTCAAAAAAATTTGGCTCGAGAAGATTACCACGAAGGAGAAGAGAGTTGTGACAGTGATTTCAGCAACTCTGTTTCCAAGAAAAAGGCCTAAAAATGTATAAAAGGCCACAAACAGAAAACTGTAAACTGCCATTCCAACCATCTGCAAATCCAACAATTTCGATTCAGCTCGAAGTTTGAATCCAACAAATTCATCAGCAATTCTAAGACCAAAAAATTAAGGGGGTCTAAGTGTGACATTTACCTGTAAAGGATGGAGAGGTCGCTGCCAACCATGGCTTCTCATGATCCTCATGGCCTTAAACTTTTCAGCCTTTCGACTCCACAGATAGCAACAGGAATTTTTGGGTGTTAAATTAAAATTAAAATTAAATTAAAGTTATTTAGCAACCCAAAGCCATAGGATGTGCTTTGGAAGTTCTAAGAGGGAAAGATTTCTACTTTTCTTTATTAGTTGTTTGGAGTTCTTTAAATGTTTCTCTCGATGTTCACGCTTAGCTTGAGAGAACATCTTGGCTCCTTCTTCCCAACGGTCGAATTCTGATAAGGCGGTTTTGAAATTTGAACTGCCATTGTTGACTGGATGTAGATCTAGACCATCTGACGGCTGTGAGTTCATCATCACCGTTTCTTTTCCATGTTTTGGTGGGCCCAGAAACACAAAGATCGTTTGTAAGCCGTTTGCGTTGGTTACGGCTAACATTCCATGGGCCAACCCAGCAACCGTAATTTAGTGTTGAAGCTTTGGGAAAGCCGTCAAAGTTTTAGCCCATTAAACCCAGACTTTTAATTAGCTGGTGAAATATAAGCCCAAATGGTTGAAACAAAAGCCCCAACTGAGCTAACAAAAAAAAAATTATATTAAAAGATTAATTTATATAAAAATAATAATTTGATTTGTATATTAAAAGATTAATTTCCCTTTTTTCTTATAGTTTTCTAATCCAAATACCAAACCACGAGTAGAATGTGCTGCTACAATCTTTACTAAACTAATAAAAAATCTAAAATGACAGGCATTTTGTTGCCTATATAAATATGTGTGTTTGAAAATTATGCATTTTTCAATTAGTAATATCGATCAATATATCATTATTGTTATTTTTTGAAACAGGATCACTATATAACTATATATACTATTTATTTTTCAAAAATTAACATCTTGAAATTATGTTACTGAGGTCAATGTCGCATATGAATATGTTTGATATAGATAATTTTTAAATTTTTTTAATTTTTTTAATAATTGAAGATCATATTTAAACCCATATTCGAATAATATAGTCTTTTACGTTAACACCTTTAAGTACCGATAACTGTTGGCTTAATCGATAGCCAAACTTGAGATTTAAGTCGAGGGTACTTTCTTACCAAAAGGAAAATATTAGGGCAAGAGTTTAGCCAATTAAAGCAAAACCATACAAATATAACAAAAACTTCTTCCTCTTAACAATATACATGTTTAAACTCTTGGCAGTTATAAAAACAATAATTAATTAATTAAAACATACAACTCAAGCCAATATTTGCTATATATATATATATATAATATGCAAAAGTTATATATATCATTTTAATTATACATGTATTCTTTATAAAATATTATTTAATGACGTACAAAGCAAAATCATCTACAACAAAAGAAAGACTCGAAAATTTATCCACCAATTCATTCTTAAACTCCACTCTGAGCTTTCAGTATGCTTATACTGCAGGTGACAACATATATATATATGCGCAATATTACAATATATATATATTCTCCACGGTAAAAGTATAGCCATCCTTAGATTAGAAAAGGCTGTGATCATATTACATTCTAAAATCTTTTCTTATAGCTATAGGCAAGCGAAACTGAGAAATTGCAACTGCGATACCAAACAACCAACAATCGGTATCCTGTTGTAGATCAAAAGAGTTGCTAGAAATTCCTCTATATAACTCTGGGTCGCTCCATATACTCTACTGAACTGATCATATCGGACAGCGTCTGGATCTCGAACTACCTGTTTATATTATCATAAAAGAGACGGTTTCCTTCTCTCAAACTGGGTGATTTCATGTATAGCAACAGCTTATGCAAAAAAAGTGAAAAATATCCTTAGCCTTTGAAGAACCAAAATTTAATCACCCTGGCTAGGTTGTTGAAAAAGTGGTGCAAGACTGTGGAAGCTGAGGTGATCCCGGAAGAGCGAGCACCCCACTGGAGGAATTGTTATTCTCTCCATTGTTGCTTGCAGGTGCACCAATGATTGTCGAAATAGCTGCTGCTAAGGCTGCGGTGAAATTTGGATCAGAAGCAATGGCTGCTGTAACAGTTTCTAGACTTTGCACCATAGAAGCAGGACGTTGCTCTAACTGCATTGTCGGTAATGCAGATAACTTAGGGGGAGCGAACACAGGGTGCCCGAAAAGCTGCGGATAACGGTGCAAAGGTAATGGAAATGTAGCAGTGGAAGGCGGCGGACGTAAGAAAGGAACAGCATTTGGGCCCTGAGTTAAGTCAAGGGTTATGACGGGGAACGGCGCTGAGGCAGATAGGGTAGCCATTGTTGATGCACAGGGTAAGGAGTGAAAGTACCCAGAACTTGGTAGACCATCCTTGCTTGTGGTTGAACCTGATAGCAGCATCGCTGCTGCTGCTGACGTAGTGTTCGCCATAGCTGTGGCTGCTGGTGGCAGAGGATGATTGTGATTCCCTTCATATGTTGTTATGAGAATGCTTTTATCCTCCATACATCTTTGCACCTGTCAGAAAAATAAAAAGAAGGCTTGGTTTTTACTTTTAAGAGTTAACCGTTTAAAATAAATGGCGCATTTTACCTGCTTGCGGACTGGGCAGCCAACAGCCATGGTACAACGGTAGTAGGCGCGTGGAAAAGGATTACCCTTGGCCATCTTTTGACCATATTTCCTCCATTGACATCCATCGCTTATCTGCGCCATAGAAAAATACGATCCATTATTTTCGGCATATATATATATATATATTTGTCTTCAAAGTTTTTGCAAATAAATGTTGGAAGTAAAATTGTCGAGTAGCACTGTAGTACTTACCAAGGGAGCTTCTGATCTGGCTCTAACTGAAACTCTGGCCTTCCTGAAAGGTACTTGGTCAGAGCCTTGTTCTTCGTTCTTTGATTGATCTAGCTTTGGACACTTGGTCGAACCCCAGCTTTGAGACGTTTGATCAGAACCATCTTCAACAGAAACGTGCTTTCCTGGGATTTGAATCATCCGATGATCTCGTTCCTTTGACACGACTTCCGTAGTGTTCGCTGGGGATGCTGACAATTCGTGTGTCTTGTCGCCAGATGCCGAAGGCTCATTAACATCTAAAGCAGCCGATGGCCGTGGGTCCATGAATTGTTGGACTGAAATTATGGGACTTGACATGCCATTTACTGCATCCTTCTGTTTCAAAACCTACTCTTTGATTAGCCATGTACAACCTTGACTTTCATCAATTAGAGTGGAAAAATATTGCTAGTCTTATCAACCAACCTTCATGACCTCGAAATATTGAAAACAAACAACAAAAATATATTTATGGTCAACCACACTATTTATCCTATTTCCGACGTGGTAAATGGTGATGTCCAGATGAAGCATAAAGATCAATGGGGTTCGAAGCAAGGAAAACAAACCTTTTATATTTAGGACACTGTGCACACGAGGGGTTGCAAAATAAGCCTAAGAAGTCAAGTTGTTGAGTTAAAGGCGCCTATTTTATATATTAGTCTTTACTCTATATTATTTACAAGTATCGGTAGCACATGGTGAATCATAAGGACTGGGGGATCAAACTGTTAATGAATTTAATGAAAATATCACCGAAATACGTATAGAGGTAGGTTTCCAGACTTCAATGAGGTTTTGCATAATAATAAAAGTGGCATGCAAAGGTATATATTTACTAATAAGATTCGAGAAAAGGTTATACGGGATCAAGGGAGCACACTTTCCAATTCAAGTGAGGCACGTTAACCAAGTTTATTTAAACACTAAAAGGGTTATATATCTATTTAATGGATAATAATAAAAAATTAAAAACCCTTTCTCACTCTAATAGCAAAATTTAACCATATGACAGAAAATTGTGTAGCAAACTGATGATGATATTCGAAGATATCTGGTTTGTTTAATTAAACTTAAATATTTCACCTGTTCTCTTTGATTTCCAAGTGCCTGTTTTTGCACCGCCATGAATAGTTGACTTTGAAGTTCATTGTAGCTTTTGGTAATCTGATCTAACATGCTTTTCAGTCTCCGATTCTCTTTGTGTAACCTTTCTAATTCAATTTTGAGAAGACTGATCTGGAAAAAAAAAAAAAAACCCAATTTTATAATATGCAAAAAGTTAAACTCACAAATCAAAGAAATTTAAACAAATACATGGTAAAACGTTTTTCAAGTAAAAAGAACTCTTTAGAAAACTTACTTCGGCTTTGGGTTTCTCTTCATTTGTTGCCCTTGAAGCCTCCGGACATGAACTGACAAGATTTAATCCAGTCTGAAACCACATATATTTAGTCAATGAGAAGTAAACTCAAACTTTTCATAATAATTTCAAAACATAAAAAATAAGAAAAATTAAACATGTTGGGTAATAATCCAAAACCTTACGTTTAAACCCGAATCAAACAAAGGAGATGATCCATAATTAATCTTGCTCTCTTGATGATGATCATGTGATTGATTAGTAGTAGAAAAGAAATCCATTTCCTTGATGGGTGGCTTAACATGATCGCTAGAATCATCGAGGGTATGATCAGGCATATCAGGATTCTGGCTAAGGAGGTCATCAGAGTGCAAGAACGTTAATTCTCGAGGATTCTGCTTCTCCATGACTAAAGGAGAAATTAGGAAGAGAAAAATAGAGAGAAATAAGAGAGATAAGAAAGCAGCAGTTTTGTTGCTTTTTCAAGCTTTCAGGATTATTTATTTTCACTGTATTATTATATAATAATAAGTTAAAATAATAATGTGAAAAAAAAAGAATGACTTAACCTTAAGGAGCTAGGGGGTGGTCCAAAAATTAAAAAGAAAAGAAAGAAAGGGACGTAATCTCTAAGAGTCTATCATCGTCCATGTCATCTGTTAGAAAGAAAGAGTCAGCGAAGACCAGCCGTTTTTTTCGCGAGAGATCTGACGTAACAGTTGACGTAGAGGGCGACGTGGCAAACTCTGGGTAAGGTAGGACAAAGCAAGGAGTGCTACCGCAGGCGAAGAGGACGGGGGTGGACGATAACGGTGGTACCGTGGAGTTTTATGTTCTGGCATGCGTATGTTTATTACTGTGGAGGCGAGCATAGGGTACGGGTGGTCCACTTGAGGGCGTTGTCTTGAGGTCAACGCAGTTGACGGCACGGCTGTATCTGACGGTGATTAGGAATTAAAAAAAGTGTGCGGTCCAGCGACGGAAGAATACCTAATCCCACTGACCTATGAAGCCAGACCCTCACGTCATTTTTGGGTTAATTACTAATTAGTTCTCCGCTTCTGGCTCATCTGGCTCGGCTCCTGTGCTGTTACTATTTTTTTTTCTTCTCTTAATTTAATTTCTCTTTTGGTTTCATTCATTTTCTTGCATTTTGGATGAATTTTATTTTATATATTCAAACATATATGACTTCTTATTTTCCTAAAAATTATTATAATTGTGTTATGTAAATAATCATTTTCTCACATACAAAAAATCAATAACTATATTTATTATTATCTAAATCACAACTAAATACATATTTATAAAAAAAATTAAATCACGTATATCTTATTTTATGTGATGTACGTAATATTTAAATTTTTATCTTTTCATTAATCTTCTAATTAAAGCAACTATAATTATTAAACTTATATATATGTGAAAAAGAAAACTTATCATAAAGTAAAATGAATCAGAAATGTGAAGGTAGAATTTGGGAGAGGAAAGAAACTCCTCGTCATGGGAATATCGTTATGCATATGAATATGATGAGGAAAAAACACCAGTCGAAGAAAAATAATGATAGAGTTGGCTGAAATTCTAAAAAAAAACAAGAACTCTTGTAATAGTATTGAAGTCTTAATTTCAATAATTATAATTTAATTTTCGTTAATTTTAAAAAATAAATTTTATATGATTAGTAGAATCTCACATACTTTTTAAAGCATAATAAAAAAATAAAAAAAATTAATTAAAAATAAAACATATAACAACTATCTATTAATTGGTTTTTGTAAGCTGCCGGTATCAAGGGCTAGTCGTACCTACAATCGGTAGATTCTTCCAAGCACTAATATATATAACATCGATCGAGGGAGATGACCTGCTAAAGTAAATTAAACTTGAAGCTAGATATTGATTAAAATTATTTAATTATTATTTTGAAATAAATTTTATATTTAATTTATCTTTCATTAAAATCTAAATAATCTATTAATATTATATATTACCTTAATCAGTATTAATATTTTCTGTTAAATTTAGTTGAGTTTCAAGTAGTATCCTAATTATAATGATTGTCAGAATGGGAAATTGTGCAGAAGAAAAATCATAATCGAGCAGCAGAAACTTTTGCTTGTGTGCTTAATCAGCCTTAAGTTTATATCAATAATAAAACCATATTATGCATAAAAATGGTCCTAACAAGTGATTCTTTTTCCAAATTTTCTGTGCATTGGTTTTCTTGCTTCTTTCCTTCTGTATATTCTTCTTTGAGAGTTTGCAGTTAAGACTTAGGACTGCTTTTTTTTTTTTTTTTTTTTCAATTTAAATATAATAATTTTTTTTTTCAGTTTAAGTTTTTGGACATTTTTTCTCAATTTAACATGCTATAAAATTTTCTTTTGAATTTTGATAATCATTTTCTTTTTTTAGTATTTTTTTATCCAATCAATTTAAACCTTTGAAATAATTAATTTTTCAATTTAATATTTTTTATCCAATTAATTTAAGCTTTGAAATAATAGATTTTATAATTTAATTTTTTAAAAAAACAAAGAAAAATACTGGGACCAATGTCAAGCCATTTAGTAGTTAATATATGCACTAATTAAAGTACTATTTACTCTTTGAGTTCTTGCTTTATGTTTCTCTCCAAGTGGATGTTCATATTAATTATTTGTTTTGCATTTGAAACTAGATTCCATCCAAAAAGGTTTTGAATCACGTTTGATTCGAGCCAAATTTTATATAAATGATATTTCATTCTATTTCGAATAGTGATTTAAACAAATGTTTTAAGTTTTAACAATTCAAATCAAGTCTTGAATAAATAAATTTTTCATCATTTAAAAACGTAATCCCGCACAATCTGATACGTGAATAGGTTTATTTGAAACCAGCATGATAAATCTTATAGCAGAATAAAAAGAAATTTATTTTTTAAATACTTGTATTCAAATGCTAGGGGTATGAAGTGAGTACTATTGCCAAGCCGTGTACAATTGTATATATCATTTTGTACACAAACGTGGATAATGTTACCCTTATACTCAACCATGTCATCTTCAAAATAATTAATTTTTGTGTACACGGTACCACAAAATTTAAATTGACTTTGGCTAATATTAATTAGTATTTATAAATTTAATCCAATTGATTTGACTAAAAATATATTAATGTGTAATTATACGGATGACAAAATTTGACAATGGGACTCCAATAGATTTAACAGCTGTTTGGAAAATAGTATGGTTCTTGAAGTTTTTTAATTCATTAGCAATCAATGTGCAATTTCTCAAATCTTTTTTTATTATTTCATAAAATAAAATTACATACTTCTTGACAACTTCAAAGAAAAAAAATAATCGAAACGTGGAAAGAAGTACTCTATATATATATATATATATATATATATATTGCTAAGTAGATAGAATTAATCTATTTTTGTATTTAATTCAAGTTAATTTTGGCACAAAAACTTCCAACCCATGATGTCACACAAGGTGATTCAAAATTTTCAATGATAATTAATTAGATGAGATTAAATTATTAAGGGATTGAAACTAAGGTATACCTTCCTATAGCACTATTTTTTTTCTATAAACTAATTAATGTTATATTTAAAAAAAAAAAAAACCCATTGATTTGAATGATAATGGAAAAAGTGGTATCTCTCATTTGGGGAAAAATATTCTCAAAGTTGCTGGTAAAATACCAGGTTTTGAAGCTATGTTTTCCTATTGGATAGAAAATAGACCATTCACCCACCCAATTAGGACATGTCATTGAAAGAGTTCATTAAATATTTTTCTTCAATGAAAAAGATGGCACCCAAGTTTTTTTTTTTCCCCTTGATTAAAAAGATGTTAAAAATTATAATTGTATCTAGCTAGCAATATATATATATATATATTATATAAAACTAAAAAATAGCAATTCATTTAAAGTAAAAGAGGTAAAAAAGAGTCACTTCTACGTTACAATGGTATCCATATGGATTAAAGCAATAAGAAGCTAAGATATCTTCCATCCAAACTACAAAATCATTAACATATCTTCATTATCTTCTCTCTTCATATGTTGCAACCGGAAAATTCTAAAATCATTTACTAGCTAGCAAGTTAATATATAGCAAAACTATATATATCTATATATAGATATATACATATATACATATATACACACACATACGCATATAGTTTAACATCCTTACTCAATATAAAAAAATAATTCTCTCATTTTTATTTAATCAATACCTAACTTTTGTATGTTAAATCCTTGATTTACCAAGATGGAAAATCCCCACTATTTGACAAAATTTTTA
>JBBYHK010000004.1:9039532-9056063 GCA_038382065.1 Adansonia grandidieri
ACGTGAGAAAAACAACCAAGTTTTTAAGCAAATAAATATTTAAGCTCAAAATTTCAATCTTGACGTGTAATTAATTGTAAATTTTCAGGGAAATAAAAAAAATTAGGATAAATTGAAATTTTATTATGATAAGATAGCAGATTTTTACGAGGGCAGGAAATCTGCTACAGCTAAGTGGGCCGCCGCCTCATCCGTTGGGCATCTAAACCTTGATAGTAATAAGAAAAGGATTGGAGGGGCAATCTAGACAATTGATTGAGGTCAGAAACATGCACGATGCGCTCCCTGCGTACATTAATACCGTTAGGACGTTGCAATTTTGGCATTTCCCGTTTCAACAAGCTTACAGCAAATTTCCCTTTTCCCGCTTCTTTTCTCCATTCGCAGGAATTACTCGAAAATTCACCACGCTCTTTTTTTTTTTTTTTTCTTCCTATGATTATTACCCTTACTAGTCTAATTTTCTCTTCACTTCTTCCAATTTTCTCGTTCGAAAGTCCCCAAGCAACATCGAAAATCCAGCGCTCTTTAATCATCAGGTGGAAAGTGACCCGTAAGAAATTTTATTTCTCTCAATTTCATTTAATCTCGAATCGGGTATCTTTCTAAGTTATTTCATGTTTGCTTTAGATCTAAATATAAATATATTGCGAATTTATGGCGGCGTTCACTCATTGATTTTTGTTTTCAAATTTCAGGTTTTAGTAGATTTTGCTTCCTACTTTTGATCTTAGATGTTTTGGTAATGCTCGGAATTCAAATTTATGCTATCGGCTTTTTTTTTTAATAATTTTATTGTTCACGTTTTTTTCTTGTGGTTGAAAAATTTGCTTTTCATGTTTTTGTGAGTTTCGTGTTATCCTACCTCTTGGAAGCATGGGATAATTGATTTTTGAGTAAAATTATCTATTAATTTTTGATAATTTCCTTTTGAGATTTGATGATTTGGTGTTTCTTCCTCTGTTTAACAATTTGTCTGCTTGGTGAGAAAACAACGAAATCAGAGAAAAAAAGGGTTAAAAACTTGGTCTCATGAGAAAGTAGAGAGATCTCCTAAGATTATATTTCGAACGAAGTGGCGTTGAACTACGAATTTGCTTTTTGCGTTTTCTCAGTAACCAAACAGAGTTTTAGAGATTTACCTTTCTCTATTTGTTTCTTCTATTAAACTTCAATTGCTCACTCTACAGGTTGCTTATGACAGCAGTGTCTGAATCGTGCATTTCAAGATAAAAATTGTGAGAATGGAAGTAGACTTGAGGCAAAGTTTACGAGAAGTAAGTAGGGAAAAAATGCCAGCTTCCTAAGCTTCATTTTCCTTTTATTGAACCATCTTTTCTCTTTCTTGCTCCAAGAGTTTGTACTCAGTAACCTACATATCTGCAATTTATGTTGCTAGCAGTGCCTGCTTATCGTAAGTTTTAAAGGATTAACATATTAGTTTTACAATATATGGCATTTTATTTAAGTCGTACATGGCGGTCCTTAACACTCCTTAAATAGTTTTCCAGTTCTATTCAATTATGTGCATTGTTTTTGCTATGACTAGATTCTTTCCCAGTTCTTGCAATTTGTAGTCCTGTTTTCCTGTAATGTGTACGTCACATCTTTATGGACACTTTTGGATAAAAAATTTAGCTTAATTTTAATTGGCTTATAAAGCAAAATTAGTAACAGTGAACTGTTTTTTTGTTACTGTGTTACGATTCCAGTAACTTATTGCAACTCCAATAACTGCTACAAGAAGTTTAGTGTTTAATGCCTTGCAAATTTATATTTCAGGATCGAATGAGTGACTGTCGAAGTTTTGGCAGCAATTTTCATCCATCCAGCCAATCTAGAAAGATATCAATCGGAGTTATGATAGACTCTTTAGCTAACAGAAAATCCGGAGCCATCAACGAAGATGAGGATCAGCCAAACACAGAAAGAATCAAACCTAGACTTGGAAATTCCACAGACGGAAAAAACAAAGGGGAAGCTGACACAGCTTCCAAGGGAAAGCAAACTGAAGATACTGAGCAGGTTAAATCTCCCTGGATTACACCTAGATCCTTACATAAAAAAACTCTAGCTCCAGAGATTGCCTCTTTCCCAGAAGAAACTTCTGACCCTAGACAGAAGAAATTTAATGCTGTGAAGGATGTGCCATTAACATATTCAGTTCAGTTTTTTCCAAACAAAAACTTCAATGCGCAGAATGTTAGTAGCAAGCAGAATAAGTTTGATCACCCCATTAATGGTCTTGCCAACAGAAGGAAAGGAAGGAAGGATGGCAACCCACAGAGGGTGGAGGACTTCAACTTTACAAATGAACGGAAAGTTCTTGAGTCAGAAAGAGTAGAGTTAGAGCACAAGGCACGTAAAACAGAAAACATACAAACTGAAACTTTGAAAATGAAGCTTCAGGAGTTGTTCAGAACTGTTTCTTCACCAAAAAGTCTGCAATCTAGTTTACAGTCTCATGAGGTCAGTGCCAATAATTTAATACAGGGGAGAAGTACTGATCATATGAGAGACACAGTTGCAAAGCCCAGACAAAATTCAGATATTATAGATATTGGTCCAGACAATCATGATAAGACTGTCAAGAGGCCAGTAACCCGTTCTTTGACCGTAAAGCAAGCTCCAGCAAAAGTGCAACTCGTCAACACTAAAATTGGTGTATCCTCCAAGCAAAGACATCAAGAAAGCATCTTCTCTTTTGGCGAAGGAAAATCTACAAAGCTAGATGGTGCTGTCAATAGTGGCTCATTATTGTCCAGGAACAAGAAAATTCAGAACAAAAGTTCTAAAATAGATCCACATAAGATCTGTTTTTCTGAAGAGGATAGTGCAGATGAGGTTAAGCAAACAACAAATAGAAGTGAAAGTCCACTGCCTGCAGAGAAGACTTCTTTACTTGGTAATAAGATTGAAAGCCTTCCTTGCTTCTTTAGTGAGAAAAGGAGAGAAAATTTTGAAAAGGTTCAAGAAAAGGACACTTTTCATTCTCCATTAACCAACGAGACAAACCAGGAAGGTAATCTTGAGAATCTAACATCACCAGAAAAAGGTGATAAACACGAAGATTATGGTAATATATCTCTAAGGAATTTTGTACATAAACAAGAAGATTTCCAAAGTCCAACTTTTGGATTCCAAACGCCTATTTTAAATACTACTTCGAGCCTAACACCAAAAACTGTAGAGATAGAGCAAGGTGCTTGCAGTCCTGTACCATCTGAGAGAGGATTTACCATAGGAAATATTGGGAGCTTCAGGACTTTCCAAACTTCAAGACCTGTTTGTGATAAATCCAATGTGGAAGCCAAGTCACCTGTATCCTTCACCATTCTTCAAGATTCTGATGAGATTTGAATATATATCTAAAACTGAGCATTATCTTTTCTGCCTTTGCCCTTCCTTATTGAGTTTCAGGAAGATGCAGAGAAGCATACTTATGCTTCACTCAGGAATTCAATGCCTGCTAAGGAAAAAATTGATGCAGTAAATGAGCATTCCGAATTATCATCACCTGCATCAGAAGAGCGGCGGTCAGAAAACTTTGAAGAAGGATCACCCATTATTAAAAGATACAATTGTAAGTACATAAAATGCTCTTCTCAAACACACTACATACATTCCTCTAAACATATATTGGGGAACTCCATTTGGGATATGATTTACCATTAGTTCTAATTAAGGAATTGATTGGATGAGAAGAGTTCATATGTGCCCTTCTGACTCACATGCTAGGCATTCTACCTGATTTATCACTGCTGACTGATTTGTTATCAATGGTTGCATATTTCAAAGTAGAAAGATTGGTAACTTGCTGTTGTAATTTTTTTTCTCTCTGCTTGATATTTCACCCTCTGCTTTTGACTTTATGATTGGAAATTGTTTTCTCTTTAGGAAAACTGTTTAGAGAAAAAAATCATATAATTAAACCCCTTCACCCTTGGGAATGCTGTTAATTCTTTTAACATCATGGCATGAAACTATTAGCCTTCTTTACTGCATGTGACGTTCGTAGTCATTTATCTCATGGGAGAAAATTCTTGGTACCTTCCACATGAGACTCTTGCTCCAAGATTGAAACTTGACTGTTTTCATTGATTTGCATAGCTTAATTAACTTCACAAGCTCTAATCACTCTGTATTGTGAATAATGTTATGCATCAGCATAGATTCTTCTTAATTTCATCTTCTTTTCTGATATATTCTTCTAAGTTTTCCTCCTAATGGAATCTCCTTTGGTTCTTTATCCGATGGTATTGTTAAGGTCACCGAGAAAATCTGATCTCACCAGGGACTGTTATTTCTGAGAAAGCAAATTTTGTGCATTGTCCAATCAAACTGTTTCGAAACAAAGATGACAGACTTAGTGAATTCAGTCCCACCTCACCCTCCCAAAAAGGCACAACTTCTTAACATCGAATATCTACTGCTCTTTTTATCCTCATATCAGTTTCTTTCTAAAGTACTTTCTTCTCTATTGTTCTTCAACAGGGGCAGGGATTGGGGAAAGTTGTTGGTTCCAGGAACACTCAGAACAGGACCAAGAAGATGAATTGACAAGGTCCTCATTTATATCTAATAGGAAATACCTGCTGATACTATCTTTGGACCATAATCTATTCTTTATTGACTTTTGCTTGGCTATGTTTCAGGGCTGTGAAACTGTTTGCTTTGGCTTTAGAAACCTTTAAACACAAAATGGACTCAGCTACTAGAAAGAAGTCCTCTGAGATTTTGATGTCCATTTCTGAGGAGATGAAGTCAATGTTGCTGAATGCTGAGTCTCAGATTGAATCTGATGTGTATGTATTGAAAACTGAAAGCTTTGCTAACCCAACATATTGATACTTAAGCTCTGGTATTCATAATCTTTCAGAGGGAAGTTGACTAGTCTCAGTAAAACAAAAAGGAAACGCCTGGAAACAAGATTGCAAGGTGACAGTTTTGTATTAATTGAAGAGCTTGATTGAGTTCAATAAGATGCCATTGGCTCCTAATTGTATTGAAAAAGTGCTTATATGTATCATGAATTAGACTACTATTTTTATTTTACCGATCTTGGTGTTACAGATTAAGAGCCCCAAATAAGTGCCTTTCTACTTATAGTTCACTTGTCTGGCATAATGATTTACATTTAGCCTTGGTGTTTGTATGTCTATTTTGGTAGCACATATATGCATCGATGGACTAAGCATCACATGCAAGTTTTTGTCTCAGAGGCATGCTATTAACATGTTGTAAGTTGTGATATATTAGTCATCTTACTCATGCTTTTATTAAAAACACACATGCAAAGTATGTGTGGGATCCTATTTTCTGTGAAAAACATGATTAACGATATTGGTGGGAAGCAAGCCATGCTAGTTTATCCGTGAAAACACAGTTTCACCTTTTCTTTTCTTTCAAATTTCCAGTGCTATTATAATAAACTTGAGACATGAGTCCTATCGGTCTTATAGATTCCTTGTATTTAATTATTTATCTTAGTAACAGTAACTGTCAAAGAGGCCTTACTCGGTGATTTTCTGTTGGATTTGCTTTATTTTGCCACAGAGCAACAAGAACAATTGAAGCTGATACTTGAAAAATTCCAGGAAGATATTCATCGTCATCTCTCAGATTGCAGCAGTATTCTTGAAGGGATGGAAGCTCACCAAAATGAGTTAAAGGAAATCATGAAGAAACAAAGTATGGCAACTTTTATTTATTTTGAATAAATTCGTTGACTATGACTGCATTATTGCATCTTGTTTACATAGACGTTTCCTTTTAGCTTAAGCAAAAACGTGAGGAGCTTCTAGTAAAATGTTACAACATTTGCTCCATTGCGAGACACATGCTGTCCTTGTTACTAGCACTTGGTAATGATGCTATTTTCATGAAAATTTCCGTTGTTGGACGTGGAATAATTGTGTGAGATATTTCTTGGAACTTCTGGGATTCATTGGGATATTGATTGATTTTCATGGGCGGCTATTTCAGTTTAGACAAATTACTTTTTTTCATAGAGGTTCTTGGATATGACATCATCTACATCTAGGGTATTGCGATGTTTTCCAATTATGAACAGTGGACTAAAGCATATTTAACGCTTGATTTAAGAAATACCGTGGCGTTCTGGGTCCCATTTAAACACTTGCATTTCGAAAACTTGGGATTAGTGGTTGCATTCAGGAATATAGTATTTATAACTTTCACCGCCATGTTCTCATATTTTAGAATTATTTATTGGAGGCTGAAAGTTTATAAACCGGTTATACTACAAAATTAAAGCCACTAACTTGAATTCAGATGCAGCAAAGTGACAATAAATTCTTTTAAAATTAGAATTCAATGTATAGTTATAGACTTATGTTTGACAGTCTTTTATGCAAGTATGTGGCTAGCGTTATGATTAAATGATAGTGTATTATGAGTGCCTGTGTCTTATACATGCAGAAGTGTCACACCAGAAGCTTCTCATGCATGTGGAAGAAGCAGCTGAAATTCAACTTAATAATGCTGAAAGAAGAATCACTGCTGTCCATGAGGCAAGTTCGTTGTTTCTGTTTATATTAAAAGTTTGGTACTAGCTTTTCTACAATTCATGAACGGTGTGTAATCCACATGTTATGTGGGGCACCGACGGGCTAAATGCTTGGTTCTGGAAATATAGCCATACAATTACTATACCTCAGTGAGTGTTAATTGGACGCCATTATATGGTAGATTTGCGTGGGCTTGAAAATCTATGCTGTTGGGTGTACCTCATGCTTTTATGGAATTTTTAATTTTATACTGGGATCTTTCAGTTGCTACCTACTTCATGTTGAGTCCCCGTACTTAAGATAGTCTTCATATACCGTTCGTTTTAGGACTCAAATTCTTTATTATAATTCAGAACTGAATGTTTTATATCCTGAATAACATGCATGTTTATCATCCTAATTTAATGCAGTCGGCGAGGGAAAAGATGCTCCAGCTGAAAAATGCAATAGCTGAGTGCTTGAAAGACGGAATATACTAAACTGACAGGCCTGAAGATCGACATTCACCCATCCTAAGAAGTTGATTTAGAAAATTTTGCAGGTCCAAACATTTTCCTAATACCTTATTCTATACTTAGCCCTTGATTATTCTGTTTGAACCCTATAGAACCTTATCTGTAATAGTGGACATCACCTTTTATCTTAGTGGCCTGTAACTTGCGTTCTTGATGCCCATGGTGCTTGAGTAGTATGATTGATTTTAGTCTCTTAGATATAAAAATGTAAAGAATCTATGACTACAGATAATTAGATTTATGGCTGGCAATGATGAGACTATTTTTCTCCCCAAGTATTTTAAGATGATTTTGGACGCAGAAAGCACTTCGGAGATTTCAATATAATTACATTATATCTATAGTAAATCTTCGTTGGCTCTGATATGTGAACCGAGATGGAGCCACTTGTATATTTTGAAGATTGTTTGGTTTTCTTATACTTCACCGTAAATGAAGGAAAATGATAGTACAATTTTCTTCGTTATTTGCGATTGCATATTTGCGGGAGCGATAATCTCAACAATCTTATTATTTTGGCATAGGATTTATGGTGTTCGATTATTTAACTTACATGAGTATCTTTCTGTCCAGGTGCTACTGATGGAGTTAGTTTACTTCGTATTTTACGCAACTCTCTATGCAGCACAATTACGGTCAGAGATGTCTTAAATTTTCTCCCTCCCCCCCCCCCAATCCACCACTCCTTTTATCCATGCTCCACCATCTGCTGTTAGGTGTGATATAACGAAACCGAAACATTATCGTGGTCTTTTTCTTCAGCACGGAACCAAAGAAAAAGGCAAAAAAAAAAAAAAACCAAAACAAAATGGTGTTTGTTTTGTTTGGTGGAACACTATTTCCAAGAGGAGCCGGGGCATAAATTTCTGGGGCTTCTCAGGCGGACACGCCAGTCTTGAAAACGAAAGACTTCAAATTTCGGGCGTATTAAACATGGGATTAGGTTAGGTTCTGCATCAGACAACCATTTAATGTGGTTGAGTTTAGGACTTTTATTGTGGCATCATTGTGGTGGCCTGAGTCCCATCTTAGCACTATCGCGGACTGTCTGTTTTTTATTCAAGGATTGGCCATAGTTTTGTTTCGTCGACACTGTTAATTACTAAAAAAAAAAAAAAAAAAAAAAAAGGTAAAGTACAAGGCAAAAAAACATAAGGGCACGTGAACCATAGGTGGATCACGTGAAGTACACGCTATTTTTGCTCAAAATTTCTTCCACAAATGCGAGGATTTGATTCGATGGGAGTGACTAACTGTGAATTGGGTTACATGTCACCACTGGGCGGTGGCTCCACTTGGGACTGTAGCTAGTCCTGGTCCAGACCCCCCTAGTCCACGTGAGTGAGTGTTTTAGATTCCTTTCGTGGGCTCCTACAAAATTTTTGCCATGTCTTTGTCACGTTTTGAACCTTCATTTTCAATTTCAAGATAAATGAAGATAATGAAAATGATCGCCACTCTCCGTTTATTGGCATCCTTTTTATTCATGCTTGTTGTCAACTGGATTACCATCATGGTACTGGCATGGTATGGGTTCAATTAAAATTTATGTATTAATGCATCATCAAACCCTTTTTGACCAAGTGACTCACATTCTAAACTTTTATTTTTTTGACTAAGTGATATTTTAGTATGTGTCAAGAGAAATAAATGATTTGGATAATTAGAATTTTAGCACTTAAAAATATGAAGGGTTTTTTTGTTCCTGGATATTTTGAAGTCAAGGCGTTTAACATATATATACTATAAAAAGTCAAAGAATAAAATATATTCTTAGATTCTCATGTGGTATTTTATTTGGGTAGATGGTGGAAAAACCTTTTATCATATCGAAACAAGAATGATAAGATGACATTTTTGTATGGTGAAAAGAAATTTCGCACTTTTAAATGAAATTTAACTATGTGTAAAATTCATAAAACTTGGGTTGCGAGAAACATGAATTCCAAGTATTTCAAGCACATTTGAGAATCCATAAACATAAACTCTAAAATTAAATGCTATCCCAATTCCCCATATCTAGACATGAAAACGCAAGTTTATTTATAATTTGAAAGCCGGTTAATAGCAGTACATCACGACTCAAGAACATCTCTCTCTCTCTTTCTATTTTTGTTTTTGGCTAAGATACTTGTATTATTGCTTAGAAACCATAGAAATGGTCCAGCTATCTTACTTCTTACACTGATTTATTTATTTCCCTTCCATTTTTTTTTTTCCCCAGAGAATGGGTCCCTACTCCTTAATTAAAATGCCACAATTCCAATGGTCCCAAAAGTCTGAAGCCTCTTAAAAGATCTAATTATTAGGATATCTTCTTTGCTGGTGGGGCAGTGAACGAGGCCCATCCTCTTCAGTGTAGACACCTAACCTCCACCCAAAAACATATTTAAGATTAGACAAGCTTCAATTTTACGGACGCCTCATTTTTCAAACCATTAATCTCTCAATCCCATCCCGGGGTCTTATCAGTACTGTTCTATAACAATTTTGCAAAGAATTCGACTCATCCTATTCCTAGTGCTTGATTCGATACTAGCTCTTTCTCAGTGTTGTGTAGCGTCATTGATGTAGGGTTAGGCAGGGCTACATTTAGCTGCAACAACAAAAGGAGTAAATTAAGGGAAAGATTAATTGTTGAACTTTCGGGGCTTGCCAAAAATAATTGTCCGATTTTGGTTTTAGATTATCTGTATCTCGAAACACTTTCTGGATCTCACCCTCCAATGGCAGAAGAACGGACTCCTGAATCAATTCCGCTGAGGATGAGAGGCCACTTGCCTAATTTAGCGTCCATGTATATGATTTTTCAAGCTAGAACATTGTATTTTCATGGTGTTTTTCTTCTGATAGTGTTCTTCCTTTTTATGTGTTTGAATTTATTGACGGGGTTTTCTAATGCAGGCATGATCCTGATTTCCTGGAGCTGGCATGGGAAAATGGTCAAATTCTCATTCGAGGTTTGTCGTCGTCCAAGATAACTAAAAGGAATTTCCCATGCTCAGGTTATTTTTCTCAATCTTCAAAGGCTCGAACTCAACGTGAAAGAGAAACCTCTACTGCAAACATTAGATCAAAGGATGGGGTTGCAGATTCTACCTTCATCGATCCCTTATCAGGTCTCTCAGGTCTGACTAAACTTAATCATCTTCATGATAAGAATAAGATAACTTCTCTGCAAACTGGTTACCCGGAACTATTGTCAGAATTGTATGAAGATGGTTTCGATGTTGTTTTGGAACCCGACAAAAATTGTTACGATGAGCAACTCATAGATTCTAATATTGTTCCTGTAAACAAATTCAAGAACTTTAAACAAAGCTACGCGCCCCGGCTTGTAGAAGAGATTATTCCTCAGCAAACTATGAACTGCGATAGCAAGCTACCTCAGTCTCGCTTGAAGCAATCTGAAGGTTCTATTGAATTTATGAGATCAAATGGGAAAAAGTCAAGGATTGATGAGAAAAGTGATAGAGTGAACTTTTCCATTTTCTTAAGATCACCTCCTGCTCTTCTTAAATCTAACCAATATCCAAGAGCCGGTGCAACAACAAGACCAACGAGCAGTCCAGGTTTAGGTGCAGGAGCTGCTGATGATTTAGAAGGCAAAGCCAGATCTGCTCCAAGAAGTGGCAATCCTGTCGAAGAAGAAGGAAAAATGATGGGTAGGAGCATGAAGCCAATATTACCAGATTCTGATCCTGGAAAAGAGTCAGTTCCTGATGAGCAATCCGAAGCCGTTGGCTATAAAGATACCCTTTCAACAAATACGAGATTTCCTTCTAGGGTTCATGGGCCATCCTCAAGCTTAGCGCCAAATACAGCCATTAAAGGAAATCCTGGTAATAGAAAATCTGCTGAGCAAATGATTGCGTCATCTTCAGTATGCTCGCGTGGGGCTTCAAATTGTCCATCATACACTCTGAAAAGGAGACATGATGAAGACACTGATGATCTCAGTGAAGTATGAAACATTTGTCAAAGATATATATATATATATATATATTCAATGAACTTTAATTTTGTCGATATATTTTCACCTTAATTAATTCTTAAGAGTGCTCATATATGGTACTGCAGAATGAAGCGATAGAAGCCCCTCATGGGACGACAAAAGCAGCGCCAGCAAGGGGACGTAAAGGTTCTAAGAGAAAGAGAAAATCAGATGTTCATAACCCATCTGAAAGAGTAAGCACAGAACAGCCAAGCCCTAAAAACCAAGTAATTAATGCTTAAAAAGGAAACAAACGCAGAGCTTAATTTGTTGCAAAATGAAATCTGATATGCTTGCAGAGGCGAAGAGATAAAATCAACAAGAAGATGCGTGCATTGCAAGAGCTCATTCCCAACTGTAATAAGGTCAGCACTCTTTCATCACAGTATCACTTTAAGTCACTCCTACAATGCTTTGTTTAGAACTTTCGACAAATATCTATTTGGATCTCTCACCTGACTACTCTTTCGGTGACTTTGCTAGGTGGATAAAGCTTCGATGCTTGATGAGGCAATTCAGTATTTAAGGACCCTTCAGCTCCAAGTTCAGGTAAGCCTCTCGGTTCTTCAACTAGAATAACATATGGCTTCTAATTTTAGAATCAAACTAGGACCGTAATAACCATGGGGATCTTGGAACAGATGATGTCAATGGGAACTGGGGTTTATATGCCTCCAAATCCAATGATGTTTCCTTCGGCAATGCAACATATAAATGCACGACCTTTGGGTGGTTACTCTCCCATCGGTGTTGGGAATATGGGTATGAGAATGCAAATGGGTCTCGGCTGCACCCCAGCACAGCAGTTTCAATCTTCAGTCGCGGCAGCTCTGCCTACTGGGATCACGGAAGCAAGACTTAACATGCTTGGGTTCCCTGCTCAGGTGTTATTAATGTCCACGTCACGTTCACCTTTTGTGCCTTTGGCTGGAAGATTCCCCCCACAATAGGTCCAGACCCCTGGCGTATCTGCCGCTGCTGCCGCGCGAGGGGAAATTCCTGGTGCTGCTGTTCCCCTCTCAACTACATCAATGGAATCAAATCCAACACATTAACTCAGAAAATACTGAAAAGAGCAAATCAATTCTTAAAAGTTCGAAAGACCCTCGGTTTCCCGACATCAGGTTTGCCCACTTCCTCTTCAGAAATTTTGTTCTCTTATTATATTAGATTTTGATTTATCGTATATTCTTTCTGAAAGTAGATTTTCACAAAATTTAAACTAAAAATAAAATAACAAGAAAAGAAGAACGTGTAATAATGCAAGTTGTCCGTATTTATTTCAAATTAAGCTTTAAAGATTAGTTTAGAATTAAAATTGAAAAAACTGTGTTAAAATAGTGGGGTTTAAGAATAATAAAGCTATTTTTCTTCAAAATTTAACTTTAAACCACATGATTGTAGCTTTAAAAGTTAAAATGTTTTATTTGTTTAAAATATTGTTTATATAAAATGTAATTTTTGACCTAAAAATTGTTTCAACGAGTAACCATAACCTAATTCATTAAACCATCCATACAAATTAGGGTAAAATTATTAATTTCATCTCATGTATTTATATTCATCATTTAAATATTGTAAATTTTTTTATTTATAGCTATTATATCGTATATATTTTAACACTAGTTAAAACGGGTTAAACTCTTCTCTAATATTTTTTAATATATTTATCAGTAACTTTTATATATATATATATATATATATGCATATAAAATTTACTTACAAATTATGAAGATCATACGTATAAATGTTAATTAAAATTATATTAAAAAGTAATTTAACAAAAAAATAACTGAAGGAAACTTAACTCGCTAGCTAAGCTAAAAGCTTAATTATTAAATAATTAAAGACATGAAGAATTGAACATCAAACCCTTAGATGAAGTAGAGAAGTTTATTATATGCATAGCTTTAAATGAAGTTTTTAGGACTTGGGTATTGTTTTTTATAATAATATTAATTATTTGTTTTGATTTGGAGGATATGTAAGCTTTAAATGCCTGTCTTTAAATATTACCGATAGACTTGGTGGTTTAAAATTTTCATGCTCCTTTAAAGCTTTTCTAAATACAGAAGGAGAAAGAGGCTCATTAATGTTACTAACAACAATTGCAGGAGCCTATAATAAATTCAATAATTTTTGAGCTATCGGTGGAAGAAATGGGGGACCTTTAAAACTGAAAATCTTGTGGCTTTCTTCGTGTATCGGCTTGCTTCTTCTGCCCTCACCTCATGGACAGCTCGATTGGATTAAACCAATGTTTGAAGAAAAAGGAGTGTTTACCACTGTATCTAGGCCTAGGAGGAGGACCCCTTTATCAGCAACTATGTCTGATTTAAGTGTCCACTAATTGTGAAAAGCCAGGGTCAATCAGGGATGAGTAATCTTTTCTCAATCGAGCAATGCAAGTGAAGTGAAGATGTCAGTCAGAACAAGTATTTTCCAAAGGAAACGTAGAACATCCGATCCAGTCGTAGTGCTTAATTTGCAGCAGGTTCCATTTTTTTTTTTTTCATGTAATTACATTACCAAGGGAAAATGTACAAACTGCAATTTGCAACAGTTGATGAACATTCGAAAACAAGATTTTTTTTTTTTTTTTAATTGGAACAGGAAATATCGAATCTGTACATTTCAAGAAATATCATGAATGAGTCCTAGCAGCAGCAAGAAACCAAACTAAAAGAAAACTGCGGTACCCAACCCACCACGTTTTCAATATACTTATTCCTTCAGAAAGAAATCATTCTTAGATGTGGATTTTTCCACGTGTTTCTTAGCCTTTTTGAATCATTCGTTCACCCTCAAGTCTGTAAGGTGATCTGCTTTACAATGTCCCATTGAAATATTGACAGTTTCAGCCAACATCAAAATTCATCACATCGTTGACATCATCATTTTCTTTAGGGTGAAAAAGAAAAAATCCAAAGCGGGTTTGGTTAGAGAAACGGATCGAAACAAAGTTAAAGCCCAATTGCAATCTTTTTGGGCCAGTTTTTACCACAGAAAGTACAATACCCATAGCGGCCCTCCGTTTCCTTTGTTATATATATTACTCCGAAGAGGTCTTGGAAGAATGTGAGATGGGAATTCCAGACGCTGATATGCTTGTTAAATTGAAAAATGTAAGATATAATTTTCGACAGAATCTAACTATTTATTGAAAAAAAAAATTCCAATTAATTTTTCCATCATGTAATATTTTTGACGAAATTTTTATTGGAATATGAAAAAGAAATTCTGAAATATCCATCACTAAGCATTGCATAACGAGAGTACGTTACGAGAGAAGTTGGCACATAGAATCCTCGTTTTATGCTGAGGCAATAAAAACTAATCAAGGTTCAAAACCTAGCACCTCAATCGCCTAATTTTACTATCTTCTCAACTGTACACTTCGCTATTCCATTGCATTATATATATATATATATATATATCATCTTTCCAAGAATTCCCCGAACTGGGTTTTTCCTATCTAATAATCAGACATCTCTAAATCAGTCTGTGAATTCTGGTACATTAAAAGGGATTAAAAAAATGAGAGAAAAGAATCAGAATCCAACCCTTCACTGCCTGGAAGATTTGTTGGACGAATCCTGGTCAGGGGAAAATAAGGTCTTAATCTCTTTACCGTCCACAGCTTTCTTGGGCTCATCTTCATCGGCAAAGAAAGAACCCTCAAGACGTTTCCTCGGGGCCGGTGGGCAAGACAAGAGTTCAGGAATCCGATGCTTTTTAGCAGTCGGAGTCCTAGAAGTTTCACCGTCAGCAAGTACTGGATCATCAGCTGGTTCGTTGTTGCACTCCCTACCTTCTACGTTAATGGTTAGCTCTGCTATTTTGTCAGAAAGAGATTGTTCCGCCTCTTCTTTGGTGCCAATTTTCGCCATTTTTTTTTTCCAATTGCAATGTCGTCAAACAAACAAAGAAAGAAAATTGATTGGGATCTGGGATAAAAAAAAAGTGGGGTTGGGGAACAAGAAACTACGGGAATTTTAGGCATAAAACAAGTTATAAAACAGGAGAACAGTTAAGAGTGAGTAGGCGGTTTAGTTGAGTTTGATTTCTTCTTGAATTCAACTTAAAAATTAAAATTAAAAAAAATCGAATAAGATAGGTATTAAATAAATTATGAACTAAATTTCAAGTAATTCTAAAATATTAAATATTTTTTTTTTACTTAAAATGTGTTTAATTTTATTTTGAAAAATATTTTTCATTAATCTATAAAAATTTACCAATCTCCCCATTAAAATATATGTACTTATATTATTATTATTATTATTATTATTATTATTATTATTATGTTTGTGACTTTCAATTAATTTTTCCATGTAATTAATCTATTCACCGGATTGATTTTTATTTTATAATTTCTAGTTCTGATAAAAAATCAGAAAATTTCAATGAAAATTCTAAGGGAAAAAAAAAAGAAAATATTGGGGCAAAATCGGAGGAATAAAAATGAAAAGAAGGAAAATAAGTATTTTTATCTTGTTTGGATGATAAGAAAAACAATATTTTTTTTTAAAATAAAAAGTTAATTATGTAATTATTAGTTTTTATTTTTGGGAATTAAATAAGCATCAATTATCATTATAACCATTAATAATCTTTTATATTTTTTTCCTAAAATAAATGACAATCTTTTTAAGTTTTAACAAATTCTTGGAAATTTTAAAATTTATTTCTCTCTCAAAAATGAAATACAAAAGGAAACTAAAAGTCAAAAAATATTTTACAGCGTGAGTACGTCACATCCAAGCCCAACATTTCCCTTGATCCATCCAACTTCACCAAAATTGTATGTTTTTCGAAGGCAGGGCAGCCATGAATGAACATCCACTGAGCTCATAAACCACCCTCGTTATCCGTCGCTAGGCCTCATTTCTTCGATGTTGGAGATCCGTCATCCATTGATGGTGGCGGCGAGAATCCCCGTTGCTAAAGTTTCATCGTTACTGAAAAAGTTTTCTGTGTTACGAGTCTTTCCTTTTGTTTTGATGAAAAAATTAATGGAAGGTAGTGATCCAAAAAATTTTCCCACAGATTCCTCAAGTTTTTGAAGGAAAAAGAAAAAGGGTGGGAAAACTTTTTCTCAAAGGAATTTATAAATATTTTCCATGTCCATCAAACACAGGAAAATAAAATCTAAGAAATGCATTTTCTTTTCCTTCAAGTTTTCCTCTTGATTCAAGCTGAGCCTTGTGATGTAAAGGATCCGTGATTACAAATCCCTATTCCTCCAAATCAAATCGTAAATGTGGGATTCAAATATCCATCTTAATGATCAATTCAATATGCGGAAATTGATAAGACTGCCACCTCACCTGCAATAACTAGAAATAGCTCAATCGGATAACTCAGCTCTCGATTTTATGCAGATTGATTCTCAATTACTTATCATGCAAGTTCACTTTACAGATACGGATTAATTCTATTTTCATGATGTAAATGTTATGTTAGCGTAAGATGCTGCAGACTCCCCCACC
>JBBYHK010000004.1:9059518-9078612 GCA_038382065.1 Adansonia grandidieri
ATAAGAGTTTAACTCTAATTCAGTAACTAATTAGAATACAGATTCCTTAATGGTAGGATACAACTCTAATTAGTCTTCTAGTATAGATCCCTAGCCTAGTCTATAAAAATTGCTTGTGCACCATCATAAGGTAATTATTAAGAAAATGATATAGACTAGAAGGCTTATACGGGGTGTTCGTCTTTGTGTATTTGGAGCGAGTCTGAGTTCTTGATCAACAATGACTAGAGGTACGTTTCTTTATTTAAATTATTACATTGAGTTCTTATACATGCAAGAAAGCGAGGCTTCAAGTAGACTACGTAGCAGCCAAACGATGCGTAGTTTGGGTGACGAATGAAACCAAAGATTTTATGACGTAAACAATGAATAAAAAAGAACACATATTCCTTCTTTATATTGTTAAGTGTTCACCAGCTCATTCATTTGTTATTTTTATCAAGTTTAATCTTGTAAAGAATCGGTTTGAGAATAATATACCAAACACTAGTATGAATATAATATATTTATATTTATATTTATATCTATATGAAGCAATCGAAATGTAAATTTAATCAATTTAAATATTTATTTTTTTATAATAATTAAGTATTTACATATAATATTTTTAAAAATTAATACACAATAAATTTAAAATTCAAAATTTAAATAATTACTATTCTTAATAGTTTATACTTCTTCTATTTGTAACGGATTAAAAAAAAAACATCAATTAAAGGGAGTTTGTAACTGAGCAAGTCGATACTATAATCAGTTCAAAGCACAAGCATATATTAATAATTATTCCTAGTTTTGTGCTAATGAGAGAGAGAGAGAGAGAGAGAGAGAGAAAGAGAGAGGTTGAAAATCAATCAAAAAGCTGATGCGGTGGCTATACTTGGTTCTGTAGAATCCAATAAATATATGCTTTGAAAATGTAAAAATATTCAAATTATTTGGGCCCAAAATATATGAAGAGAGAAGCAAATTATTGAATAGTTACTCCAGACGACATCGTCTTGTCACTTTAATGGAAGCTGTTTTCACGATGCTGATTTCAAATAATATTTTACATAGATGAAAGAAAAAAAAATTAACCTTATTTATGGTCAGTTTGTTTAATCATTTTTTCTGCTTTTAATTATTCGATGCCCTGACTGGTTGTCTACTTTACGCGTTTTGGGAGCATCGATCCAGCTTTCTTGATTATGGTTAGTGTTTGGAAAATACTTCCCTCTGGTTTTAAACCTGTCATCAATTGGTGCAGTAAGTGAAGAAGAAAGGAAAATAAAATAAAATAAAATAAAGTTGACAGCGGCTAGCACTTGTGGTCCAAGATCAAATTAATAATTTATTTAAGGTACTCTTAACAAAGATTAACTTGCGCTTGTTTTCCATCTGCGCTTGAGAAGGAAATCTTACGGTATTTTGTAGAAGGGTAAATGGGTCCAAACAACCTGCAGCCAGCAGCCCAACAATCCTGGCTATTGTTACTAAATGGGCTTTTTCTTGGGCTACGAACAAGTCAAAGTATCACTCCACCAATTACAAGGGAATGGACAAAATGTTAATGGTTGAAACGCTGGTATCAAAAGCTAATTCGATTATTATACTCTTATACTATAAAATTACCAATATACTTTGCTGGGTTTTTTTTTTTTTTTTTTTTTTTCTCATTTGAGAATTTACAACATTTTGTTTAAAAAATATATTTATCTAATTATATTTGATTGAAAATATTTTTAATTACATTTTACGTTGGTTTTGTACCCTGTAATTCTAGACCCAGGATGGCATTATACATCCTTCTTCCTTTTCCAGACCAAACTATAGAAAAAGGGAAAATTCAATTTAATTTTACAGATCTTAATGTTGAACCCAAAATCAATAGCTTTAAAAAGTGCAACTCTTAATCTGAAGTACAATCACCTAAGCCGTTCCATTTTAATAAATGAGTGAACCTAATTCATTCGTCGTTCAGATTCAGAGGAATAGGTGTTAAATCACCCTCTCAGAGATTGAAGTTCTTCAACAGGCTTCCATTCGCTTTAAAATGAATTTAAGATAATGTTGTTTTAAGTAAGTAAAAAAAAAAAAAAGATAGCATCAAAATCATCCAAAAAAGACAGCCCAAAGACAAAAACTGATGCATGTTACTCTTTATATCATTTTAGTATTGCCAATGTACATTCAAAATCCTACACATATTCCACCCTATATATATTGTCTGCCTACCTATTGATTTGCACTCCACAAGAAACAGCAAGAGAAAATAAAAAGAAGATTTTGTATCAAAATTCAGCACTTGGTGATCTTCAATCTCCTCACAGCTGACAAGAACATCCTGCAGTACATGCATTAGAAAGAACAGATTCAGCTCTGGTTTTACCCTTATAAGGGATCATTTTTGAGAAGTGGGAATTTTGTTTTTTTTTTTAAAATGGAGATCAAATTGGTTTTACTTACTCCCAAGGAACATCACCGACCATCATCCAATCACCTTCCTTGTCTTCATATGTTAGCACATGATATTTGTCGTAATGATCTACTTCCACCTCAGCCTCTGGCTCAGCCCCTGCATGTTCAAAAACATCAGTACTCTTGATTTGTCAAATTATCTATTCAGGGAAAAAAAAAGATCAGAAGAGGGTTTACTTATCAAAAGAAAAAAAGATCAGAGAGGGTGATTGGATTTTCATTAAAAAAAAAAGGACGAAAAGAAATCGATTGAAATGATGAAACTTAACAGATAATGTTTGTGTTGAACATTTGTTCGAGAGTCCTTATCAGATCATAGTAACTCTCATGAGCCAACAGGTTTAGTTTTCTCCCAATGGGAATCCCTTCCATGTAAACCTTCACAAAGAAAGTTGCACTATTGCACTCATTTTCTTCTTCCGCAACCGCCTGCCTTAACAGCGATGGTTGCTCCCTGACAAAAATGGTAACTCGCCTATTATTAGCCCAAAACAAGTGCTATTCTGAGAGATTAATTAAAGGAAGAAAGGATTGTGACTAAATAATTACCTTGCATATGAAGGAGAGGTCGTTGAAATGCTAAGACCGAGCCTGAGATCAGTGCTAAGGTCCCTCTGCGAGGAAGAAGAGGAAGCACCGTTGCTTGAGAAAGCAAAGTGGTTGCTGCTCTCGATAGAAGATGAAGAAGAGCTGGTTCTCCTGCCCATTTGTTTAAGATGTTTGGTGAAGACTGATGAGTGAGGACAAATGAGCCGCCACCTTGGGTTTAAATAACCAAAAAGAGTAGGATCGAGATTTATTTCAATTGACTTATGCAAAAATTTAATAATTTTAAAGTTTAATTTTTATATTAAAAATACTTGCTGGTATTATATTTTGTTGGGAGAACCAAATCAGTGGAGACAATTCTTTGTCTCTTAACATTACTGGCTTCTGGTTGGGCTGATAATATGTAGACAGGGAAGCCGACATGTACACGTGTCGTCTACCAATATTAATCATGGCTTTTAACAATTTACTTGGACTTGGACTAAACGAGGTTCATGGGCAGGCAGTTTCAACTTTCATGTTTTGTGTTTGCTTGCTTCTCTTCTGTTCCAAGGATTCACGGGTAGAGCATTAGCAGTTATTTGCGGCATCCCTTTCGTTTGAAAAAAAGAAAAAAAAAGGGTATGAAAGTATGAACCGACATATAAAATTAAGTTTATTTAATTGATGATTATGTCTCTCTTTTACACAGCTTATAATAATGATTCAACCAGTCATACATATACAATTTACTAAAGCTCCTTTTACCTCTGTGGGCATTTAAAGATATTACTTAAGGTTATTATATGAAGTTATTATTTTTTTTAATGAATTAAAATTCGTTAAAATTAAATATTACATTTGAAATAAAATATTATAATAAATATCATAAATAAAAATATTTATTAATAAAATTTATATAATATTAATTATTGAAATGTAATTTGCAAATGGGATTCAACAATATTGTGGTTGGAATTAACATCATAGTATGTATAGTTTGAGGCAATGAACTTGGACAAAAAGTCATGGGGCATGGGCATTCAAACAGGGACACAAAAGCATTGATTTTAGAAACGTACGTTTTGACATGGGAAGGACACGTAAGCTTGGAAAATCATGTCTCAAATCAATGTTCAATGAATAAAATTATCGTGCTCTGTAAACTAAATATAATTAGGAGAAAGTATTATTGGTAATGATGATTTCAGCTTATACATATGAACATTGTTGCTATGTTAAGTGACATGTTTTAATAAGATTTTCAAGACACTATATATGTATACATATATAACCAACATAATATATAGACCAAACCATGGGAGGGTTGCGAAATTCAACATGCAAAGAAAGACATCGGTACTGTCTGTGGTGTAGGAATTAATGAGTCAACTACTGAATATTCATCCACAAAAATTTTCTTTGTTTGGCATTTTTTTTTCTTGCATGTTTTTTGTCTGAATAAAAGTTATCTTTCATGGTTTTCGATCTTCATACAATACCTAGACATGCAAAGGGTTTTTAATTTGACAATAAAATAAAATAAAATAATCCAACGTATTCGATTTGCTTCACTCAGTATAGATATAATGCTAAACTTTATGAATTATTTTTTTATTGTTGAATAAATGAATTGATTTAAAAAAGGTAAAGAGATATTATTATACAAATATAATCGTAAGGTTGTTTACGATTTGTACTCGCCAATAACTTCCCCTTAAAGATCCCATCATGGAGATATGCTGCAATCAAACACAATTTTGCAAGCACGAGAAAAAGAAGAAAAGACACAAAGGGCTTTTTTTTTTTTTTTTAATTCGTTTAATCAGAATCTTTTCCCACGTGTCCAAGGTAAATCTATCTCTCCTTTAAATCAAAACCAAACTTGATTATTATTATTATTATTATTAGGAATTTTTTTGGGGTTGATCTCCCATGCATGTTAATTAATTAAGTGGAGAAAGAGGGAACAAGATATATTGCTTACACCAAAAGAAACGCCGATACAGCGAGAGAGAGAAGGGCAAAGAAGCTGGTAACAAGGAAGAGAGAAGAAACAAAGCAAAAGCCGATGTTTGTTCCCCACCAGCCCTACCAAAAAATGTTTGCTTCAAATGCCCATCAATGGCAGACCTTTATTTTACTGCTCCAATGACTTTTTGGTCTCTCAAAATACAGTATTAAACGTTGAACTCTAAAGCTTTTTCAACAAAAAGAAAGACGCCCTTCCCTTAGCACACTTTTTCCAGAACCCTCAAATCTTCATTTCCCTGAAAATCTATATCAGCATGTCTAAGCCCCAAAGGGTTTTTTTTTTTGGTCAGTCAAACTTAGAAATTGCTTTCTATTTCCTATGCACAAATGTCTCCAAAGGATAGGCCCCTGGGGTGGGAGACTTTGCTTTATCAACTTTTTCTTCCCCTGCCCTGGCTTTGCCTATAATTTTTTCAAGGACTTTTTTGCTTTGAAATTAATCTGTTCGTTTTTGCAATGTCATGAATAAACCTAGACTCCTTCGGTTAAGGACAAAAAAAAAAAAAAGAAATCAGCCGCCGATGCAGTACTAGGCTAAACATTGTGCTTCCCTACTGTCGAAACCGGATCCAGTCTTTTGTCTATAGGCTTTTTTCTTTTGGCAGTTACTAGAATAATGTCTTTAACACTTTTTTTAAGTAGATTCTTCATATGCGTGCATTGGATGGGCGCGGCAAGATCTTAAACACCCAAAAGTGTGCTATATAAACTGTAATTTTTCTTGGCATTGCTTGAACAAATAGAACTTTTTTAAGCTTGAGCATCAAAGAAAAGCAATCACCATGCCATTCATTTGCACGTGGCAACTGATCTTGAACTAGTTCTATCAAAGAATTTACTACTTTGATAACTGGTGATTTGATGACCATTTAACTTATTAGCTAATTAAATTCCATCACATCATCCACGGCTATGGCCTATGAGTATAGAATTTTATTTAATAAATGGTTGTAATGTGATGCATAAAGAAAGTACAGTGATTAATTAATTAACATTAAATACACAGTACTGATAGACTGCTAGTTAAATTATATTATTGGCATAGAAAAAATAGTGAAATGATTACATTACTTTGGGCTTCTGGACTCCTCGTTGTTCAAATCAAAATAAAGAGAGAAGAAGAGACTTCGCCCGAAAATATAAGAAAAGGCTCTGGCGATGTCGAGTAGCAGCAGTGCTATTCTGGGTAATAATTGTATTTGTAGAAAGAATCACTCCTTATCCGCTACCAAAATCTAAAGAATAAATACAAGAGTACAACAATAGACTAAAAAGGAAATAAAAGGACTTGCTGTTGCTTTAAAGGAAATACTACGTAGTAAATAAAAATAGCATCTTAATTAATGGCAAAAGTTTCTGGAAACGAAATAAATAGCAGAATCTTGAGTCTGGAGCAGCCAGCAGCAGGAGCTGAAGGGGGAACATTAATGAAATGCAAGAGACCAACAGGAAGAATTTCCTGCTGAAGATATGGGTCTTGAGCAAAGCACTCATTATGACCTATAACCCATTGACCCGTCAACTTAAGCGTTTTTTTTTTTTTATTTTGGGCACAGTTTCACCACGCTAAAGTTTGAAAACTCAACATTTTTAGGGAAAAACCTACTTTGAAGCCCATTTGCCTGCCATTAATCAAATTGCTACACTTGCAAATTAAGAACTCAAATTCAGTTTTCTTTGCGCTCCATGATTTTGAAACATTTCTACCACTCTGAGTCTGATAATTCATGATTGATCGGAGTTATAAAAACAGCTTCCCTTCCCAACCAGGGAACCAGCCCAAGTCCCCAACCATTTTAGGCGACCAACTGGTCGGGATTTGAAGCTTGACCTACTCACAGCAACGAGTCGCAACTCCCAAGCCCTCCTAGAGGCAAGGTGACCACTAGGCCGAAGGCAAGCAACCATGACCAGACAGCATGTGCGATCAATAGAGAACACAGGTTATAGGAAGATGAAATGTTTTAGTATCATGTTCCAATTCTTAATGCATGCGTCCCTTCAAAGCTAGCATTGTACTGATCATGGGATGAGAAAAGCAAGAATGATAATGAGACATGATACTTGGTAATTGACAAGTGTAAAATGCTAATCACAACTCCTAAAGCAATCAAGGAACTGTATTATCAACAAAACCTACCCAAAATTCTAGGTAAACAGATACTATCCAACAACGCAATTTCTACATTTGCAGCCTGCCAACTTAAATTTCAACACTAATTGTATGCATATTGTGACAGGAAGTCCTTCACTTCAGCTGCAAGCTCATAAGCACCTTCCACACATCGTCCTAATGCCACACCAGATACATAATTGCCCCCAAGAAACAGCCCACGAAACCCAGAATCTCTAAGAGCAGTTCTTGCAGTATCAAGGAGATCCAAATGGCCAACCAAGAATTGTGGAATAGCTTTTGGCCATACTCTCACGCCCAATACAAAAGGATCCTTGGAATTAGGATTTATAAGCATTTTCCTTAAATCGCGATCAACTGCTTCTACAAGTTCATCTTCAGTCTACGGGAAAAATGCAGTATATCAGTGAGAATTCAAAAAGACAATCATATAAAACCAAAAAGCTTCAAGGAATATGTTTCTAGATAGATCCACTTAATTATATATCCAATATTATATCTCAAAGGAAAAGGAAGAGTATCTATTTAACAGAATCACGCAAGAATATGCAGATAAAAAAACAAGCCAATTCAATTCATTTGAGCAATGAATTCCCAATCATGCAAGAATATAATTATAAACAAATCATTCAAATTGTATTTCTTAAAAGATGTCCACCTTGGACAAAATTCCAGGGTTGGTAGCGCCTCCAATGTAGTTCAAGAGCAAAACTCTGCCAGATGGAGCTCTATTGGGAAAAAGTGAAGAGCTGTATATGGTCCCTGCAAGTTTTTTTGTCAATAAATCAAATTTCCCAAAGCAACTTTTTAGAGCAAATAACATTCAGCATAAGTCAAGGATATGATACTTTCGGGAAGAGTGGAGTCACCTAAAGTTTCAATTCCTTGGCTGCGCGGGTGCAATTGGCCAAACCCTTTAAGTTCACCATCGATCAAACATTCTTTTCGAATAGCTTCTTTTGGATATGAGAGTGTGACTGACGCAACTGGAGGGTAATAAAATTCGGATAGTGCATCCGCAGCAGCAGTCTGCATGGAGAATATAGAAATGGCTCAAAGAATTATAATAAAATTTTTAACTCAAACAAACTTAATATGTAAAGGACTAGAACAAGGTCTCAATTAGTCCGTTAAGTAACCACTTTCTTCAGACATTTTCCCATGTTGATAAAAGTTCTTTTTAGGTATCAATATACATTATTAGCATACAGGTATCAATAAACATGCATGGAAAATTTCTCAATAAACTGGCATCAAGCTGAATAACTTAACCCATTGTGCTAACACACCACATAACAGATACCCAAATCAGTAGCATCAAACCTGGCCAATGGTGAGCTCTATCAAAATTGGGAGCAGATACTTCACCCTCACTTCAAAATTTAAATCACATGCGCATATGCACAAATGTAAGCAAATAGATACAGGCATAAAAACCTATTTTCCTCTTACCATCCTAGACAGAACAATATAAAGGAGCAGACCTTCTATGCTAGATATTAATAGCACGGATGTTTAGCAAGGAGCAGGGAGAAATTGAAACATACCGAAAGAGGATGCAACAGGTTACTGGCAACATGGGATGGAATGGTCATGACAACACTTCTACTCTGAAGAGAGACCATTCCTTCTGGTGTTTCATACATCAAACTATACCCTCTGTTACCCAATTTAGTAATACTGGAAAGCTTCCATGATAATTTAACATTGCTACCCAAACTGCCAAGTCAACACAACTAATTAGGATCCTGAAATTTGAAGATGTAAAAATAGCATGTTTACATTTTAGATCCACTACAGAGGCTATATCGTATCTGCGATTCAGACTGAGCTACCTTGTAGCAATTGCCTTAGGCAGCATGACAAGTCCCTTCCTAAAAGATCCAACTGTTTGGCCCTTGGGCTTTGGGAGACGGCTGCAAGATAAACATTCAGCATGATGAAAATAAATATCATGAAAGAATCACATTAGAAGCCTCAATATGTGCATAATTACGGGTCTCTGGGTGGCTTAGGTGCCTTGTTTCTCTCTTGGATTGTCTTGAAAGTGCCACCAATGATGCTACCACCAATCTCCTCAAGCTTCCATACTCTTCCAAATGCTGCTTTCATGCTTAATTTTGATGGGTCCCCAGCATAAACACCTGCAGCAACAATAACAAAACAACTTTTCAGGTATACCAATAGTGAATTGATTAAATAAACAGGAATAAATATCAGTAAGGTTCAAAATCTTATAAATCAAAAGACGCTTTGCACTAGTATATAACTTGAGATATAACTTGTTGATAGAAAAATGAATGGCCTAAGATAAACAAAATATTGACTATTAATATATATATATATATATGCAGATAAGTGATACATGATACGAATGGAATTATCATCAAATGTAATATAATAGTATCAGATAAATGGAAACTACATTATCTCAAAATCTTAACTTTTCAGATTATCATCAAAGCAATGGCAACTATGCTAGTAGTTAACGAAGGCAGCATCTACTATCATTACATGCATAACTCAAGAAAACAAACCCAATCCCCTGTGAAATTGAACAAGACCATGGAGCTAAACCACAGAGATATATGATACAAATGTAATGAATTTACATGAAGTGCACAGCAAAATCAGCAGATATTAAGGAAAATTGACTTGCCACAATGACAATAGGATTTAAACAGAACAAGTATATTTATAAATTCTTGACATTCTTCATGGACAGTGATTGTATAAGAAATGTTTAAACAGATATGAAACACACAGACCAAAACAAAATAATAAAATATAAAGATCATTAATTATCACCTGAACAAAATGGTTCAATCAAGCGTTCAAAAACCTCAGCACCAAGATTACGACGCACAAACTCCTCCACTGATTCCTCATGACCCTGTCACCTTTGTCAAAATTATGCTCTATGAGAAACTTCAAATTAAAAAAAAAAAAAAAAAGACTTTAAGCATGTATAACACACTTTCATATATAACCCCCCCCCCCCAAAAAAAAAAAAAAAACTAAAACTTGGGAGAAAATGAAGAGGACAAACTGGAGGAGGAGGTCGAACTCCGATAGCACCCAATCCAGCCCTAAGTTTTCCGCCAATGCTCATCAAATCGAAAACTGGCAAGTCCGTTGGCTTGGAGGGTACCGGCCTTAATTTCCCTTCCCATAGTACAAATCGCGGCGCGTTAGGGTCACCCAAAACTAAATCATCCTTCAATCCACTATCCACCTAAAACAATCAACAAAGACACATTCGGAGACTAACAAACAAACTTCATAAACCTAAAATTGCTGGTTTGATAGAGTTCAATTAAGCATCAAGTTATAAGATAAAACATATAATTAACTAACTACAGTAATAATTACAAAAATGTAATTCAGGGAAAATGTGGATTAAGGGGGAACCTACCGCCATGGTCAGAATAGGGTCGGACGGCTGGAAACTGTTGGGCCCTTCTTCCCACAGATATCCATCTCTCTCAACGGTTATGATGTTGCCACCGACTCGGTCTCTGGCTTCCGTCACAATCACGTTGGAAGCGACGTCACGGTGCTTGGTGGCGAGAGCTTGGGCAATGCAAAGCCCGCTAATGCCGCCTCCCACGATCACGCAATCCACAATGGATGATTCTCCTCCGTCGATCTTTGACGAGGAAACTGTGGGGCCCTCCGCGATAGAGCATCGAAGCTTGAAAGGTTTGTGAAGGCGGGAAGGAATTTGGTGGTTGGATTCGGAGAAAGGGAAAAGGGAGCGGAGAAGAGAGAGGTCCGTTAGAGTCGTCATCCCTATGTGGGGCAGCCTAGCGAGCAAGAAGGAAAAAGAGCCCCGCCGGTGGAATCAAATCATAAGTGGATGCTCATGGCTGCCCTTAACCCGCGAGTGACCTGTGTTATCTACAAGAGGAGAGATATTGAGTGTGACTGCACACACGTCTCTTGTCGATTTGACTTTGTTTCTGTTGGCAAATCAGTCAAATACTCAATCGGTTGATGATGGATTGAATCCTATCTATGGCTTTGATGTATTTGTGGAGCTAATTATAAAGAAAAATAATATCTATATTTTGATTTCGTTTTTTATAAATTGATAATTAAATTTGTATTATTTTATTAATTTTCTTTGTGAATTCTAAACCTAAATAATTTCTCTTCTATTTTAGTTATTAGAATGAACGAATGAGAGTTTTTTTTAATTCATTTTCAATAATAATATTGCAATTTTCTACTCATTAGAATTTGAACTCATAGATGCCAAAAATATTTTTTTTCTTTTTATTTATCAAATAAAAAGTACAATTTTTCTTTAAAATTTGAAATTTCCATTATGTTATGTACTTAATGTTATTTGATGTTAAAAGCTCCCAATGATACAGTGTATTCTATCGAGAATATATTTTAATTTATAAACTAGAGGATAAATAATAAGTCATTTTTAAAATCATAGTTTTCTATAAAACAAATTATATGTATTATCATTACATTTGGCACACAATCCATGGATTGAGATTGAAATAGTAAATTTTTAAATATTAATATTTATAATAAATTTAAATATTAAATATTTATATAATTTAAATAAAATATTTTTATATATTAAATAATAATATAAATTTAATTTAATTAATTTTAAATTTAAAAATTAATGTTCAAAATTTGATCAAATCAGACTTAATTTTGATCAATATTAAGTTGGTTATAGGCATGAAGGAAGCCACGAAAAATTTTGAAGGTGAATAACATATAGATATATACATAAAAAATACGAAGCTTTTTTTGTTTTTTTTTTTTGTTTCTGACAATAATAGGATATAAAAAATACAATATTATTAATTTCAATTTTGATGGGTAATTCTTTTTTTTTTTTTTTTGAAATAATTGGGATAACTTGAAATTTTGCTGTGATAATGATAAGATGACAGACTTTGACGGGAACGGAAATCTCCTGGGTGGCCGCGGCGGCCTCCTCCTCATCCTTTATCCATCATCATCGCCATCAAGCTTGATGGTAATAAAAAACCGATTGCAGGGGCAATATAGATAATTGACTGAATTCGGAGAAGTGCACAATGCGCACCTTTTGTACGTTAATACTTTTAGGACGTTGCACTTTGGAATTTCCAACTTTAAGGAGCTCAGGACAAATACCCATTTCCCGCCTCTTTTCCCCTTTCGCGAGAATCACTCGCAAATTCACCATCCCTTCTCTCTTTTTTTCTTTTAATTATTGCTCTATTAGTCTTTTTTTTTTTTTTTCTCTTAACTTCACTTTATTTCTTCCAAAATTTCTCGTTCAAAACCCCCTAAACAAAATCGAATTCCCAGCCTTCACTGATTATCAGAGTGAGAAGTGACCAGTAAGAAATTACGTTTCTCTCAATCTCAATTTATGTCACATCTGATGTTTTATAAAATGATATTCCATGTTTTCTTATATCTAAATGTTACTTCATTATGACTTTATGGCGGCGATCTCTTTGATATTTTTTTTTAATTTTTCGAATTTGTCGTTTTCGTAGATTTTGCTTCCTACTTTGATCTTAGAGGTTTCAGTAATCGCTTGGCTTTCAAATTTATACGATTGTTTTTTCTTCTTTTTATTTTTTTTTATTTTTATTGTTCACAATTGTCATTGTGATAAATTAGGGTTTAATAATATGCGTTTCATGCTTTTCTTAGTTTCTTGTTATCTTAATTACTTTTTAGAAGCATGGGATACTTTGGTTTTTTAAAGCTGCATGTATCTTCATTTCTGATAATTCTCTTTGAGATCTGATGTGGTGTGTTTTGACTTTGCTTTACATTTTGTTTGGTTGCTGAGAAAACAACGAAATCAGACGTGAAAAAAGGTTAAAAACATGATATCTCATGAAAAAAAATAGAGGGATCTCCTGAGATTATTCAAAAGTTCGAATGAAGTAGTGTTGAAGCGTGAAATTGCTTTTCATATTTCTCAGTAACCAAACAGAGTTTTAGAGAAATACTTTGTCTTTGTTTATGTCTTCTTTTAAACTTCAATTGTTCACTCTACAGGTTGCTTCCAGTAGCAGTGTCGATTTGGTGCATCTCAACCTGAAATTGCTCCAAGAGTTTGTACTCAATAACTTACAGATCTGCAATTTTTGTTGCTAGCTGTGTTTTTTATTATAAGTTTACTTGACTGACATAATAGTTTAAAAATATATGGTATAAGTCGTACATTTTGGAGCATATAATACTTAAATAGTTTTCCAGTTATATTCAATTTATAGGCTTTGATTTTCCTATTAGCAGTTTCATTCTATTTCTAGCAATTTGTAGGTCTCGTTTTCCTGAAATGTTTAAGTTACTAGGTTTTGAACGCATTTGAAAATGAATTCAGCCTAATTCTCATTGGTTATAGCAAATTAATAACAGTGAATTGGTATTGCTATTACTGCATTCTCGATTCCAGTAACTCATTGCAACCCTAATAACTGTGCACAAGAAATTTAGTGTTTGATGCTCTACAAATTTATATTTCAGGATCAAATGAGTGACCGTCGAAGTTTTGGCAGCAATTATCATCCATCCAGCCAATCTAGAAAGATTTCAATAGGAGTTATGTTAGACTCTATAGCTAAGAGAAAACCTGGAGCCATCAAGGAAGAGGAGGGTAAACAGCCAAACAGAGAAAGAATCAAACTTATCACCGGAATTTCTGCTGAGGGAAAAAGCAAAGGGGAAGCTGTCATCACTTCCAAGGGGAAGCAAGCTGAAGACACTGAGCAGGTTAAATCTCCATGGATTACTCCTAGATCAGAACACAAAGGATCTCTTGCTCCAGAGACTGCATCTTTCCTTGAAGAAACTTCCAACCTTGGACAGAAGAAACATAAAACTGCGAAGGATGTGTTAGTAACATATTCAGTTCAGTTTTTTTCAAACCAAACCTTGAATGCACAGAATGTTGGTAGCAAGCAGAATAGTTTTGATGGCTTCATTGATGGCCTCACCTACAAAAGGAACGAATGGATGGATGGTAACTCACAAAGGGTGGAGGAGTTCAATTTTGCAAATGAAGGGAAAGTTATTGAGTCAGATAAAGTGGTGTTAGAGGGCAAAGCAGATAAAACACCAAACATACAGACTGAAACTTTGAAAATGAAGCTGCAAGAATTATTGGGAACTGTTTCTTCACCCAAAAGTCCGCTATCTAGTTCACAGGCTTATGGGGTCCATTCCAAAAATTTAAAACCAAAGATAAGCGCTGATCATATGGGAAACACAGTTGTAAAGCCAAGAGAAAATTCAGATACTATAGAATCTGATTCAGACGATCCTGATCAGACTATTAAGAGGCCAGTAACCCATTCTTTTACCAGAAAGCGAGCTCCAGCTAAAGTGCAAGCAGACAAGATTAAAGTTGTTTTATCCTCCAAGCAGAAACATCCAGAAAGCATCTTCTGTTTTGGAGAAGGAAGATCCACAAAGCTAGATGTTGCTGTCAATAATGGCTCAAAATTGTCCAGGAAAAAGAAAATTCAGAAGAATTCTAAACTTGATCCACCAAAGATCTCTTTTCCCGAAGAGGATAATGCTGACGAGATTAAGCAAACAACTTATAGGAGTGAAACTCCAGTTCCTGCAGGGAAGACTTCTATACTAGGTAATAAGATGGAAAGCTTCCCTGGCTCCTTTAGTGAGAAAAGGAGTGACTGCTTTGAAATGGTTCAAGAAAAGCACTCTTTTCGTTCTCCAGTAAGCAACAAGAAGAGCCAGCCGGTTACTTTTGACAATCCAACGCCAGCAGAGAAAGGGGATAAACAAGAAGATTTTGGTACAATACCTTTAAGGAATGTTGTGTACACAGCAGATAAGTTCCAAAGTCCAACTTTTGGATTCAAAACACCTATTTTAAATACTTCTCCAAGCCCAACACCAAAAACTGTGGAGATAGAGCAAGGTGCTTGCAGTCCTGTACCATCAGAAAGAGGATTTATTATAGGAAATATCCGAAGTTTCAGGACTTTCCAAACTTCAAGACCTGTTTGTAATAAATCAAATGAACAAGCTCACTCACCTGTATCCTTAATTATTCTTCAGGATTCTGATATGGGAGTTGAATGTATGTCTAAGCTTGAGCATTATCTTTTCTGCCTTTGCCCTTCCTTATTGATTTTCAGGAAGATGAGGAGAAGCATCCTGATTCTTCACTCAGGAATCAAATGCCTTCTAAGGAAACAATAGATGCAGTACATGAACATTCTGAACCATCATCACCAGAAGAGAAGTCAGAGAGCTCTGAAAATGGTTCACCCATTATTAAAAGATATGATTGCATGTATCAAAAATGCTTTTCTGAAACATGCTATAATATTCCTCCTAATATTTCTTGGAGAAATGATTTAGCATTAGTTACTTCTAAACAATCAACTGATTGGATGATAAGAGTTCATATGTGTCCTTCTGACTCACATAGTAACAGGACATTCTATTTGTTTCAAAAGTAGAAAGATTTTAAAAGTTGCAGTTTTAGTTTGGTTTCTCTTCTTAATATTGCACCTCTGCTTGGCTTTGTGATTGGAAACTTTGTTTTTTCCCTTTTTTTTCCTTTAGTAAACTGTTTAGAGCAAGTTTGCCAAGAAAAGAAAACTGTTTAGAGCAGAAATCTTATCCTAAAACCACACTGCCCTTCTGACTGCTATTAATTTCATAATATCATGCCATGAAACTAGCCTTCTTTTCATGTGAAATTCATGGTAACTTGCTACGGTGGAGAAGAATTCTTTGTAAGTTGTCACATTAGGCTGTTTCTCCAAGATTGATTAATCTACTTGACTGTGTTTCTCAATTTGCAAAGCTTAAGTGACTCAAAAGCTTCAACCAGTCTGTGTTGCTTCTAGTGATATGCATCAGCATATATTCTTAATTTGATTTTCTTTTCCGATTAGTTCTTCTAAATTTTCCTTCTTAATGGACGATCTTTTGGTTCTTTATCTGATGGTGTTGTCAAGGTCATAGGGAAAACCTGATCTCACCAGAGACTGTTGTTTATGAGAAGCCAAATTTCATGCTTTGTCCAATCAAACGACTTGGAAACCACGAAGATGTCAGACTTAGTGAATTCAGTTCCCCCTCAGCCTCTCAAAAAGGCACAACTTTTTAACGTTTGAACATCTACATGCTCTTCTCATTCTCACATCAGTTTCATTCTAATGTAGTTTCTTCTCTATTTTTTCTTCGAAGGGGCAAGGATTGGAGAAAGCTTTTGGTTCCAGGAACTATCAGAACAGGACCAAGAAGATGAACTGACAAGGTTCTCATTATATCTGAGCAAATATTAGGAAATACGTACTGATAAAATCTGTGGACCATTGCTTTTATTCTTGATTGAGTTGAGTTTTTCTTGGCAATGTTTCAGGGCTGTTACATTGTTTGCTTTGGCTTTAGAAACGTTTAAAAGGAAAATGGATTCAACTACTAGAAAGAAGTCCTCTGAGATTTTGGTGTCCATTTCTGAGGAGATTAAGTCACTGTTGCTGAATGCTGAGTCTCAGATTGAATCTGATTTGTATGTACTTATAACTGAAAGCCTTTCTGATCCAACATGTTGATACTTAAATTTGTTTTCATAATCTTTCAGAGGGAAGCTGACTAGTCTCGGTAAAACAAAAAGGAAACACCTGGAAATCAAATTGCAAGGTGAAAATTTTGTATTAATTCAATAGCTTGATTGACTTAGATGCCATTGGTCCTAATTGTATTAAAAAGTGCTTATTTGTATCATGTCTTAGACTATTTCTGTTATTTCACTGATATTGGTGTTACATACTAACAGCCCCAAATAAGTGCCTTTCTATTTACAGTTTAGTGGTCTGGCACAATTAGTTGTATCTAGACGTGGTGTTTGTATGTCTAATTTGATAGCACACATATGCAACTAGGGACTAAGCATCACTGGCGAGGCTTCGTCTAAGAACATGCTATTTAAATGCAGTTGGTCTTGATACATTAGTCATTTACTCATGATTTTATTGAGAACACACATGCTTTTAATAAAAACCATGAGTAGGATCCTATTTTCTGTGAAAAAGATGATTACTGATATGTGGTGGAAAGCAGCCATGCTAGTGTATTCTCGCAAATGCAGTTTCACCTTTTCTTTTCTTACAAATTTGCGGTGTTATTATAATAAGCTTGATACATGAGTGCTTTTGGTCTTATGGAATCTCTGTATTTAGTATTTATCTCGGTAAATTAAGTCTATCTCCAGGAGGCCTTACTTGATGATTTTCCATTTGATTTGCATAATCTTTTCACAGAGCAACAAGAACAATTGAAGCTGATACTTGAAAAGTTCAAGGAGGATATTCATCATCATCTCTTGGACTGCAATAATATCCTTGACGGATTGGGAACTCACCAAATTGAGTTAAAGGGAATCATAAAGAAACAAAGTATGGCAACATTATTTATTTTGAATAAATTCCTTGACTATGATTGCATTATTGCGTCTTGATTTCGTGGATTTTTCCATTTAGCTTAAACAGAAAAATGTGAGGAGTGTATAATAACATTTGATACCGTTTGCTCCATCATAAGACACATGCTGTCTGTGTCACTGACATTTGATGTTGTGGTGAAGCTAAATTGTATGAAAGTTTTACTTTGGGACATCTGGATTTACTGGGATATTATTGATTCAGTCCATGATTTTTCATACAAGGCTATTTTAGTTTGGAGAAATTAATTTTGTTATAGAGGTTATGACATCACCTAAGATATTGTGAGGTATCCCATTTGTAAACAATGGACTAAAGGAGATTTTATACTTGATTTGCGAAATACCATGGTGTTCTAGTTCCCATTTGAACACTTGCACTTCCAAAACTTGGCATTAGTGTTTGCATTCAGGGATATAGTATTTACAACCTTCACCGCTATATCATATTTAAGAATTATTTTTGGAGGCTGCAAAATTTTAAAATTGATTACAATGTAGCGTTAAAAATTCTAACTTGATTTCAGTTCAAGTAGCCAAGTGACAAACTCCTTTAAAATTATAATTACATGTATAGTTATAGAATCATGTTTGATAGTATTGTATGCATGTATGCACCTAATGTTATGCTTAGAGAATATTCTGGTGTATCTTGAACGCCTGACTCTGTCTCATATTTTCAGAAGCGTCACACCAGAAGCTTCTCATGCATGTGGAAGAAGCAGCAGAAATCCAACTTAATAATGCTGAAAGAAGAATTACAGCTGTCCAGGAGGCAAGTTCGATGTTTCTATTCATAATAAAAGTTTATCACTAGCTTTTCTATAATTCAGGCTGATTTGTGTACTCCACATACTATGTGGGGCTTCCTTGGTTCTGGAATATAGCCATGCAGTTAGCTGACCGTAGTGATTAGGTTAGATACATTAATTGGGAGCCACTAGATGGTAGATTTGTTTGCGCTTGAAATCTGTCCTGTTGAGAGTACATGCTTTTATCAAATTCGTTTGCTAAGTACTGCTTGAAGAAGCCTATGATAATTGATAAGAGGTTATATTGGGATCATTCAGTTGCTATTTGCTATCCTCATACTTAAGATAGCCTTCAGAGAACATGCCATATAGTGCTAACTCTCCATTATAATTTAGAACTGAATGTTTTCTATCCTGAATAACACATGTTATATCATCCTAACTCAATGCAGTTGGCAAGGGAAAAGACGCTCCAGCTGAAACATGTAATATCTGAGTGCCTGAAAGACAGTATATACTAAAATGGCAGAGGCCTGAAGATCGACTTTCATTCATGCTAGGAACTAAGAATTCGACTATGTAAATTTTGGATGTCCTAAAATTTCCTAATACCTTATTCTACGTAGCCCTTGTTTATTCATCTCTCAATTATCCAATGGAACCTTATCTGAAGTAGTGGACATGTCTTTTTTTTTTTTTTTTTGGGGGGGGGGGGGGGGTTGTC
>JBBYHK010000004.1:9078622-9090029 GCA_038382065.1 Adansonia grandidieri
CCCCCCCCCCCCCCCCCCTCCCCCCCCCCCCCCCCCCCACCCTGTAACTTGCGTTATTGATGCCCATGGTTCTTGAGTGGTGCGATAGATTTTAGTCTTTTAGATATGAAAATGTAAAGAAGCTTGGACTATAGTATTATAACATTATTTCGATGCAGAAGGCACTTTGGAGATTTCACTATAATTTCATTATAGTAAATCTTTGTTGGCTGCATATGTGAACCGAGATGTTGTCACTACAGTGCTACTTATATTTTCTGAAGATTTGGTCGGTTTTCTTCTACATCACCGAATGAAGGTTAAGCATGGTATAATTTTCTTTCTGGTCACTGGATGAAGTGAACGTGAATGTTCCGTATATTTCGTTGTTTATCATTGCTTATCAGCAAACATTTGCCGGAGGGATAAGCTCAACAATCTTATTGTTGGCATTTTATTTATGGTGTTCGATTATTAATTTGAAAGCATCTTTCTGTCCAGGGGGCCGCTGTTGTTACTTCATTATTCATGCAAGTCTCTCTATACACCACAATCAGGGTGCGAGGTGTCTTTCATTTTCCCTTTTTCCCCCCTTTTCCTATTCCACCACTCCTTTTCCATGCCCCACGATATGCTGTTCGGTGTGATGTAACGAAACTGATTGCCAAGTATCACTCTGGTCTTTTTCGTCAGCGTAGAACCAAAGGAAAAAAAAAAGGCAAAGAAAGAAAGAAAGAAGATAATGTGGTTTCTTTGTTAGGTTGAAGACTATTACAGGAGACCAGGTGCAGAAATTTCTGGGGTTTCTCAGGCAGACACGCCAGTTGAAAACAAAAGACTTTGATATATTTCGGGCATATTCTACGTGGGATTAGGTTCTACATCTCACACTGTGTAATATTCATTTTGGGACTTTCGTTATCCTCATCATTGTGGTGGCCTGAGTCCTTCTGCACTGTCGCTGTCTGTCTGTTTTTTTATTCAAGGATTGGCCACGCTTTTGTTTCATCTACCCTTGTTTAATTCCTGCCTGGAAGTGGATTTTTCCACCCTCAAAAAAAAAAAGTTCAAAGACAAGGAAGAATAGGCCACGTGAACCATACGTGATCACGTGAAGTACACGCTTTTTAACTCCAAATTTTCTTCCTCAGCGCGAGTATTTGATTCGATGGTGGTGACTAACCGATCAATCGGATTACATGTCGCCACTTGGCGGTGGCTCCACTTTGGACTGTGGCTAGTCCTGGTCCTGGCCCCCCCAGTCCACGTGAGTGTTTTAGATTCCTTTGTGGGCTCTTACAAAATTTTGGCCATGTCTTTGTCACGTTTAGAACCATCATTTTGAATTTCCAGGTAATGAAGATAGTGAAAATGATTCGTCGTTATCCCTTCATTGGCATGCTTATTGTCAATCATCGACTTTTGGCGTGGGTTTCAATTAATAGACGACTATAATTATCAATAATAATTAATGTATTAATCCATTATCAGATCCTTTCTGATGAAGTGAATTGCATAGTTACATTCCATTCTTTGGATTTTTTTATTTGAGGATATTTTAGCGCTAGTAAAATTAAGTTTACTTAGCAGGGAAATAAACTATTTCAATAATTACAATTTTAGTGCAGCTCTTACGAGTTATGACAAATAAAGTTTTTATTTTTGTTTTTATTTTTTTTGAAATATTTGGAAGTCAGAGTTTGGAATGTTCTTGTAAACGAACTAAAAAAGTCCCGGAATGAAATATATATATATATATATATATTTTGGATATTGAATGTAATATATTCGTACATCATTATGAGCTATGAATGTGTGAAATATTTATTTTGATAAAAAATTGTAATTTAAAAATAATAAAAATATTAAAAATATTAAAATTTAAACTAGACACGTTAAAAAAAAAAAAAAGCGCTTTGAATCAAGCTAATCGGTTGAGAGAAATATGAGTTCACATGATCCCAGCCAAAGTTAAAATGCTACCTCCATAGCTTCTATCGTTAGACAAGAAACCGCAAGATATTTATTTGTAAGTTGCCTGCTAATATCAGTAGTTCATCACTATTCAAGAACATCTCTTTCACTTGTATTTTCCTTCGTCTGCCTTTTATTTTTTTTTTTCCCTGTTTTGGATTAAGATGCTTCTATACTTCTATTCTGCTTTAGAAACCGAAAGAAGTGGTCCAGCTCCTTTACATTGAAAAAAATTTTCCCAGGGAATGGGTACTTTGTTAAAACACCACAATTCCAATGGTCCCCAAAGTCTTAAGCCTGCTAAAAATAATAAAATTATTTAGGAATATCTTCTTTGCTGGTGGGGCAGTGAACAATGGTCCATTATCTCCAGTGTAGATACCTAACCTCCACGCAACAACATATTTAAGATTAGACAGGCTTCAATTCTACGGAAGCCTCATTTTTCAATCTTCCAATCCCACCGTCTTATCAGTGTTTCTATAATAATTTTTAACAAAGAATCGACTCATCCTATTCCTAGTGCTTTGATTTGATGCTCATTTTTTGGAGCATTTTCAGAATTCATTGATTCTTAGGATTTACTAGTGCTATAGCGGGTGAGAGTCCCTTAAACATGCCTATTTGGAGTTATTCCGTTGGTTGGGTAGTGTCAAGATATCCTATCTATGTTCTATTCATTTTTCCCCCTTATTCTTCACCATCATCACTGTCCTTCCTTTGGAAAGCCAAAAAAAACAGTGATTCCTAGTGATGAAAACGGAGATTAACTTGTTGGCAGAATCACAGTGTTGAGTATTTTTCATATGTAAGTCAGGTAAGGCTACATTCATTCAGCTGCAAACATCAACGTGTAACAACAAACGAGTAAAGAACCGGCTTTAATAATTGTTGAACTTCCATCCGAGAAGCCTGGCAAAAATAATTGTTCATTTTTCTTTTAAATTTATCAGTAACTCGAAACACTAGGCGCCGTCTGAATTAAGCCCGCCGATCGAGGATGACCGGCCACTTGCCGAATTTAGCATCCATGTATGTTTTTCAAGCTCTCTAGCGTTTGCATTTTTTAGGGTGTTTTCTTCCTGATACATAGATAGAGTATTCTCTTTTATGCATTGGATATTCTGTCGATGAAGTTTTTGTAAATGCAGGCATGATCCTGATTTCATGGAGCTGGTATGGGAAAACGGTCAAATTCTCATTCGAGGTTTATCGTCCAAGATAAACAAAAGAAGTCCCCCATTGTCATCATCAGGCTATTTTTCTCAATCTTCTAAGACTCGGATTCAACTTGAAGGCGGAACTTCTACTGCGAATGGATCAAAAGATGGGGTTGCTGATTCTACGTTGGCTGATCCCTTATCAGGTCTCTCCGGTCTGACTAAACCGGATCGTTATCACCACAAGAATAAGATAAAATCCGCGCAAACTGGTTACCCGGAACTATTGTCATCAGGATTGTATGAAGATGGTTTCAATGTTGTTCTGGGAGCCGACAAGAACTGCTATGATAAGCAACTTATAGATTCTAATACTGTCGTTCCTATAAACAAATTCAATAAAAATTTTAGAAAAAGCTATGTGTCCAAGCTCGTAGAAGAGATTCCGCGGCGAACCATGAATAGCGATAGCGAGGTTCCTCCTCGGTCTTCCTTGAAGCAGTATGAAACTTCTATTCAATTTATGGGATCAAAGGAGAAAAAGTTAAGGATGGATGACGAAAGTGATAGGGTGAACTTTTCAATCTTCTTAAGATCACCTCAACCTCTTATTAAAGCTAACCATCCAAGCTCTGGTGGAACAACGGCAATGAGCGATCCAGGTTTAACTGCAGGAGCTGAGGATTTAGAAGGCAACGCCAGATCTGCTCCAATAAGTGGCGATCCCTTTGGCAACGAAGGAAATTTCATGGCTAGAAAAATGAAGCCAATATTACCAGATTCTGAGCCCCAGAAAGTGGTAGTTCCTGATGAGCAATCGGAAGCAGTTCCAAATACGAGATTTCCTGGTAAGGTTCACGGTCCATCCTCAAGCTTAGCGTCAGATAATACAGCTTCTAAGGGAAATCCTGGTAATAGAAAATGTTTTGAGCATATGGCTGCATCTTCTTCAATATGTTCGCGTGGGGCTTCAAATTGTCCAACATACACTTTGAAAAGGAGATTTGAAGACATTGATCTCAGTAAAGTACGTAAAATTTGTCAAAAAAATGTTTCATTGAACTTAATTCTTTTTCAATAGCTTAGTTCTCCCCTTTAATTCAAACGATGTTCATATCTGGAGCAGAATACTGCAATGGAAGAATCCAAGGGAACAACAAAAGCAGCGCTAGCTGCACGTAAAAGCAAAGGTGCCAAGCGAAAGACAAAAACAGAAGTTCACAACCTATCTGAAAGGGTAAGAGCAGCCAAAAAACCAGTAAAAACTGAGCAATACTTTGAACAGAAAAAAAAATGCAGGCCTTTAATTTGTTGCAGAATAAAATCCGATAAGCTGATGGGTATTTTCTGCTCATATAGAGGCGGAGAGGTAAAATCAACAAGAAGATACGTGCATTGAAAGAGCTCATACCTAACTGTAATAAGGTAATTAGCACTCTTACAATACGAGTATCACTTTCTTAACAACCAAATCCAGTCACTCTTGATTTATCTTTTCCCTCCGTGTGTACCTTTTTAGCTAGATAAAGCTTCGATGCTTGATGCGGCAATCGAGTATTTAAAGACCCTTCAGCTACAAATTCAGGTAGCCTTAATTTCCAGTTCTTCCATTACAAATACGGGTTCTATTAGATTCAATAAGTCAAATTATTGGATCGTTAATAAATGGATCTTGGAACAGATGATGACAATGGGAACTAGGGTTTATATGCCACCACTGATGTTACCTTCGCCTTCGGCAATGCAACACATAAATGCACAACATTTGGGTGGTTATTCTCCCATGGCTGCTGGGATGGGTATGATGAGAATGCAAATGGCTCTCGGCTGCGGTCCTGCACAGTTCCCAACTTCATTAATGGCCGGTGCCGGAGCTTTGCCTGGGATCACGTCAGCTAGACTCAACATGCTTGGGGTCCCAGCTGATCAGGTGTTATTAATGTCCACATCACGTTCACCTTTTGTATCTTCGGCTGGTACTTTCCCCCCTCAGCCGGATCAGGCCCCTGGGCCTGAGGTATCTCAAGCTGCAGCCATTGCTGCCGAGCAATTGGATCTTCCAGGTGCTGCTAATGCCCAATCTACGTCAAAGGATTCAAATCCAACAAATTAACTCAACAAATGCTGAACAGCAAAACAATTTCTTAAAAGTTCCAGCAGGGGCTCCAAGTCTCCAGTCATCAGGTTTGCCCACTTGCCATGTACAGATTTTATTCTCTTATAATAGGAGATTTTGGAATATATGGTTTCTTCTTGTTGAAACTATATTTTCATAATATTTTAAGGTAAAAATATATAGAATTGAAAATGTAATTACTCTTTTTTTTTTTTTTTCATTTTTTAAATTCAGAATGAAGGTCTAAGTCTAATTGAAAGATAAACATAACCTAGCTAATTCATTTAAAATAGATCAGTGTTACATACACTAGTTTAATAGATTAATTTCATACACTATTTTCTTATTTAGTGATTTAAACGAAAAATGCTAGATTTTTTATGGGCTATGATAGAGTTTTGAAAACTTATGTATGAAATGAGTCTATTAGAATAATAGTATATATATATATATATATATATATATTTACTTCAAAATAATGTAACCATCCACATATCTAAAAATGAGTGTAAAATAATTAATTTTATATCATTGATTTTATATATTAATAATTTATTTGATTTGGAAGATACAGTAAGTGACTTAAGACCCTTTTTTTTTTTTTTTTTTTGAATTGGTAGTTTCAATTTGTCATGCTTGTTTTGAGCTTTTGCAGGGGGCCTAAATTCAATAATTTTTTGAGCCAGCGGATGATATGAGAGACCCTTAAATGGAAAATCTTCAAGCTTCTTCATGTATTTGGGCTTGTTTCTGCCCTCGATTCAAACCCAATGTTTGAAAATGGAGTAATTACATTACAGTCACGGAATGAGATGCATCCAGGGACAGCCCCTTTATCAGCAAAAGGTTACCAAGCTGTGATTGATTATAAGTTAGAAGATATACAGCTCAAAATCCAGTGTGATTCCGTGCATGAATGACCCCCCTTTTCTCGATCAAGGCACTGAAGAAAGTCAGAACAGGTATTTTCCCAAAGGAAACACAGAAAATTCACTCCAGTAACGGTTTGTAAGAGGTTGCTGTTTTTTTTTTCTTTAACATTACCACATAAATATACAAAACATTGTTGCTCAGAATCTTCATATTTTTTGAAGTATCCGTGTCTGATAATTATTCATACATAAGTATGCGGATATGACTTTCTAAACACATGAAAAACTTTAAAAAAATTAAATATATCCATTTCAGATATACCTTACCTGACACTCACACACCAATCCTAGTAACATAGATACAAACTTCATTTTCCAGCAGTTTAGACTTTTTCTTTCCAGCAGGATAGTTCTTCGGTCTGAATACAGATATACATTGATGATTCACTTGGATTTGTAGTCAGAAGGCAAGAGTTAGGTTTCTCCCATACGTTATAGTTTTAGCAAATCAATTGGAGCAAGATTTAATCTCTACATGAATCTTAGCGGCAGCAACCAAGCTGAAAGCAACTGTACCACCGATTGTAACTTTAATTAATCCTTCAGAAATCATTCCCAGGTGCGGATTGTTCACGTGTTTTTTGAACTTCTGAAATCATTTTCCACTAAGAAGTCTGCTGGAGATTGACACTGCCAAGGTGATATGTTTTACTTGTATCAATTGAATTATTAACAGTTTCAGCAAGCATCAAAATTTGTCCGGTCATTAACATCATACTGAAGATTATCAGATGAGAAACTTGGATCAGGCTTATACCCTTCATTCCTTATCCCCAGCGATAGATTTTCCTGAATCTGTTGAATCTTACCTAGTTTGGATTGTGTAGCATGGAACGTATAAACCCTAGAACCTACCTCAATCCAGCTACTTCCAGGTCTCTTTGGCAGACGCTTCTCTTTTATCATTGTTCTGGCCTTCATTGCGTCTTTCCATCTTCCTGTGGAAGCATATACATTGGATAACAGAACATAATGGCCTGCATCTTTCTGAGCTTTCGGTAGAATTAGCTTCTCTAAATACTCAGCCAGATCAACCTTATTATGAACTCTGCAGGAACCAAGTAAACTTCCTAAAACGTTCATGTCAGGTTCCACCGGCATTTTCTTGATAAGATCATATGCATCATCAAGGTGGCCAGCTCTACCAAGAAGGTCCACAATGCATGAGTAGTGTTCCATGTCTAGCGGAATCTTGTAATCATATATCATAGAATGATACAATGACCAGCCTCTATCAACTAGACCAGAATGGCTGCAAGTCATCAAGAGTGCGATAAATGTGACTTTGTTGGGTCTAATTTTTGCCTCTTTCATTTGCTCAAAGAATTTAAAAACATGTTCTCCAAGTCCATAAATGCCATGAGCAGAGATTATAGTGTTATATGTCACAATATTCCTTTCCTTCATCTGATTGAAAATTCTTACTCCAAGTTCTAGGCTACCACATTTGCTGTACATATCTATCAGAGAATTTCCGACAGAGACTGCTGTTCCAAGACCACTTCTGGTTGCATAGGCATGGATTTCTTTCCCATATTTAAGAGCTCCAACCTCTGTGCAAATTGGAAGAATGCTGACCAGGGTTATGGAATTTGGTCTGAGATTGAAATCCCATATTCTCTGAAAAACCTGAAACGCACTATAATCCCCACCATTCAAAGAATATCCTATAATTATAGAATTCCATAACGTAATGTCCCTACCTGACATTACCCTAAAAATGTGCTTTGCTTTTATCAGTGACTTGCAATTGGCATACAATTCAATCAGTGCAGATCCTACAACAACATCAGATTCAAACCCTTGTTTTAGGATATAGGCATGCATCTCCTTTCCGTGCTTCAACAATTTGAGCTTGGAAAATACTGGAAGAACACTTGCTGCGACAACGGCATTTGTTCTTATTCCTGCATCGTTCATCATGAGATACAGCTGAAAACTTTCATGGTACAGGCAATTCTGTGAATAACCAGCAATCAAGGTACTCCAAGAGACTACATCCTTATTTTCCATGTTACAAAATAAAGAGTAGGCAAAATGAGTGGCATTGCATTTACAGTACATATCCATGAGAGCATTAGAAACATACAAATCACTTTCAAAACCACACCTTATAGCACATCCATGAAGGGTCATTCCCATTTCCATATCTTCCAGTCGGCCACAAGCTGGAAGAATGGCCGCCATGATAACTGAATCAGGTCTTAGGCCTTCTAATACCATCCTTTTAAATAGAGACAACGCCTCGAACCACTCTCCACCATGCACATTTCCACAGAGCAGTGCACTCCAGCAAGCTATATCTTTCTCTCTTATTCCTTCGAAAATCTTTCGGGCTTCACTTAAACTACCCAACTTGGCAAACATATCTATCAAGGCACATTCAACATAAACATTGCATTTCATATCATAATGAAGTTCATTCCACAGAATAAAATCTCGAATCTTGTTGCCTTCTTCAAGATCATTCAACTCAGTACAAGCCTTCAAAACAAGTGGGTAAGTAAAATTATCAGGAATCAACCCTTGATTAGTCATGAAGTGATACAACTCAATTGCCTTGGAAAAACGACCCGCATCAAGAAAACCTCTGAGGATTCCATTCCAAGCAAGATTACTCCTTTGGGGCAGCTTATCAAACACAACAAGGGCATCCTGTAAACAGCCAAAGGCAATATAAACATTAACAAGCTGTGATCCAAGGACCTTATCAGCATTGCTGGAGTTGAAGAATCCATTGACAATCAAAATAGCATGTAATCTTTTGGCTTCAGAAAGGCTTGATGGTGACTTAAGTTGAGAGAATAGGGAGCTATGCAAAAGATTTTGATGGCCGAATGACTGTGGCAAAGAAGAGATGTTTGTGAGATGGAAGGTTTTGTTGGCTTCAGCAGTGGATTTATGAGGTGGGTCTTTGCTTGGGTTAGGGTTGAGGGAGAGAGTTGACATTAGTCCGCCAATAATAAGGGATAGTCCAGTTGGTAAACGAAGTATTTCTTTGTGAATCCTGGTGGATTCTCTGGTTATTGCTAGCAACATTTTCTTCCCAATTTCAAGGCGAGACGCCAGAGATCTAGCAATTTTAACAATTCGGAAACATACAATGGTGAAGATTCATCATGAGCTCAATCCATTTCACAGGCAAAAAACAACACCCAAATGCATTCATAGGCTTTCCACTTGGTCCAAGGGCTTGCCTCGGGCAGAATTTAACGATGCTGGGAGCCAAACCTGCGGATGCGCTGAGTCTTAACATGGAAATACTGGCAGGGAACTTGCTTATAAATTATTGGAAGATACTCTCTCGTCGCAACTAGTTTTATTGTTGTTTGGTTGTGGCTTTTCTTGATAATTATCAATGGGCCAAAAAGATGGCTAAAAAATCAAATGGGCTTTCATAATTTTATTCGTTCTACTTTAATAGCAGAGAATTTGGCAGACAATTGGGCTTCTTTTCCATAAGAGTTGGTATTGGCATTGCAGCCTCATTGTTGTTGAATTACCGAAATTTGATTCAAAATTTGTACCAAAAATTGCGATTATGGTGCATTTACTCCTGCAAATGCCAAACTCGACCTTGGGCAGGCCTACTTCGGCTTCTCAATTCCTAATTAAGTATTAACATGGCCCTACCTCTGTGATATATTAATAATTCACCCATTTTCTAGTCAACTACTCTTTATGGCCAATGGAGATTGAAGCGAGATATTAGTATACGTAACGATTTAGCAATATACTCAATAACGATAATTAGGCATTCATTAACGAGATAATATATTACGAAAGAAGTTGAAACATATAGAATCCTAATTTTATGGTTAAACATCTTCAAACTAACGCCTCAAAACCCTTTCTTTTACTTGACTATTGTAGACCGTGCTATTCCATTCTATTATATCACCTTTCCAAGCATTCCTTAAACTTGGCTTTTCCTATCTAATAAATCAGATATCCCTAAACCTTTCCTAGAATTCCCTCAACTAGGTTTTTCCTGTATAAGAACTCTCTAAAATCCTAAGAAATCTAGTCTAGTACACTAAAAGGAATGAAAAAATTCAGAAGCCAGCCCTTCACTGACCGGAAGATGGCCTGGACGTCGAATCCTGATCAGGGGAAAATATGGTCTCCATCTCTTTATCGTCTACCGTGTTCTTGGGCTCATTTTTAGCGGCACAGAAAGAAGAACCCCTATGTTTCCTTGGGGTTGGAGGGCACGTCAAGGGTTCAGGAATTCGATGCTTGTTAGCGGTCGGAGTCTTGTTTGTTTCATTGTCAGCAGCAACTGGATCAACTGGTTCGTTTTTGCACTCTCATCCATCCTTTACATTAGCGGTTAGCTCTGCAACAATTTGGTGTACTTCTTCAGTGCAAATGGTTACCATGTTTTTCTTCTTCATTTTTTTCCTTCCATTTGGGATTTGGCGAAGAAAGCAGAGATTTTAGCATGGATATGGTAAAAAGGGTGGGGTTTAGGACGAACAAAATAACAGAAGAATATAAGAATGGAAGCGGTTTAGTGGAGTTTGACTTCTTTTTAGTTTTGAATTCAGTGTTATAAACGGGTCGCGCCTCTTTAATTTATATTAAAATATTTTTCATTTACTAATATCTCTCCATCAAAATTCAAAGTTTATACATGTGATTATATATGCACCACATTTATTTGTATTTAATTACCTCTAGTTCTAATAAAAAAATTCACAAATTCCATTTAAATCTCATATTTTTAATCGAGATAAATCTAAAGAAACCCTAAAACAATGAATGTAAAGGATCCCATAGTTAATCTCCTCCTCCAAGTCAAATTCTAAGCGTGGTGGAATTCAAATTTCCATCCTAATGATCCAATTAAGACTTTGCAGATTTACTTGAAATTTTCTGATGAAACTTAGCTATGCTCTTGCAACGAAATTCAACACCGTCCGATTTGCGTTAATCGTGACAATCAAAACATTCTGCAAGTCCGGGACTTCTGCTGTAGCAATTTGTTAAACTTCCAAACTTCCAAAGGCTGTATTCTTGATTTTAAGCGGATTGATTCTCAGTTATCAGGCTAGCTAGTTCTTCAGATGCAGATATTGATTTTGTTTTCATAATATACATGCTGCTGGTTGTTCCTTTTGTTTGCATCAAATCATAGTAACATCTAAAGAAACCCTAAAACAATGAAATGTAAAGGATCCCATAGTTAATCTCCTCCTCCAAGTCAAATTCTAAGCGTGGTGGAATTCAAATTTCCATCCTAA
>JBBYHK010000004.1:9090129-9106729 GCA_038382065.1 Adansonia grandidieri
ATGCAGATATTGATTTTGTTTTCATAATATACATGCTGCTGGTTGTTCCTTTTGTTTGCATCAAATCATAGTAACATTTCAGGTGGCTCGTAAATTTGGTTAGAAAACCTTGCCTGGTTCACCACTTACAGGCTTTTTTAATTGTTGACCCGTCTCTGGCAGAATCAATCATAAAGATCAACGCAAGATATTCACGTTATGATTATGGAAAATCTGCTTCTTTACAAGTTCTCAACTTGCTCTTAACCGTGTTATGAAAGGTACGCGTGTCCCCGTCTTCCTCCTCTCGGTGATTTGATCCATGATATATAGCAGCTGGTTGCTTCAATAGATCCTGAGCAACATACACACGCAATGAGAAGAAGCCAAGCCAACGCCAGCATAAGATAATAACTTTATTAAAGGTTGTAACCACATCATTGAATATTACAATGAATACCCTAATACTGAGATTGTAAGCCTTGAATTTTGCTGGCCGACTTGGTAAGTCCAGAGCCGACCAGTTTTCATTCTAATTGTCATTGTTTCCATTAATCCCTCCTCTTCCACCTAAAAGAATAATTTACAATGATATTTCAAGGATTCCTCAACCTTCCTGGTATGGTATCTCAGGATTTGCTTTTGCAGATAGTTCGGTAGCAGGATTTGCGATTGACAGAAACAATATATATATATATATATATATATATAAATATATATGAAACAAAAGGTTAATTGTAATAGAATATTAAGCTCCCTTTTAAGCCTAGACAAAATACTTGACATGTCTTTCAGTTGGTTTTTGGGGGATCTACCCACACTTTCAATTTTTTTTTTCCCAGTTATTTTCCTGCACACATGGTTCCTCACTTTCTTGCTTTTCACTTGTCTTCTCACAGCCCAAATCGCCAAGGGCCTGGTGGTGAGTGGCGACCCTGACATCGCATTGTGTTAGGTCGGCTAGTGGTGCCTATCAACGTCCGATTACGACTTCCCCCTCAAATGTTTTTGACGTGGAAATATATTACAATTGGATAACAACATTAATCTAATCTAATACTTTGTTGTGCAGCGCTATAGACTTGGTAACATCAAAGGAACGTGCTAAATTCTGAGAAACCAATAATTCTGTGGTAAACCAGAGCAGCCTTTGATAAGTTGAGATGATTCTTGAAAGGAAATTCAATTCCTGAAATAATTATTTAGTAGGAATATGTTCAATATATTTTTTCCCCTCTAGTACTTTATTACATAATGAGATTACATGAAAAAATTAAAAATTTGTGAACCAGTTCCTCTTATTTGCCATGCTAGCTTTCTTCAAGGTGAAAGCTTCAAATTCTGAAGTCCCGGATATTTGACTATAGAACAGAGTGGCGTTGCTATCTCACAATATTAGATTCAACTATATAAACATTATACGAATAATATAATTAAAATATAATATCATATTAATATATATCATAAAATTTATATAATATAAATTATTAATAAATTAAAATTTATATAAAAATAAAATATTTAAAATATAATTATAATAAAATAAATTATATAAATATAATACGAATTGATTAATTCATCGAAAATGTTTCTAACTCAGCACTTGTATCTGAGAAAACAGAAGCAATGATGAGAGGAAAGGCCGATAGATTAGGCGCTGCAGCCTGTAATGCAAGTCTTCTGTAGGATTTAGCCCAACGTGTCAGCCCAATTATAGGATTTAGCCTATAATGTAAGTTTTCTGTAGGATTCATTTTTCACGTCTAGGTTCAAATTTAGCTCGGAAGTCACTCAAACCCTGTTTAACCATTCGATTATTCGAAATATTATTTATTTATATATTATTTTTGCTTGTACACCTGGGAGATTATTCCCACAAGATATAGAACATGATATTCTGTAAATATGGAGATCACTATATAACCAACTCATTGAGACATTGAAATTGATTCGATCAATATAAACTTTTTTTTCTATTTTTTTATCTATGATTAATAATATTTCTTTCAGTTTAATTTCTAATAAAAAAAAAAGGCATTTTTCCTAGTTTTGCATGCACCCAAACTATTACTTTTACCTACTTTTTTTTTTTTTCCTCCTCTCGAGTTAATTCATAGAGTATAGGACAAGACAGGATTATCAAAGACATCGAAGTGAATTTAGTTTACCAGTTGACATGCTGCTCTTTTATCATTTTTTTTTTAACTGTTATGGTTCTGACATTTCGAATCTATAGCTATCCATAGGTGCATCAATATAAAGAGAGAGAATTGTAATTTACAATAAATTTTAATAATCTTAATAATATTATATATAAGCATGCAGCTGAATTTCTATTTGCGGGTTTGTCACTGTCTCCATGATGCAACCTTTGCAAACATTGATGCTTACCTGTAGCCAAGTAGCTGAGTTGCGACCTATTTGTTTTAGGACTTTTTTTTCTTCCTTCAGCCAATGACTCTCGTCGAAACTGTCTCGCCTGATCAAATGGCTCATGTTTGAATGATTGTCACTGATCAGAATGTTGCCTTTGGTACATTTTTTCTGAACTGGAAAGCGAAAAAATTATCAATCAAACATTGTCCCTGTCACTCCCACTAATTTTCTTTTATCTTCAAATCTACCCTTTCTTAATTATTATTGCTTCTAACAATCAAAGAAGGATATTTCAAACCCTGGAGAAGAAAGCAGTTGCATCCTGGAAAAAAAAATTAACATCGATAATAATAATAACAATAATAATATTATTGTTTAGAAGGATATTTTAATTACAAATTCAGAAAAAAGAGAGGGGAGGGTTCAATGATGTAATGCGTGATGAAAGTTGACCATATCATTTTTCAGTAGAAGCAAAAGAGGGTGGGGGGAGATGTATTTATTCAAAGTTAAATGGAACATAAAACAAGGATTTAAGCTTGACAAAGCTCTCGACAAGGCTTTAATCAACTTTTGCCAAAGCTTTTGATAATTGATGGGGGGAAGTTAAAATGTTAATCCCCCCTTGTAAATGCTTTCTTCTCTTCTATTAAAGTCAAATTTCTCATCATACTTTTGGTCTCTCTAAATCAGTTAAAGGCATATTATGATATACTATAATAAAAAGCTGAAACTCCTTTTTTCTTTTTCCTTTACCCGAATGCACTTCTTGATATTTTACTTGTGGGTTAATCACAGTTTTCAGTTGTGACTAACTCAAAAAAGATTCAGGGCTTTTGTCAATTTTACTAATTATGGTAGCAAAGTTCACTTTAATGAACAAGGCCTGCAATTTATTTTTTTTAGAAAGTAAGCAAAGCTGATGAAATCAGCCATGTTTTTACATTCAATCAATTTTTCAATGACATTTTTTTAGTCTTTGAAATGCAGCCTTCAGACCTCAAAGAATCTTGATCACTTTGATTTAAAACGATAACGATAAGGTCAATTTGCTACAGTTTTAAGCTCAAATCAGTCTTAATTGAGTGTTTAATGGAAATGCATATGACAAATGCATGTGCTTATGTTGCCTTTAATGTTAATGTGCCTGGTTTAGTGGGATACATTAAGGGTCATCCCTGAATAGACCCCTCTCTCAGTGACCAACGGCTCTCAAGGTACACAAGGAGGAACGTGATGTGCTTCCAAGAAGGGAAAAAATTATTAAAAATATGGGGTATTTTTGTATAAATTATATCTAACTCTTGAACCGTTAACATCATCTTCCTGATAACTTTCTTTTATTTTTAAACCGTGATTTTTTTTATATAAAAAAATTATTCGTGATGGACTCAAGGAATGAAAAAAAAAGGGGGGGATTTTTTCACTAACAACTGTGTAATTATTGGGGGCTTTAATCTATGAAATTATTAGGGACTTTAATGAGGAATTAGCATAATGTCTAATCCCATTATCCCAAATTGATATATATAGTTGATCTTTCTTGTCATATTGGTTGTCATTGTTATGGAAAGAGATTGGTTAAAAAAGATGAATGAAAATGTGATGTGAAGCACCTCTTTTTTTTGTTCAAAGACATATAGATTATGGCCATTTCATATTTCAAACAGCTTGGTGATTACAAATCTTTAATATCGTTCGCTAAAATCACATCAAAGCATACCCAAATTCCTTTTTTTAAAAGAAAAAATTTGCAAATTTGGCTCTTTTTTTTTTTTTTCCTTTTATGATTCTATTAGTTGTTCACATTCATTTTACTAACTAGATTTTATTTTAAGATGAATCATCACTTTTGGGTTGATGAAAGAGATGGAAATGAATCTCAAAAATATCAAAATATATATAGCAGTAATATATGTAGTTAGAGATATCCACGAGTTGTGACTTGAAAAAAATTAAAATTTTTATTCAAGTTCATTTTCAATTTGGTTCATTCATGTTATCCATATTTATGGTCTATAATTAATAAAAGTTAAAAAAATTATCTTTATATTAATATTTATATATTTTATAATTAAATTTAAATAAAATATTTTTTTTAATAATTAAATATTAATTCAAGCTAACTCAAATTTATAAAAAAATTGTTCAAAGTCCAACCTAAATAAACCAAAGTTGTCAGGTCAAACTAATAATTTAACTCGTGAACTGGTCAAAATATACAACTAAACAGAAGGACACTCATTTTAATTTATCCTTGCTTTAAATAAAATAAAATCATGATTCCATGATTCCATTTTTTTATTCAATTCTTTACCCGAATTATCACCGTTTCGAATCAAACTTAGCAAAACAATTAATCATATTGGGTAATTACAGATAACAAGTAAGCCACATTCATATGCTATAAAAATCAGAAAATTATTTATTAAGAAGATGAAGCACACTGGATATTTGAAATGAACTGGAACAAGGACTTGGAGAGATGGAGGCTAACTATTTGTGATGAATTAGGACTAATTTAGAATTACTGTCATAAAAAATTGAGTCAAAAGAATAGGATTTAAGAAAATTAAAAAATGTATATTAAAATATAAAAATATATATAAAAAATTTAAAAATACGAAAATAATAAAATTATATTATATGAAAAGTTAAATTTTAAACCGTAAAAAGAACGAAATCCTTAATTTTTTTTGTTAGATTTTAAAATCATAATTTTTAATTAATAAAATTTGATTTTGTTTTAATTCGATTAATCTTAAAATTAAGACAAAGTACACATTTTGAGGTTAAGAGTTACGTCCACCACAAATTGCTATCACCGTGTTAGTACATGACAAATACTAGAGAGTCTATGTGATGTGAGTATGCAATGCAGGTGAGGTCAATTTAATACGAATCGTATCCGGAGAGGCCCCAATCAGGATACAAACTCTGGATACTAGTCCATAGTACTTGGCTCTCTATTGCTTCAATTTGGTCCCTATCTTTTAATTTTTGTACAAAACCTAACTTTAAATTATTGATATATTTCAAATTTATTTAGTTCAAATATATATATATATATATATTTCAATTTTATCAATATTTGACAAGTAAAATCAAGAAATAATAATCTTTATTAATATAAAAGAAGTGATTTATTTGTGTTACAAGTTAACTAAATATCAACTTACTAAAATATAAAAAAAAATCAATTTAAAGTAAAATATAGATAAATAAAAATGCATTAAAAATGTAGTTTAAGTTTTAATTTTATTAGTATTTTTTAAGGAAAAAAAAACCCACTTACCCTTGAAGTAAATTAAAAAAAAAACTATCCACTTGGCCAAATCTTTTAAAACCACTTACTCTTTTCTTTTTTTAAAAAAAAAAAATTTGTTTTGTTATATAAATATATATATTTTTTAATAAATAGTAGAATGTTTTAAGGTATATACATATTTTTTTAAGTTTCATTAAATCGGTATTAAAGTAATAATTTGATTGCTGAAAATCACATGAGTTTTTGTTAAAAGATAATGTAATTATATCATTAATGCGTATTTATTCATTATTATAATTTAATTATTTATTTTTTTAATTTTAAAAATAAAATCTCGTACATATTCGTAAATGTTATAAAAGCTAATAATAATAAATTGCCCTTTACTAGTTGGTTTTATTAAAAATTTAATAATATTGTTCATAGTCCATTGTCCACCGTCAGATCTAAAGCAGGTACCAAACTCACTTTTGATGATATATTCTACAAAAAAAATGTTCTTGTTGAATAGAGTTTATTTTTGACATTTTGTCGATTAAATATTTTAATTACAGAAGTAGTATTAAAAATATGTCATATATTTCACTTTTTTAATTAACTTTTTAAATATATTTAAGAAATACATGTTACCATATTAATTTTGTTGCTAAAATCTAAATATTTCTTTGACTACCGATGTAATAATTACTCTATCAAATATCAATTTCTATATATTTTATAATGGTTCTATTTCAATATTAACGAACACTAATTAATGACTTTTAGGAAATAAACTCTATATAGAAAGAAATATTTTAAAAAATAGTACTAAATGAGATAATGTTGTTAAGTCACCGATTTAAACAAAATAATACTTTACCTAGCCTCATTAAACCACCGAACTTCATAAACAAAATCAGCCAAGTCATACCAATAACCAACGATATACGTATATATTTTATGAGATTATTCTTATATAGCCAATACCCACTCTTCATCTAATGATTAAAAATGTAATAAAATGACATACTAAATTTAAATTCGAATCTAATTATTTTATTTTTTTTTAATTTATCATTAAAATATTGTTACTTTTTTTTATCGAAAAAAATTATGTGTATATTGAGCAGTCCAGATAAATTATTAATTAAGAACTTCTGACTATCTACATTTGAGACTTCAATAATTGATAGATAGAGAATATTTCATCGCATGTCGGCACACGGCAAAGTGCAAACAATAAATACGTGTAAATAGCATTTATTTGATGAGGTTTTTTTTTTTTAATTTATATGTTTAAAAAATAAAATGATATATAATATAAAGATTCACTTAACGGATGTCGATTATTAGTATTTTTTTATTTTTCTAAAAAATTATTTTTATTTAATTAATTATTTTTATAAAATTTTAAAAAATATATATAGTAATAATTACGAAAACCTTTTCATTGTTGGCCCATTTTAGGCATGGGTTAATATTTTCTATAATAGAAATATATTATGAGATATGAGAACGTACGAGACACGCAAGTGCGTGCGAAAATTTATTTTTAACATAAAAGTTAAAAATAAATAAATAAAGAATAAATTATAATGTTGAACAATTATATTTTAATAATATAATAGATGCAAAGTTAAAAATAGGTTCACATAAAATAAGTTAAAAATAATTTATAATAATAATATATTTGTAGTTAATATATATATATATATATATATTATTAATGAATTTGAAAATTTTAAATTCAAAGAGTTAGAAGTGACGTCAAACTCAGTCACTCTAATTATATACAATATAAATAATATATAAATATGTAATATAAATTTTAAAAATACAAATTATAACTTATTATATTAATTATATTCAAATCGATAAATCTTTTACAAACTTTAGAACGTTCGATAATCATTCAACCTAAAATTAAGATAGTAGATGGAGATGAATAATTTGAATATAAAATTAAAAAAAATAAGACTAATTTTTTTTATAATAAAAATTTAAAGCTGAATAAATGTGTGATAACAATATATTAATAAATGTATTTCACGTGCAGACATAACTATCGCATGATAATAAGATATGAGAATGAAGTAGAAGTACGCTTTGATATTTATATTAAACACATATTCAAAATCAATTAATAATAGATAAAAAGACGTAACTTGAATCGAAAATGAAAAAAAATAAAATTCAACTTTATTTCAATTAAAAAAACTTGGAACTCATGCTTAGTTGATTTTTATAATTTTTATTTGAACTCAATTTAATAAAGTTTAACATCATTAATTAATATAACTAGATGGAAACTCGAAAATATAAATTTGAGTTTAAAAACAAGACTCGAATAAAACTTTAAATGCATAAATGAAAAATTATATTTTCTTTACATACATTTATAATATTAGAAGATATTTTAAATTTTAATAAAATACCTGAAACACTCAAATCAAGTTTACTCAAAAATCATTTTCTAATTGACTTGACTCAATTTCAAATTCAAGTGCTCAGCGATACCAAATATTAAGAGTAAACGAATAATTTGATAAATTTACATTACACTTATAAAAAGAACACATAATATCTTAAATACATAATAATATTTAAAATATTATATTATTTTAATATAAATTTTATATATTTATATATTAATATCATATATTTATTATTTTTATATTTTATTATATTTTTAATATATTTTAATTTTTTTAATATTATTTTCGTATCTGATAATTGTATTGCCCAAAGTCTTCAAGTCCGCAACCACAATGAGACATGGAAGAGGTAGACGTACGGATGGAATGTGACGTGGGATTCACGGTTGCCTGAGGTAGTTAATGGCCCCAGCCAAAACCCACACGTGTTGGAGAGCAAGAGAGCGAGCGAGCGAGCCGGATTAAAAAGGGATCTATCGTTGACATTGCTCTGCAACGGTGAGTGTGGCTTTAAAGAAAAAGAAAAACCGACTTCTTTGGGCAATCATTGAACCGTTACGACAACAAATCTCCCCTCCTAACGTGATTTCAACCCATATTTTTATTGCTCTCCCCTGCCCTTTTTACGCTGTCAAAATATATCTATATATATGACTCAAAAGAAATTTCCTAAATTTCCAACTTTTCTAGTTTAGCCTAATTGATGGGAGAAATTATCAATTTTTAAAATATAAATTGATACTATTACATCCTAAATTTCTGTTTTGGTGCATTAAAAACCACACTTCAAACAAATGTAATAAACAATACTAATTATTTTCAACAATAAAAGAAACAATTAATACACATATTTTTATATAATAATAATAATAGTAGTAGTAGTAGAAAATAATAGATTTGTTCAAGGTGGTTAATTAGGGGGTCCATTTATGTTTAATGATTAAGGGTTTGATAATCATACTCGTCATTTCAATTTATGCAAAATAAAGAAGTATCATTAAGTTAAAATGATTACTTAATTTGTTTCTCGAGACAGGTTTCTTTCTTTTTCAGAGTAGCATATAATGAAATTCTAGAAGTTCAATGAGATATGCTAGAGCTACTGGGGATTTGTATGGCAGGCGAAATAGTAACTGAGATTTGTCAATGCAACAGCTGACACATTTACCACACTAAAACATTAAATAACTAATTTCGATTGGGCCCTTAAAAGTTAAAAAAATCAAAAGGGAAAAGCCCTAGTAGTAATAAAAAAGTCATGAATAAAAGAAAATTGTTGTCAACTCAAGAGGCAAAAGTGGCATTAATTAAGGTTTTTTTTTTTAAATATTAAGTAAAATCATGGTGATTAATGTAATAATGGCAGACAAACTGAGAGAAAAATATTCCATCACTGAAAAGTGAAAAAGATTATTATTATTATTATTATTATTATTATACAAACAGCAGCAAGCAAAGCAAATGGTAGTAACGAAATTGAGTAGCGGGCGGGTTAAAAGAAGGGTTTGCCGACAACCCTTTTTCAAATGGTGTAATGTTTTAAATGTTTTTCCAAAAATAACAACAATCAAATATATACTAAATCTTAAGAAAAAAAATAAAAAAGGGGAAATAAGTCAATAACCCCTCTCTGGAAACTGGAAACTGGAAACAATGGATGCATTTACTTTACCTTTTTATGATTATGTTTTTTTAACACTTTAACCGACGAAATCCTTATGAAAATCTTTGGAGTTTCAAAAAAATCTGAATTTTTTTATAATACTGTTGTTATTTAAAAATAAAAAATTATATGAATATTAAAATTTAAATTATAAATCTATTTAATTTTATTTTGTAAAAATAAATATAGAAATTAAATTAATTAAATGCTATTTTTTTCATATTTGATATTTGCATGGTCATGATATTTATTTTACATTGAATGCACAATGCATCACGTCATTGCCGAGTGATAAAAGGAAGGGAAGGGCAAGGGTCCCAACGATAGAAGGCATGATCATGAGGCCTAGATATGATGTATCCACAGCTCTCTTGAAATTGTGTGTAAATGAATTGGGTCCCAAAAGAAGTGTCCGAAGGGAGAGCCCAAAAGAGAGAGGTATAGGCTGCCCCTATGTTGGTTTTTATTTTCTTCAGATGGCTTTCGGTTTCATAGCATTCTTTCCCACGTTAACCTTTTGTGATGCCTTTCGCCTTTCGGGTGTTTAGGTGTACTTGACAAGAAGAATGCGACAGATCCTTATAGAGGTCACCTTTTCTGATGGGAACTTCCCTTTTGGGGGGCTGATTGGGTCCCTTTTCTCAAACCCGTTCTTTCATGAGATTTCTAACTTCTTTTCTGCATTTCCTTCTAACAGTTACAATCAAATTAATAATCTCCACCTATTGCAGTCAATTTTTGCTCCATTGAATTGCCTTAACAAATGAAACATCCAGTTCGACCCACTTTCTGATGTTTAATCATTCTAAGAGAATTAACTCCTTGAAATAAACTACTGCTGTATTGAAATTTTCCTCTTTTAGGATGAAATCTATGGTAGCATTTTATCATGAATATATATAAATTTCCTCCTCTTCTTCATGTTAATTTCCCTTTTAGCATTATTTTTGAACCTAAAATGGAGGAGAATGATTAAAGTGATGGCCCCGATAGGTGGGGCTTAATTGGAGAAATGTCACATATTCTAGACCACACACCCCAAGACCAAAAACCTTATCAATCTTAATTACCATAATTGTTATTTTTATTTTTGCTTTTTTTTTTTCCCCTTGAAGGGATAAACATGAAGTGGGTAACATTGAAATGTGGCTAGATTTGGAGAGGGAATTAGTTGAATCCCCACAGCTCAGCCCACTTGAGGGGGCAAAATATGAACCAAGTGCCTAAAATTTTGATTTTAGGGTGGATCCGGTGATTAGCACACTCGTGCAAGCAAGCAATGCACCTAGACAACTGATTTGGCCACACACACCCTTAGCTTTCATCCTCATGTCATTCTTGATTGTACTCCTTGTAGGCCATCTCCTAATCTTTGGTCTCCAACCTTAATCACCGCTCCACTTCTCCCTTTAAATTCTTGTCCTATTTTATCAACTCTCTCACCCTTTTTTTATTTGCAAATTGGTGAGATAAACACCAATCAATTTTTAGTGCTAGCGAAATTCACTTTCATTCATTACTTTTCAATGTCTATCAGAGAATATTTTCAGTTTTATTTTTTTAAATAAAGAAGGTCACACATATTAAAATTCGAACTTTAAACATATTAATCGTCACGTGAATCAATTGAGCCAAATCTTGGATTTAATATTTTTAGTTTTTGAGAAAAGAAATAGTCATCCTGGAGAGAGCTCCAATAAATTTTAACGTCCAAAAGGGCCAAACCTAAAGACTTCTCGACCATGACTAAAATTCAAAACCAATTATGACGTTAATGATGCTGTCAAATTAAAGCCTGCAGCAACTAAACAAACCATTTCTTTTCATAAAACCCAAAGCTGAAGGAAACAAATTCCTTGTATGGAAAAGGATGGAAGTCGAAATCCCGAAGTCAATGTTGTATAAAAACTAAATTAACTGAAGCAAATAACTAAAGGGGGGAAAAAAAAGAAGTAAAGACAAAGGGCGATCGGCCGTGGAAGTTCTTGGGGGGTATCAAATATCAATTATCATTAACTATAATGTGTTTATATTTAACGGTGAATGATGAGGAAACAGCTCATGTGCTTGCATATGATAAGCTCACGAGTGAATGATGAGGCATGGATACAAATAACCAAAGATCTTAATTAATTTTATAATTTGATCCTGTTGGATATGTGAATTAGGACATTGCTAAGCTCAAGGATGCCTCATAATGCCTTCACAATGTGGACAAAAACTATCTATAATGTACTAAAATAAGTAAAAAAAAAGAAATAAAAAAAAGAAATGAAAGGAATGATCTAGAGAAAAAGAGTTGAAAATGCTTACGGGTTGAATCTTAAAACTTAACCGAATTTTTCATGCAATTAAGAAAACGTATTTAACAAGTTTAGAGTTTGAATCTTACTATTTATAATTTTTTATTATTTTCAAATTGCAACTTTCTCTCCTAAAAAAATGCCATGATTTTTTTGTTTATATATAGGATTGAGCAGTACTTATAATTATGTAATATTTGCCCAACTATGGACTTTTTCCCTTTGAAATCTAAACCTTAATTATCTTCCTATGCTACTTGAAATAAAGATTTATTTATATGCAGATAAAATACAAGAAATCTTTCCATCCTATTCATCTAAGATAAACAAGGAATGGTTTATATTTGTGAGAAAAGACATGCATAGTCTTTGGTCCATTTGTGTAATGTTGAGTATACGTATGTAAGAATATTCAATAATTTTGTTTATAATGGAATAATAGATTGAATTATCCTACATCAAACAGAAACACAAAAACAAGTTGAATAAGGCCAAGATGTGAATACTTATATTTTGTTTACTATTATAAAAATTTTTACAAAGTTTGCTAAATGATACTTATTGCTAACAATAGAAAAAAAAATATTAAATAAATAATATCTAATTATATGATAAGGATATTCATATATTTTTGAAAAATTACCAAATTATTTCTTAAAAACTACACATAATTAACTCCTTATAGATCAAAAAGAATTCACAACTATTTTCTTCCACCCACAATTAACATGGGTGTACAAATTTCTAGTGTATGTATATATATATATATATAATTTTTGACTGAAATAATATTAAAAGTCAAACAATATCAATTTAATTGAGATCATTAGTTATTTTATTTTGCTAATTTTACTCAAAAGTTAAAAGTAGGAAACAAGCTTAAATGTTTTTAAATTTATTATAATGCCTATCTTTTATTTTGCTATGTTTTTACTCAAAATCACTGTCCCTAGATTTTTTTTTTCTTTTTGATATTTAAATAACTATGATTTTTATTTTTATTCATTATATTGTTTTACATCCACATAATGAATATATTGAATGAGCATATATCCATTATCTAATATAATTATAACGTGCCTAATTTCGTCATGCACAACAAATATTTACTGTTTTAAATCTATCTAAATCTATCTATCATATTTATTACAAAACGTTTCATGTTTAAATCCTATCGTGCTAGAAATATTAATGTAATAGAGGATTGATAAATTATCATTATTTATATTTTAATAATATTTAATATTTTAATATATATTATTTTATTTAAATATTTTAATTATTAACTAATTATTATATAAAATGTTAATTTATTTATTATATCAAATAATTTAGAAATATTAAAAAAATAAATTAATAAGAAAAAATAAAAAAATATAAAATTTTGATATATTGAATATCACACCTTAAAAATAATTTTATAAATTAATTAAATTAAATTTAAAAACTCATCTTTGCTCAAAAGAAATAGTAATAATTATAATAGTATCTGTTTTATTCATTATCCCAAATTATGATTGGAGTGAACTTTTTATTTTTTATACAATAATAATGGGTTTCAATGATATTTTTGTGATTGCAAAGTAGTGGAATAAATTAAATTAAATAAAAAATAGAAAATTGATTTTTTTTTATGAAAATATATGAAAACAATGGGATTATGAATGAGTCTGTCGGTGGAGTTTACCTTTGAGAATTCAATATTGATGGCTATACCCTGGGCCTGCAGCCTGCATGGGAGGGTCCACCGCACACCTCTTATTTGCGTGATTCCTTTTTACTTGATCTTGACATGTTTTCACTTAATTGGCTCCAGATTCATGCCAAAGTCAAAAGAAAGTGAAATCCTTAAACTATAAGTCAATTCTCCCATATATGCAAAAGAGATCAACTTATGATAAATTAATTAATTTAATAAGTTTTTTATATTTTTTTATATAATTGATATTTTAATAAATAAATTATTGACTTAGTAGCATAATTATATATTGTACATATAAAATTTTAAATTGATTTAATATTTTTATTATGTCAATTGAAAAACATCGGTTTATATATTTAATGATTAAAATTTTTTATATTAAATAAATAATTAGTTAATTTTTATTTATTCAAAATTTAACGTGCATGAAACAAGTATAAATTATTTAAAAATTATGAAATATGTAAACTAAATTAATTTTATGATAATATAATGAATCGCTTTATATATATATATATAGATAAATGTACATGCAGACTGTAAAAAGAAACAAAAATATATAAGATTTTATATTTGATATATTGATAATATATACTTATACATGATCAATGAATCAAATAACTTATGTCATTAAAAAATTAAAAAATTTTAAAAAATTAAAAATAAATAAAAATAACTTTATTTTTAATAAATTATCATCACTTGATTTAATATTAATATATGAATTTATATATTATTAATGCATCAAAAATATATATACACACACAAAAGAAATGGTTATTTCCCAGTAAAAAAGAATTGTAAAACTTCTATATTTCTCAAATGTTTATACAAGAAAAATCCATCAACTTTGCTTACAACCTGTCATAAATACCCACCATTTAGCAGACATTGCCAATTTTCATTGGCCTCGAGGAAGACTACGTTGTTTAAAATATTCATTATCTATCTGCACCTTATCTTTAATTGATTAAAGAAACACCTAAGAATATTCATTATCTGTCTACACTTTCCTCTTGTTAATCTTTGATTGATTAAAGAAACACATAAGGTTTAAATTAATCAATTTGCTAGTTAATTGTGTTACGTTGTGGATTCAAGCATCATATATATTTTTAATTTTGTTTTTAGTTTTTAAAAATGAATAAAAAAATAAAGGGCGAAAACCAAATTTAAATAGAAAAGTAAAAACAAATCGTGAAAAGCAAAGAACATTTACGAAAATTGAATCTAAGGATTTACTATTAATTTGTAGGAAATGAGGATCATGAAGCATTGGCTATAGTCTACTGGAAATGATAAAAATAACTATTAATTGAATCATTGTTGATGTCTTTTAAAGTAAAGAGTATCCAAAGGTGGTAGGAGGATACTGCAGGTGAAACTCGTCAATAATATAAGGAAACGAAGAGCAAGTTAATAGCTCTACTTCATACATCACACTTCATACTTCTTTTGTATTGTGATAAACATCTTTACTGTTGTATCTAACCTGATATAAACATGTATTTGAAATCAAATCGTATAATAACCCTCTGGTGATGAACTTTAAGGATCTTTTTTTTTAAAGTCTTGCATGAGATTTAGATATAACATTCATAGTCCATACTTGAATAATTTAGAGACATTTGGGACCCAGAAAGATGGTGTAGAGATCTGTTTATCTGTGTACAGTGTGTAGCAGATTCAGATGTTGTGTAGTACTGATTATATAAATGGGTCCGTTAATACTCCCCTGGACAATTTCGCATGGACACACGAATTGACTCCAGCAAACTCATTTCTCAACCATCTGATCGACCTGAATGATACCCTTCTCGTGTCTATATCAGCCATTGATCCCCAAGCTTCAATATCCCGCCTGGGACCCCCCTTGAAATGATAGGTCCAACCCAAAATGCCCAGAAACCTCTTCAGCCGGCTAAGCTTGTCTTCCATGGGAAAATAAAGAAAAAGGGGGGGGGGCGCGGAAAGGCAAAAGCATTGTTAGCTGAGATAATTTTAACATTAAGATCATTGAATATTTTGACAGACGGTACCTTCCTTGAGTCAATTATTAACCTTCAAATATGTGTAAAGTGACAACACGAGGTTTGAATATTTTGCAGTAAATTGTTGATTTGGAGGAAAAGAGAAGAACAAATTATTAAATATGAATTATACTTTAATTAGTTCATAATTATTTTTAATAAATTTAAAATTTTATTTTTAATAATTTTTTTTAAACTGAAACTCATTTTGTAAGAAAGAGATAAAAGAGAAAGGATATCATTTTGTTTAAAATTTGTCAATTCGATTGAAAGTATATATATATATATATATATATATATATATATAAACTGGTCCAATGCATAATTGATGTTGTAAGTACTGTGTGTTGCCTGCCGCCAATGATCGATTAATTTCTAATTTTTTTTTTATCCAGATTCCCCATGGGTTTCACATTTCAACGCGGGCCACGCCGAGGGACAGCTAATGATTTGGAATAAATTTGATGAATTTCTTGTAATCTTTCAAGTCATAAGCTTGTTAAATCATTTAAAATCCGCAGAAAAATTAAAAAAAAAAAAAAAAACCCTCAAGATTAATTAATCTATCTGTTCTTGATCATCTCTTAATTAGAAAATTTAATTTCGTTTTTGTCGTGGTTGCTGTCTTAAAAGAAAAGACCGCAAAACAAGTTGCAACCAGCCAGGATTAAGGAGTTTAAAATCTGGCTTTACTAATAAAATTTCAGCATATGTGGTCCAGATCGAACCAAAATATATATATATATATATATTTAGTTTCAGAGAATTATTCGCTCTATCATGCCTTCTAATCATTAAATTAAATATTGTTCAAATTTGTCATATCGATATTTTAAGTAAGCTTTCTTGCAGAACCTCAATCCAT
>JBBYHK010000004.1:9124671-9140690 GCA_038382065.1 Adansonia grandidieri
TTTTTTGTGTAATTTTAAGTATATAGATATGTAAGAATATTCAATTATTATGTTCATATGAGCAATAGATTGAATTCGGCTATATTAAAAAGAAACAAACAAACAAACAAAAATAAATTAGGCTGTGAATATATATAATTGTAGGCTGCCTAATTCCATCATCTATGACAATATTTTCGTTTAAAAGAATATAAGCATGAAATATACGAATATACTGTAGAATGTATAATTAATTATTTTGTTACAAGAATAAATTTGCTCAAAACACATAAAAAAGTTATTAATTTCTCCGAAAGTGTAAAGATAATATAATCTATTATATTTATAAAGTTTTTTATTGAATTTGTGTTACCGAGTTTGGCATCACTTAATTCGGTAACACAAACTCAGTTGAAACTGACAAAAAAATCAAAGTAATTTTATAATACTAAAATAAAATTAGGGATATTTAAGTCTCTCAATTAAAAAAACTACTCACTAAAATTAAACTTTTTACCTAAAAAATTACTTTTTTATTTTTTTAATTTTAATGTATATATATATTTTTAAAATTTAATAATTTTTATTAATAAAATTACTTTTCACTCACAAAGTGAGTATGATGGATTTTAGTATAATATAGTTAGCTTTTGCATTTGCCCCTAAGAAATCATTTAGATAGTAAAATAAAATAAAAATTTAAAACATCTAATCTTATCCCACCCCAAGGAAAACGAATCAGTTATATATCATTGGCCAGTGTTTTGAGCGTAAACTTGGGGGAGAGTGGTTGAAATTTGAAACCTTATAATAATATACTAAAATAGTATGGCTTCCAAGTTCAACTGACAGATACTTTCCAATCCTGCGAAATTACTACTAAAATAACGAGGAATGACATTTACAAGTTCAGTTATTCATAGGTCAAATTAAATTTATTTGTTCAAGATTGAATTTGATCATATTTATTAAATTTGAAAATTTATTTGATTTTTGTTTAAAATATATTAAAATATTTTAAAATAATTTTTATATTAAAATTGTTATATTTTTATAATTTAATTTAAATAAAAATAATTTTTACTTGATTAAATGATAATCCGAGCAAAGTATGAGTTTAAGACATTATATCTCAAACTTAATTCGGATAAATTTATTGAATCATATAAATAATTTAAGTTTTAAATATGTCTAGCGAATAAATTTGATTTTTACATCCAATCAAGAGCAATAATATCTTCCATTGAAAAAGAATATTAATAATGTTCCATATATTATTCCAAAATCGATTTGAAGTGCACGTTTTATACACTAATAATGGGTGTCAATGATATTTTTGTGATTGCAAATAAAAAAAAATAGGAGGAAAAAAATATTTGTTTGGTTAAACTAAAAAGAAACTGAAAAAGAAAATAATGAATAATAATGATGGATCTGTCGGTGGAGGAGTCGGTGTGTACATTCCCATGTCGCTATACCCTGCTTGCAGGGTCCCGCAAACCTCCAATTATTTTTTATTTCTTTAAATGTGAAAACTCTAAAATTTTCAACTTTCTTACAAGAAAAGTCCATCAATTTTGCTTACAAATCAGTCATGAAATGCCAAATTTCATTGGCCTCGTGGAAGCTACGTACAGTGTTCAAACTACTACTCATTAATTGTCTACATCTTCTTCCTAATCTTGTTAGTTTCAAACTGATTAAAGAAAGATGCATGGCTGAAATTAAGAAATTTGCTAATTGTGTTATGATCTGGATTGGCTATGGTTTACTGCTACATAGAAAAACTGAAGAACATGGCTTGGGAAAAAAGAAAAGAAAAGAAAGGAAATTACAAAAATTACCATTTAATCATCGTCTTCCTGGCATAATTTTGAGACATTTGGGACCCAGAAAGATGGCGTAAAGATATGTTATCTGTACAGTGAAGCATATGCATGCAGATGTTGTGTAGTGCCAAGTATTTTATGGGTCCTCTTTCTCATGCACACGAATTGACTCCATCAACTCATTCTCAACCATCTGATCAACTAGCGTTAATAGCCCTTTACATGTCTATGTCAGCCATTGATCCCAAGCTTCAGTATCCTTCATGGGACCCCCTTCAAATAATGGGGGTCCGACCCTCAAATCCCTATGAACTTCTTCACCTGGCTCAACTTGTCAGTCCTGGAAAAAAAAAAGGGGGGGGTGAAATTGCTTTAGATGATTTTAACATTAAGATCATTTGAATATTGCTCGGCAGACAGTACCTTATTTGAGGCAATTATTAGTCTTTCAAAAATGTGTGAATTGACTTATATATTACACGTCAACGTTTCGTAGTTCTTTAAATTTTCTGCAACTCCACTGTAGAATCATAAACTGGTCCTTTTGTATAGTTGATGTTAAAAGGACTGTGTTGGTTGTATGGTTGCCGCCAATGATCGATCGTTCGCAACCTTTTTGTTATCAAAGATACCCCTCCATGGGCTTTTCACATTTCAATGTGGGCGGGGGGCCGGTGGGGGGGGAGGGGGAGGCATACCTTTATACGACAGCTAATGATTTGGAATAATTTCGATTGAATTTCTTCTTTATCTTTCAAGTCATAAGCTTTGTTAAATCATTTTAAATCTTCAATAAAAAAAAAAAAAAAAACTGTGGGTATTATTCTAGTTTAATTAAACAATCTGTTCTTTGATGATCTCTTAATTAGAAATTTAATTTCGTTTCTGTCGTGGCCGGCTAAAAGAAAAATGGTGCAGACAGCAAGGATAAGAGAATCTAAAGCTTGATTGACCAATCAAATTTTAGCAAAGGTGGTCCAGAGCAAGAAAACAATATTGAAAAAATGCTCAAGAATTTGGTTTTGTTTCGATATAATATAAGGGTTACAGTGTTCTTATTTTGCTCTTTGTATGGGTTAAATATTCAGTTTCAGAAAATTATTTTGCTGTTATCAGGCATTTGCTGCTATTAAAAATTCTAATCATTAAGATAAATCTCTAAAATCTAATTCTTATTTTATTTTCGCTTATTTTATTGATCAACTTTGTCATATTGACATTTAAATAAGTTTTCTTGCAGAAACTGACTTCATATATATATATATATATATATTTCTTCTTTTTCGGTGTTTGTATTTTAAAGTAATAATAATGCCTTTGTCAAGGCTTTCAATTAGCCAAAGATTTCTGGTGAATATATTTGAAAATTAATGTGCTTCAAGTCTTTTATTTTCTGCTAAATACTTCATTCATTTTTATCACTTTTACTCTAATTTTGAATCTTGAAATTTTCAACCTTACTGCAGGGTTTAGATTCATGGGTAATTTGATTTTGACAGTTTCTTCGGTCCCAAAAGTTTCTTTTTTGACTGCAGCCACAGTATTAGACCAAGGGAAAGCTATTCTCGTATTCTTCAGGTTCACGAGCGGTTGCCTCAAACTAAAAAAAATGACTGTTTTTTTTCCCAAGTGAACATATGTAAATGAAGTATGAACTGAGGAAGCAGGACACTCAAATCTTGGATAATCATATATAAATGAACCTCACTTTTTCTCAGAACACAGAAGATTTAGTCACGTGAATAGTGATTGGAGAAAGGATGATGCAGAAAGGTCAGATATAATTTTGTACAAATTGGTAGGGTTGGCTAATTGTCTTTGCTGATAAAACCTGAAAGGGTCCAGACTTGCCTGTAGAAGGTCAATACTAGCAATGTTTCTGTGTTCTATATTATTTGAACTTATATATAGGTGTCATATATAGATATGCATTCAATATAGATATATATAAATTTGTTTTTAAAGTTTTTCATGTATGTAAAGGGTTTTGGGAGAATAATATCTTCGTACCCATTTTTCGTATATATGTCGACAGAGATGTCAAACACAAATATCTAAAAAAAGTAAATAGTAGGGAGGAACATAAGTTTTTGTTACTGAAAATATGAAACAACAGGTTTTAGTGGGAATATGCTGGCTGATTTGATAAAAATACAAACTACTAGTCACCTTCAACGTACGTAAATATATGAAGAAGATTGCAGTTTTACTCTGTTTCTCAATTTTGGTCATTGCCCTGTGAAGAAAGCATTCCCAATCTTCAAGTAATGAGAGGGGGAAAAGGGAAAAAAATGTGAATAAGTCTTACATCTCAAAGTGGAAAAGTATTTTGGTATTAAGCTAATTTGTAACTTTGAATGGAATTCATCAGAAACAGGAAAGACATTCTTAATTTTCAGAACATGAGCAAAATAATTTCTTCTTTCCAGCGTAATGATGAAACTTTTCAAAGTGATCATGATTTTGAAGAATTTCCCCCAAAAAGGCTGTTCTTGTGCATAAGCAAAGGGATATTAATATTGGACTCAAATTTTCATTCAGCTTGTTCTTTTAGTATATCTTTGAATAAGTGATATTTAATAAGTTTTGAGATTCGAATAGGAGCTCTTATAACCAAATCAATACAGAAATCCAAAACCAGTACGAGAAATTCTTTAGTTTCTGCCTGGTGTAAAAGGGAGTTACAGTTAGTCCCCAATAACTTAAATTTTACCACTTGGAATTGGTACTGTTTCAAGTTTTCCTGGTTTGACAATTCACTGACTGAAGTTAAAAGCATGGGTTATTATCAAACTTCTGTTTCCCTCTCTATATAATATTAGAAGAAAAAAAAATGTCCCACCACCATCCCAGCAAAAGACATTAATTCTCAGACTATCGATGGGACACATGCAACTCAGTCAGACTATTAACATTTAACTCATCTCCATCCCTACCCAATAGGATGGAGAGTCTCCTCTTGTATTAATTCAGTTCCATTTCTCAGCTGCTACTTCATTTTCTAGCTTTCCTATACCAAAACCCTCTCTCTCTTTTACCATTTTTTTTTTCTAAAACTAAAGCATTGCAAAGAGTATCTTCAGAACCACCGTTGGTTATTCGCTGACAATTTCACCTAGGATTCAGCAAAACGTTGCTGTTTTTAGGAAAGATCTGATTCTGATCCTCTTCATTTGTAATTTTGGTCTGCTCTCAAAATGGGGAGGCACTCTTGCTGTTACAAGCAGAAGCTAAGGAAAGGTCTTTGGTCTCCTGAAGAAGATGAGAAGCTCTTGAGGCATATTACAAAGTACGGTCATGGTTGCTGGAGCTCTATCCCTAAACAAGCTGGTAATTTTTTTAATTTAAGCAAGTCTTTAACTTCCTTCCTTTTTTTCATGTTAATTTGAGTTTCTTCTTTAGAGCTCATCTGACCTTCCACAAAAATAAAATGGCAGAGTATATCTATATGATATATATTCATGACTTGTTTCCAAAATATGGAAAATTGCAGGTCTGCAGAGGTGTGGAAAGAGCTGCAGATTAAGGTGGATTAATTATTTGAGGCCTGATTTAAAGAGAGGCACATTCTCTCAAGAAGAAGAAAATCTCATAATTGAACTTCATGCGGTTTTGGGGAATCGGTATTTCTTTTCTTTTTCTCATAACTTAAGTCTTGTTTTTTTTTTTTTTTTTTTGGATTTTATACAGAATTCGCGTTTATTTCTTCAGGTGGTCCCAAATCGCTGCACAATTGCCAGGAAGAACCGACAATGAAATTAAAAATCTATGGAACTCTTGCTTAAAGAAGAAGCTCAGGCAGAAAGGCATTGACCCTGTCACCCACAAACCGCTCTCAGAGGTTGAAAATGGTGAAGACAAGGGTCAACTGACAAGCAGCCGGAACATGGCTTCCGGGGCATCTAACGAGTTGAACATCGACAGCGACAATCTTAAACCTAGAGCAGCTTTTCATGAACCAAGACCAACTTCGGTAATTGCTGCACAAGGTTATGAATTGGAAATGGAAGGCGGCTGTCCCATTTCCAAGACAATGAAAAGCAGCAATAACAGTTTGATGACATCTACTGCGAGCATTAGCAAAGATTTCTTTCTCGATAGATTCGCAACCACTCACCATGAAAGCACAACGACCAACAGCAGTCAGCCTTCTGATTTGGTGGGTGGTCATCTTCCAATTCAGCAATTGAGCTATGCATCCAACGCCAGTCTTTCATCTAAATCAAACCCTACTCTCTGGTTCACCCCAACTACCAAAGTTTTCGATATCAATTCTGAATTTTCTTCAAGTTCGATGTCTACCCTTCTCCCACCATTGACAAGCGCATTTCTCTCTGCTCCCTTGGGCTTCAAGCCTTCCGTCACCGTTTCCTCCGAGAGCCCTTCAATGGGGCCCTCGTTTGCTGTTAATGGATCCCGTTATTGGGAAACCGGTGCCTCCGCTAATAACAGTAACAGCAGCAGCAACAACAGCACTGAGCTACAAAGCAACACTTCCTTCTTTGAGAATAATAGTTTCTCATGGGGATTGGCAGATTGCAGCACATCAGAGAAAGGGGCTCCCATCCATCTAATGGAAAGTCAAGCAGAAGAAACCAAATGGACGGAATATCTCAATAACCCTTTATTAATGGCGGCTGCTTTGCAAAATCAAAATCCACAATCCTTATACAATAATATCGAGATAAAATCAGAACCATATTTCTTGACTAATAGTTCATCAAACAGTCTGTGGCCTCAAAACCAAAAACAGCAACAGGAACCTTTACATAATTCCGATATGTATGGTAAGGATATCCAGAGACTTGCAGCAGCTTATGGACCTATTTAGCTTTGCATTCATGAAAGAACCCTCTTTTCCCTAAAAGAAAAAGAAAGAGGACTTGAACAAATGCCCATTCTCACATCAGGTTTGTACCACAAATTTTTCTTTATCTTTTTCCCTTTTTTTTTTTTTTCTTTCATTATCGTGTACATAAGTCTGATACAAAAATTTGTCACCATTGCTTTTGGACTATCTGTGAACAAAACAATCTCGTTGTTAGCTTTTTTCCTTTCTTTTTTTTTTTTTTTTCATATATATATATATATATATATATGTTGTTGTAAGGCTTGTTTCAGTGTCTTCTTCTCTTCGTTGCCTTGTTGCATATATCACCATATTTGTGCATTGGTATGTTGAAATTCTATCTGTAAACATTTGTTGATGAAAGAAAAAAAAAAGTAAAAGAAAAAGAATATTTGGTTTTCAAGCATTCTTTTGTTAAGATTCAAGAACAAATGAAAACAGATATTATGGAGCGGATATTAAGTTATCTGCAAATCAATTATCTATCCAAATCTCTCCTTTATTAGACCGCGCCATCTCCTTGTTTAGATAATAATAATAATAATATAATAATAATTGAAAATTACATGAAACTTCTTTCGTCAGCACTTTTTCTTCCAGTTCCAGCTCTCAAATTGGTTGTCCATCATTGTCCAGCCAGAGGACACAGTTTTTGAGTAGATACTAAAAATTAGGTAAAAGAAGGTTTATAAGAAAATTTTTATTAAAGTAATTAGCATTAACACTTATTTATTTCTCTAATAAGTATACGTGTTTATTCCTATAATATAATTTAAATCTTATTAGAAATGAATTGTTAAAAGCAATTATGTGAAATTTTATTAAAAATATTTTCTAACTCTTATATTAAGAATTAGATAATACCAACTTAGAAGTACTAATGAATTCAGATTTACTTGATATTACCCATATTTCAAAGACTTAAAACAATCTTACTACCCTTTAGATTGCATTTTCAATTGCTTGATTTTCAAGACACACAAAAGGAGTTATTGACCCCATTCTCGCCCTCTCATTTTCTTTGCCCAAAAAGCACTTAAAGCATGAGCCTAAATTAAAAATATATATATATAGTAATAATAATGAAATTAAATAAGGGTTATGCCACCTCATGCTTAGGTAAGAAAAAAAATGGAAAAAGAAAAATCCCACGTATGAAATTGAGAGTTTCTCACTTTTCTAGTCCGTACATGGGAAAGTGACTCTGAATCTAATAAGGGCCATATAATCGGTGTTGTCTTGTACCTCCTTTTAAGTCACTAACATTATCTTAAGAAAACACTTTGCAATGCAAGAAACTTCCAATTCAAGTGAAGAATAGGAATCAATCGTTCAGTAAATGCAAAAAAATAAAAATAAAAATAATTAATAAATAACATTTCGGATATGGGAAGTAGATCAAGACCGCCCACTTGGCAACATCTTGCATTGCATATCATTCAACTTTCATTTTTGTTCACTTATTACAATTGTAAATGTTTGAAGCTTTGGCCCGAATTAAACTTTAAATTTAAGGTATCTTTTTCATTTCTATGTTCTGGAACATAAGACTAAATGGTTGGAGACCCAATGCGTTTTGGACAAGGAAAGATCAAAGAAAGTTGGGAATATAGTGCTGTCCATAAACAATTCAACGCTAAAAATTTTTCATTTATTTGGATAGATTAGAACTGGAAGTATATGAAAAGTAAGTTGTCATGGGGGACCCACTGCAATAATTTTTCTACTTGGATGACTGCCGTCTGCAAGGGGCGGCATCTTTTCTTCTTCACATCCAGGACATAATTGCAAACCCCATGCCCTGACGCCAATGCTGTTAGTATATATTATCAGGAAACCAGTTTCTCAGCCCCGTTTTTTAAAGCAATAAAATCCCAATTTCTTTTTTTCTTAAAACTTTCACTGGTTTTGGTTTGGCTGACTCTTGAGGGGGAGGGGCGGGAACCTTTTGAACTTGTTTTCCCTCCATTGACCTTTGTTCACCAAGTAACAGAGCAATCATGCCATGCAAAGGGTAAATAGTTTCCCAAAATTATGTTATTGCCAGTTAGTTAGAAAACAAAAACCAAATCCTCGTTATGAATTTTCTTGAGGTTGTCTTTCTAATGATTAAGTTGATTGAATTGAAAAAAAAAATTGTAAAAATAAATAATCGGAAAGTATCGCAGTTATGTTTTGATATTTAAATCAGTAGGTTAAAAAAATATATATTCAAGTGGAAATAACTTAGGTTAAGGGTCTGATATAAAGCTCTAATTCTCACTCTCAACGTTAGGATAATAGGGTGGAACTAATTAATCGTAATTAATCAAACTTTGTATCTTATACCCCATGCGATGAAAACAACGAATCCATCTTCAAACATAAAACATAAAATAAAATATTTATTTAATTTATTAAATTCCCTTCAGCGGAAATAAGATTAGGGATTCTTATTTATTAATACTAACATTATTAATCTTTATCAATGAATTTTGAAGTTTAGCTGATTCTGTCACTTGCAAAAACTCTGCTCCAACGCAGGAGAAACTGTTAGGTTTTCTTTGTCAAGCCAGGCCCAACTTTGCCCATTCTCTAGCTATGAACTATGAACATGCTCCAAACTGCAATGATTTAGGACCTTGATGGTCATGGATACGAAGGAAGATATGGTTAAATATATGAAAAAATAATTAAAATAAAATATAAAAATGATATAACACAAAAATAATATAAACACGATATGAAAACATGAATATGTTAAAATGTATATAACATGAATTATTAATATATCAAAATTTTATAAATATATATAATATTTAAACACAAGTATAATGTATAATAATACAAAAAACATAATACAAATATATGAATCATAAAGTTTGTCCAGAATAGCGTGACCGATGCTTGCTTGTAAGCATGATTAACTTAATTTGCATGTAAAACCTATTTTTATATTTTCTTGATCCGTTAGCTTTTAGCTTTTATGCAGCAAACTTTGAAACAATTTTTTGAGAAAGGAAACACCACCAAAGAATAGCCATACATAGCAGATGAGAAAAGCGACTTGTCTGTAACATTCCTGATTCCCGACCAATAACGTGAGTAAACCAAGTAATTTTGATTACAATGAGATTAAATAACATGAAAAAAATAATTAAATTATAAAATAATATAAAAAAATATAAACATAAGATGAATACATAAATATGTTAAAGTTTATATATATGAATTATTAATATATCAAAATTTTATCTATATATATAATATTTTAAATATAATTATATTATATAAAAATTTATAAAAATAATACGGATATATAAATTGGACGCAACCTACAAATAACTTGGGTTTTGGTACAACAAATATCAACCTTCTGGAAAAGTTAAAACTTTGAGATGCTTAATTACTTCGATGGTAAAGTAGAGGGTAAAGTGTGGGAAATGACGAGTAATTACTTTAAAAAACTGGGCTTAAAAACTTATTACTTACATATAGGCTGCAGCATTAGTTGAATAATAAGCTATGGACTAGGTGGGCCTAATTGGTCCAAAATCATCTAAATATCAACCCTGTCCAAATCTCAAGTCAGAGCTTTACCTCCAATGGGCTAAGCTTTCTCAACAGCTGGGCAAATTATTTGATGCTGCCGGGCACCAATATCCACCTGATAGAACACTCGAACGAATCAAATCAAGAAAAACATGCTCAAAATATACGGCTAAAGTAATTAAAAACAAACTTACTTTTTTGTAGCATACAAGCCGCTAAAGAATCTTCCAAAAACAGAACAGTACCACCCGGGATATATATATATATATATTATATATTTCCCTTTCCATTTGCGATGTTTACAGTCATCAAATGAATTGAATTTTCTTCCCAGGGTCCCTTTGACATGTGACACTGTCCTTGACATTCCCCCCCCCCTCAATCTTCAACCTTCCCCCCCCCTTCGCTTAGCATTGCTCACACTAAGCAATTGATTTCATTGGTCAATGAAAATAAATAAATAAACAATGAATAATTTATAATTTATATCAAGACTTGGTCTCTCATTGGGGAATTATACTTCCCCGTCAGGGAGGGAGAGAAAGGCACATTTGCAATTACTACCGATCAACGCCCCTGTTTTCATTACTTATAAAAGGAAAAAAAAATTGCATTAAAATTAAATTTTACAATCGTATTTAAAATATCATATCTAAAATTATGAAGTTTAGTTTTTGACATGCCATTGGAGTGTTAGAGTAAGCAAATCTAAGAACGATTTGTAAATTATATATTCATATAAAGTTGGATTAATTTTATTCATTAATACAAATATAAATATTTATTTGTAATAATAAATATTAATAAATATAAAGTACTTGATAATCGAATTCATAAAATAATTTACAATTTAATAGAATTTTATTTTTGTTTTTAGTTATTATTTATTTTTTACCCTTTTTATGGGGGCGGGGAACCAAAAAGCAATGAGTTATCAAATTGGTGGAGCCGAACAGACTGCAAATACAACAAATGGAGGGCCACTCCATCGAGGCTTGATCTTATCCACACAAATTCCAAGGAAAAGCTTATCTATTCTCTCGATCATCTGATCATCCACGTCAGCCACATTCTATTCAATTGCCAAAATTAAAAAAAATTATTTTTCTATTACTCCAATTAACACGTGTAAGCATCACAGTCACTATCACAGCCACATCAGCCGGCCTTTTACTATCAACAAAGCTGGCTGGCGAAATTTTCAAAAATTAAAAGAAAAAAAAAGCGACGACTAACCATAGTCAAACGATCAACGGTCGGTTAGCGGCTGTGTTAACTAAATTCATTAATCTCCATTCCACGGAATAAAATAAAATAAAATAAAATTAGCAATTATTAGTATTATCAAAAAAATTTTGAAGATAAAAAGGCCAAAAGGGTGGCTAAAACAAATAATTAAATATTCAATAAAAATGAAATAAAAAATGGAAGAAAGGAAGGGAAAGGGAAAGGAACATCTCGTGCTGTCGCGATTTAAGTGATGCGTTGGGTGCATGATAGGAAGACCACGTGGCCTAAACAGGGACCGGGTCATGGTGGACCACATCTTGGGCCCTGAGGTTTTGTTTGGAAAATCCTCCAGTAAGCGGGGACTGATTTGTCGTTTTGAAGCTAATGAGGATGAAAAACGCGGACACCTGGCTCTTTAAACGCGGTCACAGACATCAGCTTCAATCATCTTCAAATCAAACACATTCTCGTGGGCCTGCCTGATGCTGCCAAACACCCACCTCACCAGGCTACCCTCTCCAGTCCCCACAATCAAGCTTATCCTATTACCCAAATTATCCCCCTTTTCGTTCCTCGGTATCAACGCTTTCTTAGCCGATGCTTGGATTTTTGGAGGGCAGTTTTGGAGTTTGGCTTTTCTGATAAACTATTGATTCATAAAAGTTCTACAATGTGGACAATGTTTGGTTTAACCCAATTTGTTAATTTCCTTCAGTCTTGTTACTTAATTATATATTACGTATTACATGTATATAAAAAAAACCTGAAATTTATATGTAAAAGTGAAAACCATAAATTTTGACTTACGACCAAACTGATCACAGTTAAACTATAATGTTAAATTTTTTTTTTTTTTAAGGAAAATTACTCACATACACGGAAAGCACACGGTAAATCAAATGTCACCATCCATTCAAAATTAAATTATTAATTAACCAGTAAAAAAAATGTAATTTAAGATAAAAAAGTTTAATTTGACTTGCCTAATTATACCTCCAAAGTATTATAGTTAATTTAGACAGTTTGAACAATTCATGACTTTGATTACGGCTGGAATTGGGACATTCCTAGATTGGATATAATTAGAAATTATACGGTAATCTTGAATTTCGTTTGGAATTTAATTTTTTTTTTTAAGAAAAATTTAAAAAGCATATTATCTAATATTAGTTTAATAAATTCAGGATTTTTATTTTAAAAGTAATTTTCATAAGATTTGAATTTAAGATAATAAAAAAAGAGCCCTTTTTTCTTTCTTTCTTATCAGATAATATACTCTTTGTGAGTTTTATATTGCTATTTGTTGAACAACCTATAAATGAAACAAGAAAAAGGTGCGAAGCAGCGACCTTGAGATACTAAGGAATGCATGTGGATTTACAATAATACTAGGTGAGAGAGAACATGGTCCATGTTTATAGTACTAGCAAGCAATTATGTTGTCAATGGAGTAGACGCTAAGGCTTTTTAGTACAGTTTCGATATTTCATTTTCACGTCCGTCAGCTATACATAAATCAGTGAGCAACATAGTCAATGAATTTTGCAGGCTGACAGTAAAACTGCAATTTGCACAATAAAAAAAAAACAGAAAAAAAAGCAAAAGACAGTGCAATTGTTTCGAAACTGGCCTAGGTTTTTTGGGTGGTCGTGCGGGCAAGTCTCAATCTTTGTTTGATTCCGTGTTGACACCTAGTTGATGGTGCGCAGTGACCCAGCAACGGATCGCATATAGTGTTGTTAGCAGCAGCTAAGGAAGTTGTCTGAAGCTCTATGGTGTAGAACACTCGGCTTTTGACATAGCTGACAAAAATAAAATAAAATAAAAAATTTGATTCATATTGTAATATTTAATTTAATTTTAATTTAAATATTAATAATATATATTTAATCTAATTTAATTTTTAGTTTATAAATTAAAAAATTATAATTATTTAAATTAAATTTTATTTTTATTTAGTTTTTAAAATATAAATAAATAAATACTTAAAAAAACTTAAAGAAATTTTAATTATAATCAATTAAATTTTATATAATTTTCAATTCATTTTAATTTAATTTAATTTTTAAAAATATAAAATATTATACATTAATCATAAATTTTTTTAAAAAAGATTAATTCAAATTAAAACATTATCCCCTCGAACTCTTTAACTGATTCTCTACGTCATTTGTCTCACTGTTGCCGTGTGGAGATCTTAATCATTTTTACTTATTATTCAAAAAGAATACCAACTTACTGATTTGATATAATATCAAAATTACACTCTCACCCTCTTTTTGTTTTCCACCTACTACGAAAGTAGCTGAAAAGAAAAGTGATTTAAGTGAGTGAAGATTAAAATGGGCATATCTGGAATTAAGGGCAAGAAAATATTGCTATAAATCTTATCGTTGGATAAGAGATATGGGTTTACCCTTTTATCTTATCATGAAATCAGAATCGAATGAATGATTCTCAACATCCCAAACGCCACGGCTTTATGTTTTCTCTTTCTTTCTAATCAATTATCACTTTCATAAACAGAAAAACACTTTGCCTTCTTCACTCTTTTGATTCCTTTTGCTTGCAGAATCTCTTTTTGATTTCTTTGGTTGCAGAATCACAGGAAAAAAATGGCATCAGATGAAAGTATGACGGTTGTTTCTTCCATGCAAGATGATGAGTATGATGATATTGATGTTGGGTTTGATCATGACCATCAGGCTCATCCACATAATTTGTCTAGGCTTTCCATGTGTACTAGTTCCGTGTACACCAACGAAGATAATGATGACGATGATCATCATATGGGGATGTACATGTCGAGGTTGTCAATTGAAAGTTTTGATGCAGATGTAGATGAAGAGTTCTCCGGCAAGAAATTGCTTGAACTGTCATCAGACTCTGACCAAGATCCCAGTTGTTACTCTCTTCCCGCCACCCCACCTCGTCGGAGGAATAGAACTGGGGCGCTATCTCGGCAGTTGATGGGAGTGGTCAAAGATTATGCTAGCGAAAATGAAGCTCAAAAGAGTAGTTATTTTGGAAGGCCAAAAGGCCGGAGCAAGAATTTGAGGAAGAGGAGGATTATAAGGGAAAGATGGACAGATAAGGAGAGTAAAATTAGTAACAGCAAAAAGAAAGATGGGGATTTGATGGCGGGTTATAGCAATTATAGTGGAAGTTTTAGCGGGGAGAGTGAAGGGGGCAGTGCGGGTTTGGTGGTGATTACAAGGCCAAAAGGTGGGCGGAGGTCGCTGTGCATGGACTTGGAGGAAGTGAAGGCGTGCAGGGATCTAGGGTTCGAGTTGGAACATGAGCGTATGTTGGAGATGCCCAGTCGTGTTTCCCTGTCAGGTTCCACCTTTGATAATACTAGTAGTGGCGGCAATTCGCCCATCGCCAACTGGCGTATCTCTAGCCCTGGTTAGTCAAAATATTGCCAGCTTCTCTGAATAACCTTTAATTTGGACCTTCTATTTTTTTGGTTGTTGTTTTGCCATTGTTTGATTAATATAAAGGCTTTTAGCATTTCAAGTTCACCTGATGGGATGTTTACTCTGTTAAATTTTAGGTGATGACCCGAGAGATGTCAAGGCTCGGCTGAAGGTGTGGGCACAAGCAGTGGCACTCGCATCAACATCCAGGCATTGCAGCTGATAAAGCTACTCTCAAGTCTCAACTATCATCGACTACTTATTTTTGGTTCCCAGTTTTGCTTTTCTTTTTTCTCCATCGAACTTCTTTTGGTGGGATGAATTTGGTACTTTTCTTCTTCATATTGCTTCCTAGAAAATAGTTTTCTCCTGAGGTTTATTCCACTTTTTTATCGGTTGGGGTTGGCATTAGGAAGATGCATGCATCTTTTTTCGATTACTTCTGTAAAGCTTTCCGCTTGTAAATATAACACGGTGGAATATGGAGGCAGACGGGAGGCTTAAATTACACTTTGTCAAGCAGTATTATTCCCTGTTCATGTATTCTTTGATGATGTGTTTTCCGTCGTTAGTGTTCAGTCTTGATTTGGGTAGTTCCAGGTACAGCATTCGGATTGAGATTTGTTTCTGGGGTGTTTTCCCCAAAAGAAATTTACATTTTAAATTTTGTTTTGAATAACGAATTTGTTTGTCATTACCATCTGTTCTGATGAAAACAAAATCACAATGCCCCACACCCCAAAGCCTTGAACCTGGGTATTGGTTCCATTGTGGGAGTACCCGAGTAGAATTCACGATTAGCCAAAATGATTATTTGGTTATAACTGTTGCAAGGCCTCGGTCATGTGTTTATCGTTAGGACAAAGAAAAATAATCAGTTTCTCGATGATTTTAGAAAACACCTCAAGTACAAAACTGAAGCGTGATTCAGCTTTTTTTTTACGATACATTGAGGTCATATAGCTCCTTTAAAAATCAGACTTACGCTCCAAATTACAACTACCTAGTCTCCTGATATATGTCAAGAACTCTTCTTTGCATAAATTAACAATCAAATTCGATCGGAGGCTGCATGTAAAAACAGAGTTGAACTCACAGGAAAGAGCAACCAAATTTACAAGGTTAGGAAACAGCATAAAGCCCTAAAATCTAACAGTTTCAAATATCCGAATGTAGCAGCCC
>JBBYHK010000004.1:9163323-9174034 GCA_038382065.1 Adansonia grandidieri
TTTGAATATAAAATATAATTTTTTAAATATTCAAAAGAATTTAAAATATCTTTATATCGATATATATATATATATATATATATGTATCTAATACTCATTTGATAATCTAATCCCATTTCTATTTATGCCAACAACAGGTGGATTCAGCTCACTTATCCATCTTGTAGTTGAAGCAAATTATTGCTTTCATCTCCACGTGATAAGGTATCCCCATTTGCCCCGGTTGTGAAGTCAATGGATCAAAAAAAAAAAAACAGATAGAAATTTGCACAAGGACTAATCAAATGATAGATCGGTATATATAACGCCATCTCCTCATATTATTAAATTTTATGAGTGAATAATCTTCTGATATGCTTTTCTTTCTATATATCTTTGAAAGGAATAATACTTCATCGTCAGAACCGCACTTATATATATGTAATTAGCTCCTCGTTCCCATATTCTGTATTCAAAGATTCCAGACCAAGTTGAAGCCATTCCTTAGTGTCCTTAAAGAAGAGCAGCTCCCCCTAATCTCAATAGTTGAAATGCAAAGCAAATCATGCATCAATCTATTGTATTTTATTATCATTATTATTATTATTATTATTATTCGGCATCTAAGGAGATAAGTGATGGCCAACATGGAACACCCGTCATTTTATTTTATTTGATGTGCAAAATCAGTGCATTTTTTTGTATTGGAATGGTAGGGTTGCCAGATTTCCAATTAGAACAGCAACAATAACAGAAAACAACAGGTAATAGAAAGCAGGATGGCTTTAACAATTCAGAATCTATAGGTGTGAGTGTCGAATATGATTTTGTGTCTAATAAAGATATATTTATTTTTTCTCAAAACTTTTATGTATTTAAAAGATCTTTGAAAAATCATATTTTTGTACCCACCATATTCGAATATACTTTAATACAAATACTTCAAAACAAATTGAAGAATAGTATCAATGTAGCATTTTCTTTTGTTTGGCGAGTAATTATTTTTAATTGTAAAACAAAGAGAGTATGCTCACTACATCAGCCACTTCAGCATCAACCCACGCATCAATACATCAGTCAGATGGGGGTGGGTCATCCTTGAGTTCATATAAATAGGCCTTGTTAGCCACTACTGGATCGTGCATCAGAACTGGTTCATTTATTCGATCTACCGATCTGGGTGCTTGTTTTATGATGGCTCTAAGATTTTATAAATTTTTTTTTTTCATTTATAAGTGTTTGAGAGTGTTCTCTATCTGATTATGTGGTTAATAATATTGATGGGATTGCCTTGATTTCATCACAATTTAAGTGGAATTTGCTGAATATGCTGTCACTTTGAAAACCAAGACACAAGGTTATCTTGTCTATCTATTTTTAAGCTCTAAGCTCCTAGTCTTTGCTCTTCCAGAGCTCTTCTTAATGGGTTTATTAGGTCTCTCTGAGATTCTTTAGTCCCATTACATCACTTTACTGCTAAATGTGCATATAATAGCTGGTTTTGCTAAATACGATTGAATTTTCTTTCAGGTACATTCATAAGGATGGAAGCCGTTAGGAGGGCCATCGAAGACAAATATGAGTGCTTGCTTTTCGGTATGTTATAGCCCGATTTACCTCTCCATTAAGAACTAAATCATGTGATATATAGTTGGTTTTACTCAAAACAACTCTCTGTTTCGCTCTTTTTACAACTATTTTCTGATTTATGGTGGTTTTGATTATGATTTACAGACATAGATGATACTCTATACCCCTTGAGTATAGGTGTCAACTTGGCTTGCCGCAAGAATATAGAAGGTAACGACCCTAAAAAAGCAAACGTTTTCTGTTTGGTTATAAATATTTTAAGATATAAGCAATTTGACTTGTTCTGATTTTAGAATTCATGCTGCAATACCTGGATATTGAAGAAAATGAAGTACCAGGAATGTGCTTGGAATTATACAGGGAATATGGAGCAACAGTGGCTGGTTTAAAGGTGAATGAAGAATTTATCTTGTCCTAAATTCCCATGCTTTTATGATTTTTTTTTGGCTCTTTTACTTTAGTTTTCTGACAAATATGCGATGAATTCATTGTTTGTGCATCTGAAAATTTGGGGAACAAATACCCCCATTTTTTCAGGCTCTTGGTTACGAATTTGACAACGATGAGTTTCATGCGTATGTTCATGGGAGATTGCCGTATGAAATAGTAAGGCCTGACTCGGTGTTAAGAAACCTTCTGCTTTCCATGCCGCAGCGGAAAATAGTAAGTGAAAGTTGAATTCCTTCTAGCTAATCGAGGGGAAAAAAAAGTCTATTGAAAAAACACACAATATATCTTGGTTGTTCTAAGATGTTTCTTGATGTTTTCAGATCTTCACGAATGCTGATATGGCGCATGCACGACAAGTTCTGAAGAGGTTGGGCTTAGATGATTGTTTTGAAGGCATCATATGCTTTGAAACTCTTAACCCTCCTCTTGAACCAGCTAGTTTCATCGATGCATTAGATGAAAATCAAGTTCTTGCTGACCAAGAGCCCAACAGTGCTGACATAACTGATGCAAGTAGAGACAGTTCCAAGCAACCAATTCTCTGTAAACCCTCACTGGAAGCTTTTAAAGCTGCAATTCGGATTGCAGATGTCAACCTGAAGAAAACAGTAGAATCTCAATCCTTGCTGAGTCTGAACACATTTTTTTCCTCTACTCCATTAATATTATGTATTCATGGATTCCCTTTCTTTCTTTTTTCCTTTTTTCAGATTTTCTTTGATGATAGTGCGCGAAACATTGCAACTGGAAAAGCAGCAGGGCTTCACACGGTTACAGTGGGCTATGATTTTATTTCCGATTACAGAACCTAAAAACATGCATAAACAAATGTAACAGATTAAAAGCTCTGAAAAGAATATCTTCTCGAATGGCTAAATATAAACAAGCATAACATAAGCATAAATCATTGGTACTCTTTGCTAAACGTGCAAGAATAATGACGGCAGGTGGGGAGTTCGGTACTGTTGCCTGGTGCAGATTATGCCTTGCGTAGCATCCACAACATAAAAGAAGCGATACTTGAGATATGGGATGGTGCAGAGAAGGACATGGAGCAAGTTATCCAATCTGCTGCAATTGAAAACTTGGTCCTTGCGTAGATTTCAATTCAAGTTGAACATTACTGGTTTTTAAGGGAGGCTGCCCCTGTTATAATATGTACATGGGAAGTATTCTTCTTAAGCTTATAATATAAATGACTAAAAATCAGTAATATCAACATGTACTTAGAATGTAAGAAATGCTTATGTCATGCATCTTCTAGATTCATGTACTAAACCCAAATTTAAGGGGATAAAAGCCAACGGGAAGCAAATAGATCAAAATTAGTAAAATCAGGTGTTCCATTAAAGAGTAGAGTTTAAATAGAATCTGCAGGCTTTATCTCCCTAAAAATGATACGCACAAATAACACAACCCTGGCAAGAGCTAACAAAGTATCATCCAAATTCTCTCAGCAATGAAAGCTGATTGTAATACATATTATCAGGTAAACTCATCCTGAAGCAGAAAAAGCAATACTAAAATGTGCATTACATGGTTGTGGTTACACGAACAGGCTGTTAGCCTTCTATTGGTAGTTCCCCACAGTTAACAATTCTGCATGGCACCCGAGGGGTATCTGACCTGCTTGTCTCTTGGGATTCTAGTTCGCGCACAACATCCATTCCATCAATAACATGTCCAAAAACAACATGCCGATTGTCCAGCCATGGAGTCTGTAAAACACAAACACAATGAACAACAAAAAAGTGAACCTAAGAAATCAACCAACTTTAGCCAAATATACTTTCTATGTGAATATTTAACCTTTGCAACTAATTAGGTAGAATGATCAATCAGCCAAAAAATCAGCAGCACCAGTCAGTATTCAGCTATAGGCAGATTATGCACAAGTATAATCCGTATTCAATTCAAAGTTTGAAATTAATAAGATATAACACAAAAAAATTAATAAAAATAAAAAACCCTACTCTTCTAGTAAAAGTTTGAACCTTTTTGCTTCTCAAAGACTATCAAAAAACACAACTTCCATTAAATAAAATGGTGAAATTATCCTATCATAATATCAACTCTCAACTGGAATAGGGCAATTAAAGACATAATCTACAAAAAGAACAAGAATGTAGCAGCTAGCTCACCTTTACCGTGCAAATGAAGAATTGGCTCCCATTGGTATTAGGACCTGCGTTAGCCATGCTTAACACTCCAGGTCCAACATGCTTCACTGCAGATAACAAACTCAAAATATCAGAACCACAATAACAATTCATTACAAATGTCACCTAACCTAACAAAAAACTCCCAAAATTTGAGTTTTGCACGCTTTTTGTTATTAGATTACAACTCACAGGCAAAGCTCTCGTCTTCGAACTTGGATCCATAAATACTGATTCCACCAGTTCCCTGCAGTCAGCAAAGGCACCAGTTTTCTACTCAGCAATGGAAAGTTCCTTTTAGAAAACCAAAGGAGAAAGAAAAAGAGAGTTTACATTTCCTTTAGTAAAATCACCACCCTGGATCATGAAATCTTTAATTATACGATGGAAGGAGCATCCTTTGTAACCATAACCCTTCTCTCCTGCAACCCAAGAAAAAGCAAAGTTGACCCTAAATAAACAAAATACCGGGAAAACAAGAAGAAGAGTACTTTCAAAGAGTGGATATGAATTAGAAGTCTAAGCCTGGCTTGCCTGTGCAGAGGGCACGGAAGTTCTCAACAGTTCTTGGAACAACATCCCCAAAAAGACCCATCACAATTCTACCAACAGGCTCACCTCCAATTTCAACATCAAAGAAGCACTTGGTTGTCACTTTTGCTTGTAACTCTACATCCTAAATAAAATTTCCAAAAAAATGTGTAAGATTATTATGGACAATGAAAACCAGAACAAATGTCAACCAACAGTACTCAAATTTGCATACTTTCAGATGTGTTACTTATCCACTGTACCGAAACTGGTAATAAAGTACTTACATTGGCCATGGAGTTGCATACCATGCTCCGGTATTTAACCGAAGAAGATTTAGAAAGTTGGGTAACAGGGAAACTTGATGCATAATCTAATTTCGATGTTAAGGGTCTTCCAAGTGAGTTCAAAGTTCGACACTGGAAGAAACCAGACCATGAATTTATCATTTCTGGCCTATGCGCATTTGAAACATCTTGAACCTGCAGGAATCAATCAAAAAAAGAGAAGACAATGAGAGAAGATTTATGAAGCAAAGTAAAAAAAAAAAGGATCTGCCAACAAAACTGACCTGGAAAGCAAGTCGAGGGCCATGGACCATCTGCAATGAGAAGGTGGAGGCCATTTTTATTTTTTTTGTGGTTGAATGGTGAAAAAAAAAGTTCCTCTGAATGTTGCGTCTTCGGTAATTAGACAAGACGGTCACTCTCTCCTTGCTCGGTCTCGCGGGCTGAAACTAGGATAAAAGAAACAGAGAAATGTTACGGTGAACAAGCCGGTGATGATTGGGTTGGGAGTTGGGAGTTGCTATTATGGTGGTTAGCGCGTGGCTCAATTTGCACCATCGTTTTTGTCACCGGCGTAATCTTCAAAACACCCACTGCACGGCCCACGCCTGTTTTTCATTTTTCTTTGTTTGGGCTGGGCCCATCAGACTCTTTACAATTACAAATTAAAAAACAAAGAAACAAAGCCTCAACGTTGGAGATATGATTACAAAGGACCCTTTCATAGTTTCATTTGGAGATTGCATCTAAGGTTCACTGTTTAATCATTTATTTTCCTTTTCATTAATATTATGGAAAAATATGTAGTTTTTGTAAAAAAAAATTATTTACCTTTTAATTTTACATTTGTTTTATAATTACGTTGATATCACTTAATTGTTGTTATCGAACTCAATTAAAAACTTTGTATAAATAGACCCAAAAATTTAAAATCTATTATATCGGTGAAAAAAATAATCTAACTTACATCTATAAACCCTTTGGAAAGTTAATAAAACATAAATAAAATAAAATTATTTTAATAAATATAGAATAAAAGAAAATTTTGTTACCGAATGAACTGGGTGCAAATTTGGGTTAAGCCAGCCAGCCAGTGGGCCGACTATAAATGAAGGAATATCGACTACTTTGATATTTGACTTATTATGGAGAGTAGCCTGATGTTATTCCACAGGTCTTGCTGTCAGCAAAGTTGCTGAAGAGAAAGACAAATTTGCTGTGTCTTTGTCAGGTAACTTATTTATCCCCCATTTAAAAAAACAAAAAAAAAAGAATGAAACCCTTGGTGTTTGATTTTAAAATTTGAGTTTGACAGTGTTGTACGTATGTTCAATTAGAAGCTTCGATGTAAGACAGTCGCAAATGCACAATTTTTAGAATAAAAAGGGTCTTTTTCTTTCTTTTTTTATAATTTTGGGTATGATTTAGTGATTATTTTGAGATTTACCTGTAAGTGTCAAATGCTGAGTGGATCAAGAAAAAAAAATTGGGAATTTTGAGTTCCTAATGGTTTAAGCAAAGGGATAAAGATAGAATGAAGTTACAGAGATTGACAAGCCCTAATGGAAACAAGGGAAAAATGAGAATGAAAGAAAGTTATTATTTTTCTTCACTCTGTTTGGTAGGATTGAAAAGAAAGAGATTGAGTATAAAGTTGTAAATAAAATTTTCCCACGAATTTTTTTGGTATTTTAATAAAAATATGATATATATTAGCATTTAATTTATTTTAAAAAAATTAGTTCAAGTTGAATGAGTAATACTTTCAGATATGGAGGGAAGAGAAAGCTGCAAATCTCTTTTTCTTCCCTCTTACCAAACACAGTGTAAATGTTTGATAATGGAGGGCGGCAATGAATCCATAAGTATACAAATGTTGTCTATCGATGATATATGATGACCCTCAACCTCAAATTGCTAACCATGCTCCTTATACATAATTGATATATGTTTTGTCCCTCACTTGAAGTGGAATTTTTGTCTGGATACAGATTTTTCCCCCCTAAGTTTAGGCCTTGCCTTCTGTCATTAATTATAATCGATGCAATCGTTCTATGACATTCTTTCAAACAGATAGGACAGCTAATCATTGCAAGCATGAGTTGCATCTCATCATAAAATAAATGTTCATCATGAATTTTGGGCTTCGAGATGAGTTATAAAAGATAATGAGGATTGCAAGGAAGAACTGAGAAAAAAAAAAAAAAAAGGCTAAAACCCATTTCAGCCCAAATAGTTATTTATTACTCCCTCTTGGAAGCTTGAATCAACTGAAATGAAGCTCTCATTTCCTATTAAATGGAGGCCAATATTTTGATCCATACTCTACTTTCTAACTTAATTCAAGCCTTTAAGAAACTACTTGTCTTTTTTAAATTTTTTGGCTCTCACCAGAAGTTATTGCCTCTGTTTCAAATAACTGAACTGACTTATAAAATGAATTTGCCTTGGCTTGGCCTCGACAACAGTTAGCACTTGTTTATCTTATTACAAATGCATTTCACTTTCAGTTTTACTATGGCATTTTTTTATTATATCCCATCTTTTGTTGATGCTGCTTTTTGATTCGGAGTTCTGAGTGGCTTTAGCCACGATTGTTTTTTCCCTTTTTTTTTTTTTTGAATATTTTGCTCTTTAAGGTTGCTTCTATCAAATTGTATGGTATAGCAGGTCCTTTAGTGGTAAAGAAATCGCTGTTTGGGAAGCTTGAGGCTTGGCTTGAGAACTGTAACCTTTAATGATTCTTGCAAGCTTAAGTGTTGGAATCTTCACAGTTTTTTTTCTTTTTCTTTTAAGGTAATGATATATTTTATGACTGAATAGTTTTTGGCTCATGGCCGGCTTGATGAATATATTGTTGTCACTAGTGTCACCTTCAACAAAAGTGATTGTTTGAATAAGTTAAAGCCATTCTAATGACATTAAAAGCTATGAGTATAAATTTAAAATTCTGTATGGGAGATTGAAAGACATTACATGTTTTAAGCTGTGCTATTTTCATGGCTTACTACATTTCAGTTTTTCAGAACAATAATAGTCATGGAGTTTGTCCACACCTCTTGACACAAAAATTGCTTGGCTTGGCTTGGCTTTCAGCCAATGTCCACAGGCCAAATTGACTGCATGCCAAAAGACACCTACAAGCTTCCAACCTCCTCATCCAAACCCATAAGCATACACAGAAATATCGAAAGACTTGCTTGCGTGCACACAGAGAAAAATACAATTTTAATTGCATATGACATTGACAGAGAGTCAAAATCCATAGTAGATTCCACATTTTCTTTTTGTATGGAACTAATATTTGATGTAGTCATTGATTACTATATAAGGTTTGTAAAATTCCAAAAGCTACTCACTTTATGATGCATTATGCAGTTTAATAAAGGAAAATGGCGACGACCCTTTCGTAAGCCGAAGATGTGGTTGCCTGTTCACCTTGTTGAGGGCAGACATTTCCAGCGAGACTGGTTGATAAAGACTAACCTTTCCTGTATACGTGAAGAAGCAAAGAGAGTGACAAGTGCTTTGAGTTATCTTTAACATTATTTGCTTGGACAGCTAACACTGCTTGCACGCTACTCAAGTGTAATCCATTGAAGATCAAGCTCCATAATGGAAGAATGATTCACTCCAAACCTTTTTCACCTATATGATACACTCGTGCTTTGCATGTTCACAAAACTTGTCGCAGAAAGAGCTGAGGAAAAAGGAGGTAGTATTTATTTATTTATTTATTTCTAATTTATTATATTATTAATTTTAGTAAAAACTAATGATGTTTCATGTATTTTTCGCGGGTTAAAATTAAAAATGATGATGATAATGATGTTGTTGAGCAGGTGAGGCATGCAGGGTTAGTTCTCTTGGCAGTCCTTATGGGCCAAATGTGTGTGCGTGTGTGTGTGTGTGTGTGTGTGTATATATATATCTATATATATATTCCAAGGAAATGAAATTCTAGGGAAATATCAGAGTGAGTCTAGGGCCAAAACTTTACAAAAGGATGATCTCACGAAGTCCGATACTCCGGGGTTCCGCAATCTGTGGTGATTGAGCTATCAAAACCCCAAGAGGGTGAAAAAAAAAAAAAAAGACAAATAAAATACCTCTGCAGTTGTTCTTGTATAAATACAGTAGGATTGGTCGGAAGGGGTAAGAATTTAAATGTCTGAAGCTTAAAGAAGAGGACATGAAACAACTACTTGGGTAGTGGGTCCACAATGTTTGAGCTTGACCCATTTTTACATGCAGGGTAATTCGTACAACAGGCACTTTGTGTTTTTGCCTGTTTTAACAAAGTTTTATGATTTGTTCTATCAGCGTCCTGTTACTGTATTATTGCCCCCATAGACATCCTGGACGGCAAATTATCAAATAATTTATGTATTCCTATTTTAAATTAACATTAAAATATTTTATATTTATAATATATTTTAATATATTAATAATTCATATTATATATATTTTAAATTTTTTTTATTCATAGATATCATATTTTAATTAATTTTTATATTATATTTATACAATCATATCTAATATTATCATATTATTAAATGAGGCAAAGCTAACAACATTCGTAGACCCCGATGATATATCCCTGGATGACTTTGCCTCTTTGGATTATTAGGAAATTTTTGGGTTTATTTCCTGTCAAATAAGCATCAATATAGATAGATTATAAATTGATTGATGAAATATTTTGTCTACTCGGGTTGAATTTGTAAGAATATCAGTGGAAATTTAAAATGAAAAGGATTTCCACTTCCTAAGTCAATTGTGCTGATTTGCAGGAATCTAATAAAGAGATCTTACCAAGGGAGTTCACCAAAATTTTATTCATTTCCTTCTACTTCTTTTTGTTTCTTTCTTTCTTTTCAATTTCCAATTACTTTGATTAATTTTACTAAGACTTCATTAGAAAGTTTGCTGTCGAAAATTCCCACTGAAGTGTTAAAATCATAAGAATAATTCCTTTAGACTTAAAAAATAAAATAAAATAATTTTAGAGAAAGAACGATGCTTTAGTTTATGAATATATTTATTCCTGATTTACGTCTGTATCATAGTTTCAATTGAGACAAAACTCGATTTCTGCCCCACGACAAATAATTGTATGAACTTGTCAAGAGACAAAAGACTGAAAGTGACATTTTGTTTACTTGTTTGATGTAACCTTGGCCTACTTACAATGTGAAGATAACTATTAATATATTTATACCATATTTATATATTTTATTATATAATAATTATGTTTAAAATTTTTTATATTTATATTAATTTTAATATATTTATAATTCGTATTATATAAATTTAAAAAATATATTTATATCATATCATATTTTTTAATTTTATATGTATTATATTTGTATAATTATATAACTATGATTTAGTAAATATTGAAAACAGTGATGCTACAACATTTTAAGCTGAGCTTAGGTAGCTACCTATGACAACTGAGATGATGTAAAACTAAATAAATTCTTTTTGTCTTTTTCACGTAAGGAATCAAAGTTTGATGAATGGAAGTAGCACGTTTCGTGATGAAACAAAAACCAAAACCGAAACCAAAGGTTTTTGCATCCACCATGGTTTCGATAAAATTTAGAAAACCTCTGCTGGATGTAATGCTTATATAGAAAGGCCATTACAAGTAAATATGTCAGATAATGTTTGATGGAAAAAAATAGATAAAACGAGGACAAAAAAAAAAAA
>JBBYHK010000004.1:9262000-9274611 GCA_038382065.1 Adansonia grandidieri
CTTCAATACTAAATAAATATTAGTATTAATCTAGATTTATTCATTAGTCAAGTTAGATTAAATTTAAGTTATGATAAAGCATGATATTAATATTAAATATTAATTTCAATTTAGATCTATTCATAAGTCAAGTTAGATCGGATTTGAATCAGGTTAAAGCATAGGATTAATATTAAATATGTTTACTCATGCTCGGTCTAGCTCAAAATATAAGTATAGAATTTTACTCAAACCCGCTTATACTTGTAAATAAACAGTTCAACCTGTTTAGGTCTACCCATATTATTTTTTTTATAATTTATTTTTTAAAAATTTTATCTTTATTAATTTAATAATATTCTTTTATTTATAAATAATTTAACTTGATTTTTAAAATTTACATCATAATATTATATGCATGTATTATTTATGTTACAAAAATGACATAATACATAAAATATAAAATAAACATATATAATGTAATAGTAATATGAGTCGGGTCATGTTAAGTTCGGGCATTAAAAGTTGAAGCTAAAATCCAGCTTATTTTTTAATCAGATTTAATTTTTTTTTCAGCTCATTTTTTAAGCCTAATATTTTTATACAAACTTTTTTAAATATTAAAAATACCTTCAAATTTAGATGAATAATTAAACCATTGAGTAAGCCTATAGCAATTTATCCATAGACAAGGAAAGAAAGTACGCCAATGTTCTACCCATCAAACGCATGGTTGAACTCGTGCAGGCGTGCACTGACCAAATAAAAAGTCATAAACAAATCTTAAAAATGAAAGCCAAACGAAGTTTCCAGCAGCAGATTACCAACTCAGGCAAATCACCTGATTTTATCCAACCAACTCAAAAATCAGCTAGCCTATATGCTTGTGAACTAATAAGAGCTCCATCATACAATTGCAGGCTTGAGACAATGTACTCAAAATTTAAAGCCAAGAAAAATAAAAGATAAAAGGAGGCATTATTTCTATTTCTACTTTCTACGGCCCATCGGAAAATATTAATGGACTATCCATCGAAACAAAAGGGGTCCTTCGAATAGCAATAACGTCATTCTTCTATTTTGGACTCAACAGGCCCACCTAAAACAAATACTCCGTCTGCCTGCCCAGCCCTACCCTATGTTCCAACGTTCCCCGGTGTTTTTTCTTGTCTGGTACGCTTGGAACTGATATTCCCACCTTTTTTTTTTTCCTTCTACCAGTAATCTTAGCCAAAAAATAGTAATAATAATCTCAGCTCAGGCGCCCAATTTTCACTTGGCTGTCCTTGTATTCAATCCTTCAGTTTTTTTCCTTTTAGGGTTTTGTACCAATCGTTTGTCGACGCAGGGACCTTGGAAAAGGGTTCAATGATCATCAATTGTTCAATTCAATTCCTTGGTCTCCTGCTGATCGCAAAGACCTAATTTTCCCCCCGACAACCACCACAATCACCGTAACCATCAGCCATTCTAACACCAGCCTGACCAGCACCAACACTTTGAGCGCTTCCCCTGACCACCAGCAACCGAGCTGTGAACGAAACGACAGTTCTGGCCATTGATTGTTCGATTTGCAAATGCAGAGAGACCCAGGAATGGAGAACCAAGGTTTCCTCCTGGATACTTTTTTTTTTTTTCTTTTCATAATAGTGAGAATTGTTAATTGATGCTTCGTGCGTTGCCAACAGATTATGAATGAATTACATTTTTAGTCATGCCAGAGACTGGCCATTTAAGATCTCAAGCTGTACAATTTACATACTTTAAGGTTTGTTTATGAAACTTCATGTCAGACTTTCTAGTTGGAGGTTGCATCAACCTGCTACGAAGCGAAATATTAGACACTGTTGATTCTACTATATTCAGTTGAAATAAATACATCAAAATGCATTTATAATTTGCCCAATAACTTTCGGAATTCTGATTGGAGGTTGGTGTACTTGAAGCCCAGAAAGATTTTGAAGTTTTTGGTATGTACTTATAAGTTGAAAGGACCAAAAGCAGATGCTGAGTTTTGTTGATGGAATTATGGATACATGATCTATTGTCTTATTGGCCTTGCTGCAGCATGTTTTAATACAACTAACTAATTCATCTACCTTAGTATGTTGCTCTAACTTGCTCACTTTCCAGGGGGCAATTATCTATTTAGTAGCATAACTTCTGGCTTCCATCCTTAGAGCTGGCTGTGAGGTAAATTCCTTCCCCTTAATTTGTCCATTACCTTTTTAACATTTTATTCGTGTTCAATAAATTGGACGGAGTTTTTGTTTTGTGGTTAACTTGTTCCTGGTTTGTGCCTAATCATAGTGACCCAATGGGAGGATTTATACCACCCAATGCATCGTTTCCTGTGCAACACAGTTTTACAAATTCACGACTCCAGGTTGTTTCTCATTGGGTGAATCCTGAAGTTGCTGCATATCACGTTATTTATCAATCATATCCTCCAGAACCGCAAGCACAAACACAGCCAACTTCCTTGCCATTAGAGCAAACACAACTCCATGGGAATGTTCTTAATCATCTGACAAAGCTGTCTCTGAGCAGAAACAAGTACCTCTGAACCCCCATCATCTCCAATTTTAGCCCAGCAGAATTAAATGTACCCAAGCTAGAGGTATGAGTTCTCGTTTCCTCTGATACACAGGAAAGTTCTCTCTCTCTCTCTTATGGTGCTGGGGAGTTAATTGATTATTTGACTCCAATGTAACATATTTCTCCAGTCCCCACAGACTGGAAGTAGCCATACAGTTGCTGCTGCTTCAGTTGCACTAACAATATCTCAAAGTCCTGAGACAGTTGCCCCACTTGAGTGTGGCTGTAGCGAACACGCTTGCCCAGATGGACAGAAGTATTACTATAATCGTGTCACTTGTGAAAGCAGAGTAAATTTCTTGACTTATATATTGTTGTTGCATTTTCTATTTTTGTAGATTTTCTTTCCTAATGATTTGAGCGATCTATTTAAATTTCTATTGCAATTAAGCTGGAGGAATTCATATTGCTTGAGAAACTGTTGCAGAAGCAGCAAAAGCTGTAAAATTCTGGCCAACAGCTTCATCCTCGCTCAACTTTTCCTTCTACATAAAGAGTTTCTCAAAATCAACTGCCGGATCAGAGCTGTCTCATGCATCAGAATTTTAAACTGCAACAACCTTTGTCTGCATTGGTCAGAATTTGTTCTTTTGTTTTCTTTAAACATATTTTTAATATTTCATTTTTTGCATTGCATGGTTTTTATTTTTTAGTTCAGCAACCTGGTAAAAGTAACTGATGAGTACCTTAGACGGATGTTTTAATTAACTCGGAAGTATCTCGTTCATGTGTTTGGCATCTATGGATGCTCCATGTCGTACCCTGTTGTCTTATTATTGCATTTGTAGATGAAGGTATGACTTGCGTAAATTCAGTAAATTCTGATTTTCCAGGGACTGGACCATTTGCAAATTAAGTCAGAAACAACTCCAGTTGTTGGTCCAAGTTTTCTTTAACTTCTCAGGTGCCGGATTTTAATTACTCATTCTGATTGAATTTGCATTTTACATGGGTCATTGGTTGGCCATTTTCTCTAGCCTCTTATGCTAATTGATTCTATAAGCAAGTTTCTATGTATGATGATAGTAAGATACACATGTAGATCATGCACATTTGTAAACTTTAGTACACTCACTCTCTTCTCTCTCTCTCTCAAATTGTAGTTTGAGTAGCTCCATTTTGATGAATTTTGGTAGAGCAGAGAGTTTTACAGGACCGTAAGGCTTCTCCAAAGATTATGTTTGTCTTGCATTTTTCATTGTTTTTCTTTTATTTGCATTTGTTCACTCTCAAAAATAACACCCAAAGTGGGATAATTTAATTAAGAACTTCACTTGCTGCTTTGTAAAGCATGTATTAGACTCAGGTGGAAGAATGCTGCTGTCTTTGCTTTCTAAATGATTCTTTCCGAGACATCTCTAGTTGTTATTATGCTACATAAGTTTTGTTTCTTACACGTAATAGTTACTATTTATTTTTAATCTCCTTCCCTTTTTATCTCTTCTTTCTTGGTTTAAAGTAGTTAAATGTTGGTAGTAGGATAACTTGAAGGCAGGATGCTCGTGTAATTACGATCCTGCTAGTGAATTAGCGACTACCATTTGTTTTTTTTAACTAATGTACACTAGTTTAAAATTCGAAATTGAATGGTAGATGTGTTGCTCGAAATTCTTTTATTTCAAACTTTGAATTTTCATTTTACAGAATGAAAATGGATATTTACATCTATGCATAGCAAGGATCTCCTTAATGTTTTCACCCCTTAATCCCATTCCCATTGCGTTGGTTGTTTTTTCGATATGACCGTCTTCTCGGAACCACGTGGAAATGAACCTGCTTTTAGGCTAAGATTCCTCCCTGATCTTTAGGTTCTTATAAGAATTTCCTAAAGGGTTATTATTAGGCCGAACATTAGGCCGACGTCATGTTTTCACCCTTTGGTAACCTATGAATTAATTGCAGCCATAGGCTAAGTATACTTTTATTTTATCTTAGATAGCCGAAAGGCCTAGGTTAACCGTGCTTCCAGCACTCAAAGTTGCTTTCAGAACCCGATATATACTCACTCCGATGCTGCTTTTGTTGCTGCTGCGATAAATTTTCTTAACTAGGATAAAAAAAATGGTCATTATTACAGTGTTATGTTATAAAGTAACAATCCTGGGCGGGCGGTGGTAGGCCCTAGAATCGCGTAATGGATTATCTTGACTATCAGGCTCAAGGTTATTCTTTATGCTACGCATTAAAGGCACTAAGGCAAGGAGCTGATTTTCCCTTTTGCATTCATGGATCACCAATTTTTTTTCCCCAATGATCAACCTGGCACTGGCAACAACATATTCTCTAATAGTGACCAATTCACATGGCCAGCAGACATATTCAACTACAAAGAAACTGTGGATAGCGATTTGGAATTCAGACCCATGATGTAAGAATAAAAGAATCATGCTTCATATATAGTGCATGACTATGTAAATGACTTCAATCTCCTTCTAATAATAAAAAACAATGAATCCCCACCCCATCATTGAATGAACCAAATCTATTAGATATTCTTAGACGGAAGAAAAGGAGAGTTATTTATGCAAGTCAGGCGAAAAAGAGGTCGGTCAAGTCGAGTTATTGTTCTATATGTCCCCAAAGCCAAGCATATTTAGCTACATTATATTAATTTTCTCTCTCACCAAATTCTAGCATTTTGCAGGGCTACGAAAAAATTTGGATTTCGTTGATTCCCAGACAAATAGAAAGCTTTCTAGCTTCCACATTTAATTGTTCTCTGAAGAACCTTACCCCGCAACATCTCGAATGCAAGACTTTCAAATGGGAATCAATGCACTTTCATTTAACCACAAAAACAAAGGTATAGGACAAACAAGAGGTGTCAGATGAATTCAAGAAGAAAGAACGAAATTTCTATGGTGCATATAAATATCCAGAACCACCAAATGAGGCAAAAATGAAAAAAAAAATAATAATAAAATAAAACAGCTCCAATTAAGAAACAAATTCTTGCATTGGATGAAAAACCGAAACCAAGTTACAGTAATATTCATCAAGGTTTGTATAAAGGGACAACGGGTTCCTTGTACAAGAAAAATCTGCACCTATAAGAAAGAAAATTACATACCAGTGAACTGATCATTTCTCTATACCTCCACCCCAAGTCAGTGAGAGAATTACATATTAAAGTAACGGGTGCTGTAATCTACTCTTCTTTCAGCATATGGGATGGTATAATGTCCTGAAGAAGGCCATGGTCTTCAAGCAAAGACGGCTCTGGGACGCAAAAACGCCTCTCTTGAAGAAATCTGGCGTTAATGGAGCCAATATGGCCAAAGTTCAAAGGAGACAAGCTATTGGTAAATGGCTGTTGAAGATGCTGCTGATAGTGAGATGGAGTCCTTAGCATTGGCATGCCAAATGTTGCTGCGGCTGCGGGGGAGATGGCCGAACTCAGATGAGAACCACCAAAACTTGGACGAGGCATGACTGGGCTGGGGTGAGTATGTTGTCCTTCGTAAGTGGTTACCACAATGCTTGGATCACTGAAAGATCTCTCAACTCTTTTCTTCACATTACATGAAGTGGTGGTGCAACGATAATAACTCCTAGGAAAAATTAAAATGGTGCAAAAATTAACCCATCAAGTTTGTAGTCTCTAAGATTTTATCTAAATTGGTGAAAAGAATAGCATACAGAAATGATGGGAACTAAAAATGGGTTAAAGTGTGAAAACATTGAAGTTAGTACCTAGGAAAGGGGCTGTTTTTAACAGCTTTTTGGCCGTACTTTCTCCATCTGTAACCATCTTCCAAATGATCAACCTCGCTCTTTGTCATAAACGCGAATCTCGGCTCTCTCTGTCTCTTCTGGTTTGTCTTCTTGGGTTTCAACCTAGACCCACCATCACAAACGCCAAAAGTCAAGAAAAAAATGGCCAAAAAATCTTCATCAGCTTCAAATCACTTTGATGGAAGGAAAAAAAAAAAAACCCTCATTTCTTTTCCAGATTAGTTTCCAAATGGGGCTTCTGTTTAACAGTAAACAGATACACAGATTCAAATATAGACATAAAAGAACCATCTTTGGCTTATTAGTCATTTCTCCCACGGATTTCACTCTCTTCTTAAAAAATAGTAAGAAAAGGGTTAAAAAGAGAGAATTGAACTCACTGTTTCTTGGTTTTTTGCATGTCTTCTTCTTCTTCTTGGTCATCTACTTTAATAGGTTCATCATTAACAGCCTCACTTGATGCAGATGAAATCGAGGAAGAGTTAGGAGTAGCAGGCTGATTAAAAACCTCGGGAGGAGACTCGATCTTCGTGGAAGGAAAATTGGGAGATTGGGTTGCAATTAGAGATGGAACTTGCTGTGGTGCTGCCATGGTATCCGATAAAGGAGGACTGATCAAGTCTTGAACACCCAGCAACTCCATAAACCCTAATGGGTGGATCTTCTCCCCTTCATTACTACTCAAATCAAATATACTTTGTAATGGGAAATGATTCACCATGTAGTCAGAAAGCGCTGAGTTTCCCAATACATATTCCATCTTTACACCCTCTTTTCTCTCCATCTGTATCAATCAAAAAACTTCATAAAAAAAAGTTGCACTCACCAGAGAAAGAAACAGAAAGCTTTGTTTAGTGAGAGAAAGAAAGAAAGAGTAGTATAGGGTAGGGTTTGTTCTGAGGTGAGAGAATATGAGGGAGTTTTAGGATAGAAGAAAGTGGGATTTTTGGATAACAGGGAAATAGAGATAGAGAGTGAGGGAGAGCGCATTAATAAAGGAGTCGACTGGCAATTGTAGGTCAAATATTTGTACGAATATTGAACAGTGTCGGTTGTCATTCAATGCATGAGCGCCCCTCATCGTTGGTCGGAACTTGGACAGCGTGGTGGAAGCTTTCATACGTAGATTTTTGACCGGCTTTTAACTGGTTTCACAGTGTGAACGGAGTTCCCCTCCATGTGAAACTCTTACGGCGTAAAGCCCTTGGCTTTGTTTTGGGTGGATAAATAAATAAATCAATCAATAAAATTAAATCAAATTAAACTCGCTCTATTGTTGACAGTGCCGTAGGCTGTTAGCTATTCGTATTGTGCATGTGAATCAAACAGCAATTTAACTAGCAAAAAAATTAAAAGAAATTAGGTTTCAGAAATTCCAAAAGTTATTTATATGTACAATTCAATAATTGAGTTGTACTATTGCATATGTATTAAGTTATATTGAAATTTTTTATTACAACATATAATTAAAGATCCCTTAAGACATATTTAAAATTAAAAAAAAAAATAATCTTTTTTTTTCATTTCTTTTAATAAAAGGGATGATGTGGAGTTTGTAATCTTTTAGGCTATATTATTATTATTGTTATTATTATATATATTAAAGGGGCAACGTGTATGGTTGGTGAATTTCTTTTAAGTAGATAAGATAACGTATGTATTAATGTAATGTTTAGATAATTAATTAAATAATTAAAGATGAGAATATTCGTTTTATATTATATATTATATATATACATGTATAAAGATAATATGGGGACTAAGTTCTATTATCAGTTAATTACATTGTTAATGGACGGAAAAAAGTACCCTCCTTCATAGCCAAAATCCTTACAAAATGGCAAAAAAGAGAGAAGAAGAAGAAGAAGATCGAAATTGCGTTTCTTTTGCCTTTAGGGCTTAGATTATGGGGGGCCGAAAGAAATATATGAGAAAAAGTTAAAGCACGTGCGGTGGTGTAGCAAAAGCATGCATGAATTGAATCACAATAGTATTGCAAATGCAAAGGGATGAAATTGAAATGAATTATGTTATGGGCTGCAGGCTGAAAAATGATGCGTGTAAGCTTAGACTTTTGCCTTTGCATGCTTCAATAATTAGGTTCCTAACTCTTTTGGGTAAGCAAAGTACTTAATTTTGCCGCTTCTTTTCACAAATCATTTCCCTTTTTCTTTTTGAGTAATTCTCAGGTCTTATAATAATTAGACCCTTAATTAATTACCAATCCCCCCCCCCCAACCAATAGTTACATTTTCTTTTTCATCCTCACATGTATTTATTCCTTTGACAATTGCACCGTTGTTAGAAGGATAAACACGAGATGAAACTCTTTTTCTTTTCATAAATATATGTACTTTCTTATTCTAATTAAAATCAAATAGAAATTGAAATTAAGTGATCATATAAACTTATATATTTTAAATTTATTGAAACGTAGACAAAAGATTATTAGTTCAATTGATTAATTATTTCGTCTCGATAATTAAAAAAATCTAATTTCGAAGGTAGCTGACTTCTTGTTGATGATATTTATGTGTGTAAATCATTCACAAAAACAAGTAATTAAATTAAAGAGTTTTTCCATCTACAATTAACTTGGAGATTGAAGTAGTCTATTTATCCAATATTTTCATAAGATAAATAATCCAAATTCAAGCAAAAATTAAGATTTTTTTTCTTATAATCAAATGAAAAAGAAAACACACCGAAAAAGTATTTCACCAATATATGTAAATCTCATAAATTAATTGCAAATGAATTATTTCATGGACCTATATACATATACAATGTAAGATTGAGTTGATTAAAAGAGAAAGGAACTTTTTTATGCAATAGGAAACCCCAAATAATGAGTTAATTTTTCTTTGTTCTTCAGTTGATTCCTTATCAACTACTCCCACCTACTATCTCGTGAGAGGTACATGACGTCTATAGCTAGGCGAATGAGATTTGTACAAGTAACCGCATCTGTGATTTATGCTTGAATACCATCTTTGTTTCGTTAAATCTTCAAGAATTTGATTACAAAACTACATAAATAATGAGTTGAGAAAACTTTTACCGACTATCTAAATAGAGAATTAACTTATTATTACATGAAATTCTCCATTTAGTGACTCAAACAACACCCTTATCCACTTTATAGTCATTTAATACAATATTCCAAGACAATACCATATTATAGTCAACTTAATTTTAAAATTTTCTTCAAAAAAGTCCCTATCCAACAAGGAACAAATACCCACATAATTAATCATGTAAATAATTCTGGTTCCATTTTTTTTTGGGGGGGGGGGTTCATAAACGAAGAGACAAGAATTTATGGTATAAATAATATTTGTCATGTAAAATCCAAACCAACGATTAAAAGCCGAGGAAATCAATGTTGAGTTGTTCCCTTTTTTTATTATGGGGGTTTAATTAAGTGAAAAACTAAACGAAAGGAGGTCATTGTACGCGGCCCGGATGATGGCTGTCCCCACTGAGGCGCGGTCACCGATAGCGTGCACCCGTTGGAGAGCCTTTTTCGGCCACCTTTCTCAATCGCACACGTGTTCTTTGGGTACGGAGTTTGCTTTTATGGGACCCCTTTCCCCCCGCCTCTTTTTGTTTTGGGTGGAGGGCACCGCCAACATCCACGTGGTTGATCTAACGGGTAATTCTCATTATGATGATGATGACATCAGGAAGCACGTGCCCTTTATTGTGCCGTGAGTTTGGATTTTTGGCCCCAAAAAAAAACAAAAAAAAGGTTATGTTCCATGCCTTCTTCTCCTCTCCTATCACGTTATCACGTTACAAGATTTGGGATCATTATTTTAATTGGACCGTTCATGCTATTTTCAAAGCCTTGTTTTGGCATTTTTCCTCTTTGTTTTTTTCTTTTAATTTTATTATTTATTTCTCTTGATATAATAATAATAATAATACTATAATTCATGTTAATACCAAAAGTAGATGATATCTACAAGATAACAAAAACCTCGTAATTTCATATGAATAACAACACAAAGTCAATTTTTAAGTTTAAAGTAGTGGATTCGAATATATTTTTAAGCTTAAAGTAGAGAATTTGAATATATTTTTTTTCTAAAAAAACAAAAAATGTAGATGATCAGAGTAGACAACTAAAATGGTAAAACTTCATAGGCTTAATGTTTTGAGATGCGTTGAGGCCTTATAAGAGGTGAAGTTAGCAAATTTAGTAACTCATCGGAGCAAAGGAACTGAATTTGATAAGTTCAAAAACAATCAGAAGGGTCTCGTAGTTTGAGCTTTGGATGTGTTCTAATGTCAAAATCAATTTAGGTTTTAAAAGTTCTTTTGCGAGGTAAAAGAACTCATGAGAGAATGTCAAAAGTATTATAATATTTGTCTTAGGTGAGCATTTACCAACCCCTTTTATACTTAATTGTTTATGATTGTAAACTCGAAAGAAATCATATATGTGTGAATTGAAAATTATACCAGAAATAACAAGATGAATTGCATACTAAAACAGAATTGCATACTAAAACACATTCTAGGAGATGAAGAATATGCCCAAAAGATAATACTAATAATAATTAACTAAAAAATAAAGGAATAATCATAAGGAATCATTCTTTAATAAGGGTACAATCTAATTTTGTGAAGATAAAAAATTGATTTAGAAGACTATGAATAATTTGGATTCAATTTCACATAATGCTAATTACATTTTATACTATAATAAAATATCTAACTTTCACTTTTTTTTTATGATTAATTAAAATTCCATTTTCCTTATTTATTTTATTTTTTTTAAGAAAAGGTGAGATTCGATCCCAATTCTAAATAAGGATTCATGCATCTACTATTAAACTTTTAATCTTTCGAAAACATGTTAAAAAGGTTTGCCATATAATTTATTTATTTATTTATTTTTTCCTTTTTTGGACTTGCATAAAAGAAAATACTGTTTTGGAAACATGGGGCATTGAAATATTCTTATTTTGTAATATTATATTTTATTATTTCATAATTATTTAAATTATTTTATATTTATGTAAACTTTAATACTTGATAATTTATATTATTTAAATTTTAAAAAATTTATATAATTTTAATTATTTTTTTAATATTTTTATTTCTACGATACACGCTTGAACATCTGTAATTAATTATTTTGGTTATTTCTTAAATTAATCCTTTTTACATATTATTATGGTGATTTGAGATTTTTACTGTTGTTTTCCTTCTTGGATACGTTTGGGAGCTCAAAAACAGACAATATATGCATTACTCTTGCAACTTTTTTTTATAATTATTAATTTTTTTTGTTTTGTTTTCTTCTGCCAAGTCGCTATCTTCGATTACCAACCCAGTTTTTGGAGTACGCCATAATTCTTTGTCCAGTTTTCCTCCATTATTTTCAATATATTTTTAATTATTATTTATAAATATGGTTTTTTACAATTAATTAATATATATTATACATGTAAATAATAATAATAATAATAATAATAATAATAATAATAATAATAATATATTAAAAAAGTAATTGACTGAATCTTATTCTTTTCATCTTCTTTTATATATATATATATATATATTTTTTTTTTTTTGAATGTTCTCTAAATACCCTATTGCGTGCGTGTCCAAAGAAACTAATGGAACATCAAGAGATGAGTCAGGCAATGATATAAAGTTTGTGATTCATCAACAAAATAATAATATTATTATTATAAATGACTCGGATAAAATAATATTATAAAAGTTGGTAATTACCCTCCATTATCGGCGGGTCATAAGCTAAAAATTTTTTATAAATGTTTGTTTATGGTTAATTGTTTTATTATTTATTAATAAAAGCCCTAGAGCCGTGAACTTATGCTTTTTCCATCACCATATGTTAGGTTTAATAAATCAAGCAATCAAAACATGAAAGCGAGGATAATAATTCTCTTTCTGTTTGACACTACACTTTCTAGAAGATTGACATAATTGAGGTAATGGGGCAGCTCTCAAGCTCCCGTCGTTTAACATATATATATATATATATATATATGAATCATCAATATCTTCACCCGGTAGAGGATTTATTTAGATTGAACGAAGATAGGAAGGTTTTTTTTATAGCGAACGCCCAAGTCCATATATAAAAAATAAATTATAAATATTAAAATTTGAATATAAATTTTTATAAATATTCTTTCATAAGAACGATGGGTTTCTGGATGAATCAACGTTCAAGTCAAGAGGAGAGTTGCACATGGCATGGGCAAGTCAAAGCAAAAGCATTTATTAACGTTCTGGCGTGTCCAACATGATTTTTTTTT
>JBBYHK010000004.1:9298222-9313154 GCA_038382065.1 Adansonia grandidieri
AACTGGTTCTATTGTTTGTGCTCTAAGTGCAGCTTACTGACTTGTGCTATATTTTGTCTGAAGTTTTAAGCATGAGAATTGAAACTTGGATGTTTAACACAGGTTTGTATTATTAAGTCCTATTAGTTGAGACAAATGTCTTGATGAAGCTGTTTGACAATGATTTATCTATGCTGCTTTAGGTTTACCTTGATAGATCAGGCTGGATTTGTCAATTTTCTTAACCCCATGATCTCATTTTTGTTTGCCATCATGGATGCATAATATTTTCTTTGCAAAATCTTGACCCGGAAATCTGTCTTATAATCGTCAATGATTTTTCTTCCCTCATTCTTTATCACAGATGGTCTGTTATACTACCTATAAGTTGGGCTAGGGTCTTCTGGATTTTTCTTATCTCCAAAGGGGCCCGTGCAGTTGGGCTGAGAGAAAAACGCTGGATTGCATGTGAAGTAAGTGTTTGGTTTTAAGAATCCTGTCTTGGAATAACAACTTTCCAACGATTGCATGTTAATTTTATTTTCCTTTTTGCAGATTGGACTGCCTTATTTTCCTTCAGATTTCCCCGATTGCAATTCATACTTATCCTTAAATGAAATTGAAGCTACCACCTCTAGGAAAAATGAAGAGCAGCGTCCTCCTGCTATAAGACCTTTCAGAATTCCCATTCCACCACCTTGGAATGTTGTCCGTACTGCTTTTGACAAACTATCCATGAGGGTGAAAGAAGCTCAAATTTCAAGTCAAGATAATGTTTTTGGGAAATACTCGTTGAGTAATTCAAGTTGTGAAAGAAGCGACGTAACATCATTCAGGTCTCGTAATTCATTTGATGGCATTGTAGCAAGGACATCCAGTGTGCTGACTGACTTCTTGAACGGCATTCAGGGTGAACATTTACTTTTATTTCCTCAATTGCAAAATAGAAAATCAAGTCTTGTTAAGGTTATGAAGGACAAAAGCATGATGGAAAAAGGCCAAAATGGGATTACCCAAATTAGCTACAGCCATAAGTTATGTTTCGTGAGGGTTCATCTTCATGCATACAAGAAGGGTGCTTTTGAAGATGGAGCTGTTATATGTGGACCATGTCTCACTGATATATCAATATGGACTTCCAGGTAGTCATTTAATAGAACTCCATGTATATTCTAAGTGATTCTTAATTTGAAATCTGTTGTCTTGCATGATTGTGAGTGCTTATACATGTATGTATGTCTTCTAATTGCGGGGGGTCTGGAAATGTAGATAGCTACGTGAAATAAGTTCACTCTAGCATGCTTTGAGCATTTAGAATGCATGACTATAATCATGTGACAGACAAGATGTTATGCAAGGATCATCAAAGTTTATGCTGTGCAACTATCACCCCTATTTATTCTAACAAGAGTGATTTTTGATTTGTCCTTGACACATCTTTGCATAAAATCGATAAATTTCTTTTATCGGGGAGATTAACTAGTTTCTCTTGGCAAAATTAATCAGTTGACTTTGGATATATTGCAGCACAGGCAGCATTGAAAGTGGACTTGAAATGCCTAATTCTGCTGTGGCGTCATACTTTAAAGAACAATATTCTGGTGAGTGGGAACTCCACGTACCAGATGAGCCTGCTTCTAGTGAATATCATCGGTGGCCAGTTGGTTTTGTCACAAGCGGATTTGTTCGAGGGAGGTTAGTTTACCTGCTTGTTCTATTTCACCACTGCAAAACTTAGATTCTCCTGTTTCGACTATAGTAATTTCCTTGGATTCTCTCCAGATTTGCGTAATAGTGATTTACTTTTTATATACACAGCAAAAAGCCAACGGCAGAGGCCTTCTGTGAGGCTGTCTTGCTTGCTCGTCTTAGAGAGGAGCAATGGAAGGAGATGCCAGTGAATCGTAGGAGGAAGGAGATATATGTCCTTGTTAGGAACCTTAGATCTTCAGCTTATAGACTCGCTCTTGCTACCATTGTTCTGGAACAACAGGAAGAAGATGTGGGTTTCTTATGAAATTCTGCCTCTCTTTGGTTGTCCACTAACATTATTTGAAGAAAACATATTTACCATGCAACCTTTTTTGCCCCCATTTTTAAACTGCGGGAAAGAAGCTTAAGCGGAGGGAAAATGCCGTTTGGGAGAGCATACGGAGACCTATATGTCTTGTTCCCACTCGACCGCGGCCCTCATCATCTTTGCTCCCCCCCCCCCCACCCCAACATTTTCTCATGCCAACGAGGAAACATTTCTTCATTTTTCTTGGTAAATTAATGGTGCTGTTTAAACTAGATTTTGATTTTTGACACGTAATGGTGAAAACTGAAAAGGAAATTCGATGATTTAAACAAAAAATAAAAATTTGATGACATAAATGATAAAACAACAAGCAAAGCGTTATATTTACTTTAGATAAGTTAGAAATCCTATTTTTTAAGTTTAAAATATACGAGCAAAAGCGACTGAAGAAAAAGAAAAAGGAAAAGGAAAAAAAAAACAGAGAGAGATGGAGAAGAGAGAGAAATAAATTAAAGGGGAAAAAAGTAAGAACTTTGGTTTAGCCGTTGGGCTGATGAATTAATGAAAAAAAGTACTCAAAAGAGAAATGGTGGATATAAGGCCCATTAGTAAAAAGAAGTTATCGGCCCAATTGCTCTAAATTTCTCCATTATCTATTTTTGCCGTAATTTAAAATTGAGTAGAAAATAGAAATTAGAATACGAAAGAAATGGAAGTATCGTAAAGCATTTTAGCTTGGACCTTTCTCGGTTGCCCAAACGAAGGGCATCAACTCCAAAGGCAGGAAAAGTAATAAAAACTGTCAACTTCCTTATTTCTCCCTTTTTTTTTTTCTTTTTTTTTTTTTTGTGCGACGAGACTCTCGCTAAATTACAGGTACGCTCTCTCTCTCTCTCTCTCGCTCTCTCGCTCTCCATTGATTTGAATTTGAAGTTAACCGATTTGAAATTTGATTTTTTTTATAATTATTTTCCTCCAATTTCTGCCTTTTTTTTTTTTTTTTTCCAGAAATTTCTCTTTTCTAGGGTTTTTATTTCCAACCGGATGAAAAATTCAGAAGTCATCATCTTTTCCTTTTTCTTTTTTTTTGGGGGGGGGGGGTTCGTAGGTTTTTTTCATATGTTTCAATTATCAACTCTTAGATCTTAGGATGTTCAACTTCAGCCTTGATTCTAGATGCTATAAACTTTGACAAATTCTTGTAGCTTTGGTCCGTTTTTGGTTGCCTGGAATTTAAATTTAACAATTGGGCGCATCTTATTATATCTTTTGTTCCAAATCTGCCAAGTAAAGCAATAAATTTAGTTATAAATTCTTTCTCGTAAATTTTTAAACTTAAAAAATTACTGCTCCATAGGTAGTAATAAGTTTATTGGCTCTTGGATTTGATACGAATTTTTGTTACTAAAAAGTTCAGGCTTTTATTGTTGGAACTGAAGTTTGAAGTTGATGGCGAGGATCAAACCACAAGCTCTGCTACAACAAAGCAAAAAGAAGAAAGGGCCAGCTCGAATAAGTGTTACAACAATTATACTGTCTAGTTTGATTGTTGTTTTGACTCTGTTTTTTCTTTATGCCACCTACAGACACTGGTCTCAAAGGTTCGTTGCAATTCAGCTGTTGGTGCTGCAATGCTTTTAAACATCACTATCCGCTTGCTTTGTTGATTCGTGTATTTTACTGCATGACTTGCTTATTGCAGAGCAGTACATTTAGAGATGAAACTGCTTGTAAAGAATAAATTATGCTTAATTTTTCTTAGTGGAATTTGACCCAGTTTGCTTATCTTTAGGTCAAGAATTCAAATAGAGAACAGTCAATCAGTTCTTGAGGTACACTCTTTAAGAACCTTATTTATTCATTCTATAATGACTTTATTGATTTTCATGGTGTCATATTTGTTTTAAGTCTTTGTTTTGTCGATAACAATAGCACCTCAATTCTGTGCCCGGTATCAATTTATCATCCTTTTAGGACGTTTGAAGGCAACTTTTCACTGTTCTTGTGTGCACATGTATCCCTTATTCATGAGGCTTTACATGATGAGGCAGTTTCTCTGTTCATTTTTATTGTTTCTTAACTTTATATCCTAGATATTGACTTTGGTCACTTGTGTTTGGTAGGGTGACAACTCTTTCACGGAGTCAAAGAAATCTGATCTCCCTGGATATGCTGTAGGTTTCTTTACTTGCCAAGCTCTTCCCTAAAATATTTTCTGCCTGCGTGAATAATGTCTATTCTTTTGTGGTACTGGCCTGGAAACCTAACAAATTGACCATGGATGATTGTAATGTGTTTTTCTTATCCAATGCAAATATCTTTTATGGATTCATCCAGCTTTCTGCTAGTAATTCTTTCTTTAGCATGCAGGCACACGCTGTCTCTGAGTACATGAATTCATCAGAAGATCATTACAAAAGAAATTCTTTTTATCGTGCTCTTGGTTGCATCGCCTATTAAGAAAACATAGTTCCATGGCATGTCTCCTAAAAAAAATGCATACTTTGCATCGCCTATTAAGAAAACATAGTTCCATAGCATGTCTCCTAAAAAAATGCATCCTGTTTAGGTATTGCTTAGAGTTTTTTCAACTTTATCTTACAAATTACAAGCTTGACAGGTTAGCTTTTCTTAATAAATTGAATTTGGCTGAGATGTTCATTTATTACTCTATCTTAGCTTTTAGGCTTTTACATTGAAATCCTATTTAAAATGAATTTTATCCATGGACTTAACTCTGTTTTTCCCCTTCTTATGACTAGGTTTTAGATACTGCAAAAGGCTCTATAACAGTGGAGCTCTACAAGGACAGTTCTCCTGAGGTTGTTGATCAATTCCTTGATTTATGGTAAGTGCTAGAATCATAGTGTTCATTTTACTTAAAAGAATGGATTTTCTTTATGTCGAACTTTCATAGAATTCCATGTGGTTAATATTTGAACTGGAAAAAATTATGTACATAAAGCTGAACAGATCCTGCTTGTGAAAGATTCAAGAACAGCTTTGAATCATTTTCTGTAAATCAAATTTCTTTTTATTTCTGAACTGTGGGCTGTAATCTTGCAGAATTGCCATCTGTTTTGGCATTGTGTTGTTGATTTTGTTGGTTGAGCATTCTGCATCATGCCTATCAAGAAGGCATGAAATTTATCACAATTGTTTTAATCTCTAATGTTACGTTTGGTTCACTAGAATGGAATAAAGTTGTAATGGGATAATTATTCTATGGGAATGGAATAGAGCAAGAATGAAATGAAATAGCTGTATCAAGTAGTTTGATTCAGTGGAATAGAACAACATGGGATTCTAATCCCTTAAAGCAATTTCTTATTCCACCTAAGGTCAGAATAGCCATTTAGTGGGGGGAGGGGAGGGCACAAATAGCTATTCAGTGATTTTGCGAAATAAGGCCGTAGTAGGCCATTCCGCGGAATAGTCATTCTGCGAGCCAAACAGCCGCATTATTATACTGCACTGAAGTATGGCTGTAATAAAATTCCTATTACAGCGAACCAAGCACGCTGTAAGAGTCATGCTCTGAGTTTGGTTTAAACTAGCAAACTCTTTTAATGGAGTGATGTAAGCCCCATCTAGTTAGGTTTGTATTTGCAATTAGTTAGTGTAGGTGGGATGTGCGGAATGCATGGTTTGTTGAATCGTGGAACAGGTAGGCAGCCAAACACTTCTGGGAAGTGCAGTGCCAGAAAATTTTTTTTTTCTTGGTTTTTAAATAAATTATTTTCCCTTTCTCTTGTTGAACATGGTGTGCAACTGAATTTTATTTAACCCATGCAAGGGAATAACCTGTCTCTTCCAAAGTCATCCTCATTTATCATGAATTCGATTGATCTGCAGTCAGAGAGGACACTTCAATGGAATGCTTTTTCGCCATGTGATAAAGCACTACGTGATTCAGGCTGGCAATAGTGATAAGCTGGGAGCTGTAGAGGACTGGACTTTGAAAGGAAAGCATTACAGCCAACTCGATACAAGGTTAGTACATCGATGATTGAACTCATATTGTCGTCTTCATTGATTTACCATCCTGTCTAAGGTTAGGCAGTCCATGCTTATTTTTATAACTTCAATTGTCTAATGTTCAACCAGCTTGAAGCATGAAGCATTCATGCTTGGAACTTCTAAGGCAAAACATGATAATAAAGAATTTGAGCTTTTCATTACAACCGCACCAATCCCAGATCTAAACGAGAAGCTTATTGTCTTTGGGAAGGTCGTTAAGGGAGTGGACATTGTTCAGGTAACAAGCTAACTTTAATTTATTTCTGTTAAGTGTCTATACCTATGGCCTAGAAGTTGTAATTTTATTTACATTAACTGTGTTTTTACAATATTTTGTGCAGGAAATTGAAGAGGTGGATACAGATGAGCATTATCGACCTAAATCTTCTATAGGGATCCGCGGTGTGACTCTGAAACAAAGCATCTAAAATAAAAAACAAGCAAATAAGTTGTCTACACTCTATGTTCTGTTGTTCCAAACAAACCATCAGTAAAATGGTTCAGAGGAATTAATGGTGCATTCTTTTTTGAGCTTCATATTTCATTGGGGCTGGAAGGTCTATTGGTCAAACTCCTTGGAATTAGTCTGGTTCCAACTTTTGGTTATCCTTTTTTATCCTTTGTTTTTTGTTGTGGGGGGGGGGGGGAGTGGGTTGCTTTTGTTTCTAAGTCTGTTTTGATATGCTAATGGACACTATATTTGTACTTGGAATAATCAAGTATATGAGATGTAATTTTTACTAATTCACATGTCCAATAGAGAAATTGAGAAGGTTCCTGTAATTTCTGAGAATGATATCATGGATGTTCTTTTTTCTTACCTCATCTTTTGGACTCAAATTTTTGTAACAAGTTTTTGTTCTGTGTATGCAGCAGATTGCAAAATTTTCTTTGCAGTTCTCTCACCATTATCAAAACTTGACAATGTGTTTTATACCGTTGTAATTGTATTTAAATTATTTTATATTTATATAAATTTTGATATATTATTAATTTATATTATATAAATTTCATGATATTCATATATTTGTATCATGTTTGTGATATATTTTAATAATATTTTCTGTTCGCGTCTGTCTAATATTCTGGGGAAACTATTATCCCAAAGTTGATACTTCAATAAGGGAGCTACTTTGGAGCATTATTAAACCAACAAAAGTATTGCAGGCAGAAATGATGTTAGCCATTTTTGATGTCTTGCCTAGCAGTGAAACAACTGCAGTAAAAGAATTAAGAAATAGAAACCCCAAATCATCCAAGTAATTGTGGGTTGGGAACAGCTTTTGATTATAATATTAGTGGGGCAAACATTTAGAAACAAATCCAGTACTTTTTTGTTTTTTTTTTTTAAGTGTAAAGCTACCAGCCATCAAGAGATTAAAGCTTCTCTTAGTACCACCCCAAAAAATTCAAACACTAGAATGAACCTGAAACGACAGCGTTGTTATTTGCCTTTCTCCTGCCTTATCAAGACGCATCGTTTTTTACTGTACCTATCTCTAAAACTCCAAGATAGAAGGAGAACGAGAATCGTTAAATAAAAAAAGGTCTTGGCAAGTAACATGAAAATGAAGCCTTTGGCTCTGGCTCTTCATGCTCCTGCGCAAACAGTCGTTTCTTCATCTCCTATTTACCTTCTTCCAACCTCTCACTCCAGCTCTCTACTGAAAAATCGAAGATTTTTTCCTGCCTTTTGCTCCTCGTTGCCATCCCAAACGGTGGGTTTTGATTCATCTACTACCATACTTACTGCCAATTTACTCACTAATCTAATTCTGAAAATTGAAACCTTTGATATAGATAGTCCTAGTGGTACTTGTTTTTCAGATAGAAGAGAAAGGTTCAAAACCTGAGTACAAGACAGGAATCTTGGACGATTTTTTCCTGACTTCTTTTCGAAACAAATTGGTAAAGGTAAGTTTCGGCCAAAATATTTGCAAAATTATTTATTTCAGCCACTCATTTTTTTGTTCCAAGATTTTATTGTATGATGGGTTTTTGATCTGTTTTAAGGGCTATTACAGGAAGTTGGATGGGATTCGGAGAAGCCTGGATATGATGGACTTATTGAATTGGCGAAAGCCCTTATGATGAACAGCAGAAGCAATTCTCACACTAAAGATGCTGCGGTCAGTGCGGTGTTCCACTATTTTAAAAAAATAAAATCTAACATCTCTCTGCTTTGCAGCCTCATTATATTATTATTATATTTAATAAATTTTGTTTTTCTTAGTAATGAGTGGTTGTTATTGCTTTGGACATGACAGGTTCGAATATTGAAGTCACTGTTTCCGCCATTTTTGTTAGAGCTTTACAAAATCCTTATAGCTCCTATGGATGGAGGGAAGGTCGCTGCGACGATGGTTGGTGAGTTGAATCTGTATTAAGAGTTTCTAATGGTAGGCTATGACCTTTGTTTTTTTTCTCTTTGTGTTTTTTTAAGCAAGGGTTACTGTGATTACTTGTCAATGGCTTATGGGCATATGCAAGGTTAATTCTGTGGATCTTCCTGATGGGTCCTCTTGCAGTAGCGGGGTAAACTTTGATTTAAGATATAAGAAGAAGATGGTAAATTTCAGTGAAATGAGCTTCATTTTCAAGAATGGACCACCAACAAGATTTGGTCTTTTTAATTACTTGCAGGTTTTTGTAGAGAGATGCAAGTACTTGGAGGAAAGTAAGTGTGTGGGGATTTGTATAAATACTTGTAAGCTTCCGACGCAGGTTAGTATTTTATAGGCATGAAAATTTTCAGCTTACTTCCTGCAATCAGTGGCTTTAACTTTGAGTTCTTGCATTCTGGTTTGTGCAGAGTTTTTTCAAGGATTACATGGGGGTCCCTTTGGTGATGGAGCCAAATTTCAGCGATTATAGCTGTCAGGTAACTCCAGGGACAAGGCCTATCTCTTTCTTCATAAAACTTTGGTATATTCAATTACATTTGACCTTATAAACTCATTTTGGTTCTTGGGTAAATCAGATTGAGCCACCCAACACCTAATTTGTTCAATTTGCATCCCCTTTAGTTTCACTTTACCAACAGCAAGCAAGCAGCCTCTCTGCAGTGCTGAACTAAAAGTAGAACTAGCTAACTAGATTATTAGCACACCAATTGGTTAGGTTCTCCTTTGCATGCCCGTTGACAGTTTAAAGAATATTTAGCAGTCACCGTTTGCCAGTTCTAAGTTTTCGACAATGGTGTTTTGACTTTGTTATGGTAGTTCAAATTTGGGGTCCACCCACCATTGCCGGAGAATGATGACACACTAAAACAGCCCTGTCTGGACGTATGCCCAATTGCTAATAAACGAAGGGAAATTCAAAGGAATGCGGATGTGATGAAATGTCCGAAGGCATAAACTGTGCCATAATATATTGATTCGGATTTCCAACTTTGACGTCGTTGTGCTTTCAAAGTACGAGTTGTCAATGTACAAAGGTTTCCGTCATTCCATTCCATCTTGTTAATTAGATCTGACAATTCACACCGTGTTTATATCTTTTCCCTTTTCCTGATCATGATTAAGTACTATATACTCGTATATATTTTCAATTATTATCGGCTCTATCAACAAACTCAAGATTCTCCTCAAGTAAGAACACATGCAGCAGGTAAGATAGAGAACAAATAAAATTCTAGAAATAAATTCTAGAACGTAAGTATGAAATTCAACAAGTTTATAATTAAACAAGAAGCAGAAAGACGACTTACTGAGCATGATAATTATACAGACAAGGTTCATTAAAGATTTGAACAGAAAATTTCCTCTATGAAAATAGCATCATCCTCCAACGTTTAAAGGCTAACGGTCCCATCCAGAGGGCCTCCGTCTTTCCCTAGGTCTCTCTCTTGAACTGCAAAAATAGTGCCAAGAATCGAGCTTAATTAAGCATAGAAGTTATGGTTAAAAAAAAAGCACTGCAGAATCATATTACAAAATATCAGCTGAAAAAATGGACCTCTCCGAGTTACTCTGGCTAGTATTCTGTCCAGTAGTTCGGGAAGTGTTCAATCCTGATGCAGTAGAACTGGTGAATGAACTGGCCACCTGAGACCTATTTATATCTCCGCCAATAGTACCGCCGGATACAAATCCAGCCAAAGTTGGTCTCCTGACACTTGAACTGTTACTGAAGCCCTGACATTGAGAGTTTGATGAGGCAGCAACAAAGTTACCCCTAAATTGTGCCATCATGCCAGTTTTCAGAGAATTTACAGCAGCATTTCGACTTTGAACAGGCTGGGATGCAGCATTACTGGATTCAGGATTATATCCAATACCCAGACCATAATCAACCCCACGCACACCTCGACCGCTCCCACCACCACCCCTTCCTCTGCCTTTCTTTCCACCTGCATATTATAGCACACATCTTTTAAGAGTCAAGGTACTCTCATAAATCCAGCAAACATAAATTATATAGGAAAAACATATAAACATATGGTAATTGAGCCACTTTCTCAGCTGCTTTACATTTCACAAAAGCTTAAGCAAAGTTTTAGTTGCATACAAACAAGCATATACGTAAAGTTGCTTTGGTATGTCAACAAGAATCATACCTCCTTTTCTTGCATCACGCTTGGACCTGAATCTCCCATCCTATTTATAGACACGGCAAATGTCACTACTTTATAGTACATGTACATCATATCTGATAGCTACTATTTCAAGAATGGGGAAAACGAGGGAAGTGTATAAGATAGTTCCATCAGTCACAAGTATTGTTGTTGGCAAGCAATCTAGAAGGTCACCCAAACTGAAGAGCAAAAAAGGTGTTCCATATTGTTTTTTAATAACTTTAATAAATACCATTGACTACCAAACAAATATTAGTTGAAGTAACTGAATTACCTTCATAGCAAGGTCCATCAGTTCCATTGAGACATTCTGACCAGCAGCTATCAAACTATTAACCAATTCACCAGCAAACCGCGTCTCCTTCTGCGTTATCAGAGTATGTGCAGTGCCATCTTTATCACCAGCACGACCTGTTCTACCAATACGGTGCACATGCATATCCATGTCTTTTGCAATATCAAAGTTCACAACTGACTTAATTGACTTGATGTCAAGACCACGAGCAGCAACATCAGTTGCTATGAGAACGTGGTAGATGCCAGATTTAAACTTTTGCAGAATTTCCATTCGAGAAGCCTGATCCTTGTCACCATGAAGGGCAGCAACCTTAAAACCATTCTGAGAGAGCTGTGATTCAATCTCATCAACAGTAGCTTTCTTGGAAGCAAACACCAAAACATCACCCTCATCAATCATTCCAGGTAGCTTCTCTAGAAGCCAGGGTAACTTCTCAGAATCAGAAGGAATTACATGAACAAGCTGAGTAATATCCTCATTAGCCACTCCCACCTCTCCAACTGTAACTCTGACTGGGTCACTGAGAATTTCCCTTGCCAACTTCTCAACTTTCCGGGGCATTGTTGCCGAAAATAGTAAGGTCTGGCGGTCAGGTCTGATTTGGCCAACAATGGACCTTATTTGTGGCTCAAACCCAAGGTCAAACATTCGATCAGCCTCATCAAGTACCAAATAAGTTGCTCTCACCATTGTCAGAGCCTTCATTTTAATCATGTCTATCAATCGACCAGGAGTAGCAACGACTATCTCACATCCTGCCTTGAGTTCCTTGAACTGATCAAGTTTGGACATTCCACCATAAACAGCAGACGCACGTAATCCATAGGCTTTTGCAAATTTCTTTGTTTCCAAGAATATTTGGTGCGCTAGTTCCCGGGTAGGTGCACATATCACTCCAATTGGACCCTCATCTTTCTGAAGTTCAGGCTGATCCATAATGTGGACAATCATTGGAAGCACGAAAGAAGCAGTTTTACCAGAACCAGTTTTTGCTATACCAATGACATCCCTCCCAGAGAGGACAATAGGTAAGGCTTGGCACTGAATAGTAGTAGGCTTTTCATACCCTTGTTTCGCTATAGCACGCATTAATTCTGGTGCAAAACCACAGTCTTCAAATTTCTTAACCGGTCTTGGGACATCAAAACCAGAAATACGGATAGCCAAACTCTTCCGGTATTCAGCAACTTCCTGCTCACTCATTCCTATACAAGTTGATGTTTAAAGAAAATAGATTTTAGACGCAGAGCCATCTCGATGAAGAATCGACCTTTCTTTATTAAGAAAAAGGTTCCACGTTATAAGCATTAATGACTAAACATGCCATCATGCATATTATTTCCACACGATGAAAATAATATCCTAGGCTCATTAACAAACATTAAAATATTATAACCAGTTTAACAAATAAAACATATCTAAACTTCATATTCTTTCATATTTATATAGCCTTTAGAAGTCCTGAGGTAATGGCCAAATACAGATGAGTACAAATAGCCGCCCATAGTATATCAAGCATTATATTCTAATCAAACAAGCCGTATTCAAACTGTAAGTAACCATAAGTATCCAAATAATCTTAAATCAATGCAATATCATCAATAGCCAAAGACAACCAACATTTTTAACACAACCTTATCCAATAGATTCTTTTTTTTTAAGAAAAGACTAGCATTTGATATTTTGCCTTTTCAATTACCTGAAATTGAAGCCTTCTCCTCATAAAAATCTTTATTAAACGGCTCATACTCAATGGAACTGTGATCAAGGGCTGGAATCGGCTCGATCTTCTTCTTGTCCAAAACCACTGGATTATCATCGGAATCATACTCCAACAAACCCGCATCAACCGCCTTGGCCGCTGCATAAACCTCCTCATCCGAATCATACCCCGCACGCAAAGCATCCGCCGCCAGCGTCAACCCAACATCCTTCTTCGCCCTTAAAAAACTCTCCACTGGATCATCCTCGTCATCATCATCTCTGTACCTCTCTTCCTTCTCCTTCGGCTTCGGAGGCGGCACCGCTTTCAAATCCTCCTGAATACCTTGCATGAACGCGTCCAGAGGGTCAATCTCGTTATCTTCCGCTCCGTCACCGTTGTTGTGGGGATTATTACTGTCGGCGTCCTTGGAAGCATCATTATCGGCATAATCGATGTTGTCAAGGTCAGTGTCTTCGTAGTTGTCGTGGCCGTGACGAGACGAAGGCGGAACGTAGAGCCGTTGAGGAGCTTGGGATCGCTCGAAGTTGTAAGTAGCTTGACGGTTTATCCCAAACCCTTCGAATCCGAATTTACGTTTCGACATAGTTGACTTTGTTTTTTGTACCCAAAAAAATAAATAAAAACCCTAATTCCGCAGGGGAAGATTTGTTAGGGTTTGGAATCGAAAACAACCACCACTGCTACCTTGTATTTCTTGTAATTCCTGGAGAAACCAATTAAAATTGTAGATTGAGAGATAATAGAAGACTTGGTAACTAATTAATAAAGGACGATTCAAGAGTGGATTGCAGACGTCGGTCAAGGTCCAGGTCCATGTCAAGGATCAATCCAGCCCGTTAGGTCTAAGAAGAGACGGAAGGGTTCAGGATCAGTCCGGGTCAAGATCCAAGACAATGGGCCATATTCCTGTAAAACATATATAACCTTTTTTCTTTTTCGAAAATTCATTGCAAAAAATGTTTACACATCGTCTAACGTGCACAATACACACCTTTACTTGATATAAAAACCAAGGATGAAATTTAAAAAATATTGCGATCGTTCAATGTTCTTAACAAAAGATTGGTTAACTGCTAATATCTTTGTATGAATGTCGTAGGCTAATAGTATCATTTTCTATATGTAATTATACTTTCGAATCGAGTTCTATAACGTAAATTATAAATTTTTTATAGAATCTTATTCAAATTTATAATATCTTAAAAAAAAAAAACTAATTAGGTGGATAATCACACTTAAAAAAAAATTGATAACGATTCCTTCTGGTGCTTAGTGATCGAATTCTAGTACTAAAATGTAATGAAAATCCACTTTATTGTTAGATAATTTTTTTTTAAAAAAAAAGTTGACTCGTATATAGCATGTGGCCAACAATTTTCTTTCCCAATTGAAGCATAGATGCAAGGATTATAATACTAAAACATTATTTTTATAGAAAAAAGGGAAAAGATTAAAGCTCGTAATAATTATATAAAATTCTTCCAATAGATATTATAAGGATTAAATAAAAAAGAAAACTTGAAAGAAAAAATAATGCATGTGTATAATTAATTTGTGTATAATATGTATGTAGCACTTCTTTAATATAAATATAAAATTGAGAAAGGTCAATGGGAATGGGGACTTGTTAAGATGATTTAAAAAGATTGTTATGATTAATTCATTATTTAAATTTAGTGAAAGTATGCACTAAATAAAATTTGCGTATGAATTATAAATTATTGAATTTTAATGAAAAAAAAAAAAAAAACTAAAAGCAAATCAATCTAGAAGTTAGAAATAGAAAAACGGCAGGACATGCAAAAGTTGGAAAATGTGACAAGTTAACCGAAAAAAGCAGAAAGAAAGATCCCGTGGCTGGCGGCAACGTTCCTTCACTTTCTCATCTCTTGCAAATTAGCTAGTAGCTTTTTATAGACAGTGTTTTTTTCCATGGTTATTCGGATAATGCAACTTGCCAAACAGCTTTTAATATCTTAAGTTTTAAGGTTAATAGATAAATTTATCATTATATTATATGTAGGTGTTAAAATTTACCATTATACTTTTAAATTAAATATAAATTTACTGCTAAAAGTTAATTAAATATTGAATTTTACTACATTATTATTTTTTATTGAATTTTTCTATTAACTTTTTATTTTTAATCTAATTTTGTCACTTAATTTTGATTTTGTAAGATTTTAAGACAAAATTAATAAAAAATTTCCTTCAAATATTTTATTTTTAATAAATTAATTAATAAAAGATGATAAAAAATAAGTTTTAGCGTTTATAAAATAAAAAATTTATGTTAATTTTTTTATTTTT
>JBBYHK010000004.1:9313254-9324406 GCA_038382065.1 Adansonia grandidieri
ATGCACGATTAGAGACTATGGATATAATAAAGGAAAGCGTTGAATGATTCATTAAAGTAACTATTCTGGTTCAGCTGGAAATTTCGTTGTACTTAAAAGGTAATTTTGGAAAGTAAGTATATTTCCCCTCTCTCCTTTGCTTTTCTGTGTAACTGAAAAAGTGAAAATTGATTGGAGAAAAGGAAATTTTGTCCTTGATATTTTGTTTTATGGGGATATTTTCGCAAAAATTAGTTGTGGATATCAGCTGTATAGGTCATTGAAAGTTAGAAGGTTGATTATTTTCAGCAAAGAAAGAAGTCCACTTGCCTTTGAGTCATTTCATTTACAATCTTTTATGGCCAGTCACGGTTGTGATTCGTATTTAATTTTCAGTTATTTTGCATCGTAGCATTGAAAAATTTTCATTGCTGTTATATGTATGGTTCCTTACATGCTTTATTGAGTTTATTCTTATTCTATCTTAACAGGAACATTGGGAAATGTCTGTTCATTTTTTGTGAAAGTTATGCTTGTTTTGAGTTGTGCAATTTCCGTCGCCAATGCTGATTCCAGTAATCTAGTCTATGCCCCAGCTCAATCTCCAACTAGAGCGCCTGCAGGTGCACCAGCTGTTTCTGATCTTCCCCTGCCATTGATTCATAGACCACGCCAAAGACGTTTTTCACCACGTAGTGCACCAACAATTGTAGCACCAGCCCAACCTCCTCTCTATGGTCCATTAATAACTGCCAGTCACCCTCCTACCAGTTCACACTTGTCAAAACCATCGATGAAGAGCAGTGCGTCAGTGCCTCCTGGTGTGGACTTGCCAAATATTGCCCCTACACAGATTGGTCCTGGGGCAATTCCTTCTGGTTTAGCTCAACCTCCATTATCTCCTGAAGTGTCCAGTAAGATATTTTCTAAATCATTTTATCTTCAACTCTATTCTTTTTTCTTCTTTATGCATGCTTTTGTTGCACATCACAACTAACATTTTCTGTATTACTTCTATGCAAGATGTTAATTAGGAGGTAGTATCCTAAGCATTTGCTGTTTGGCTTAATTTACTTGCTGAAAACGAAAGAACTTGTTATTCTGCTAACTCATGTTTATACTGTGTATGAGATGCTTATATGGGTATTTTCTCACTTGGCCAGATTGTTGCAAACCAGATTCAATTTTGAAACGAGGGACTCATGGTTGCCATTGCGTGTATCCCATGAAGCTTGACCTTCTCCTTTTAAATGTCTCACAAAACTCAAATTGGAGTGTTTTTCTAACCCAGTTAGCTTCTCAGCTTGATTTGCTGCCTAATCAAATTGAGATTGTCAATTTTTATGTGCCCAGTTTATCGAGATTAAATATTTCCATGGATATTACCCCACACACAGGTATCAGTTTCTCTGCCGATGATGCATCTAAAATAAACTCTTCCCTTGTGATGCGTAGGGTTCATTTTGACCCAAATGTAGTTGGAGATTACGAAGTCCTTAACTTTACATGGCTTAAGCCTCCAGCGCCTTCCCCAGGTAAGTTATGATGTGACTTAAATTCTTCTAGGATCTAGGGACTTTAGAAACATATGTTTTTCTCGATTTGATATAGTTTTCTAATTTATATATGCTTTGGTTTTTTGGACAGCTCGTAGCTTTTATTTTACTTTAATTTTATATGTGGGGATTATGTTATCTTGTTTTACTTGTTTGACAAATCTCATCATCTTGTTTACAGCCCCTGTTGTGGTTTCTGAACCTGTAGCAGCATCAGCACATAAATCTTCCAATTCTACGTCACTCAACCCTTCAAACAAGGGGAAACATTCAAATTTGATTCTTATTTTTGGTATTTCCGCCGGCATACTGGTTTTTGCTATATTATCTGTGCTTATAATTTGTTCGTGCACATTGCATGAAGGAAAGCCAACAGCGTCTCCCAAGGAATCTGGTATGTGTATCAGTGTATTAAGCGCAATGACTGTATTTTTTGTTCTGACTCTGAGGTTATATTTTGATGATTTTAGCAAAATTTGATCGAAGTGGGAATTGATCCCTGTTATGCTGTGGATTAATTATATATGGAATAAGAAAACTTGATTTTCTCTATCTTTTTTTTTTTTTTTTTAAATTTATGTAGGATGACTGACAATAAATTGTAAACTGAATCTCACTATTGAGCTAAAAGTAATGGCGAGGAGGATTCAGAAGCCTAAACAATAATACAGAAGCTAAAAAATTAAAGCTTAATTTTCCTGATTTTGCAATTCTAGTCATACCTTATGAACAAGAATGCAGATTTATGTTGCAGTGCTGTTTATAAGTGTTCTATTTCTTAGCATTTTTTCCATTGCAGTAAAGCCAAGGACTGCAGAAGCGGTTGCCCAAGCAGGGTCTCTTCCCTACCCAAGCAGTACACGCTTTCTGCAGTATGAAGAACTTAAAGAAGCAACAAACAACTTTGCACCTGCGAGCATACTGGGGGAGGGTGGGTTTGGCAGAGTTTTCAAGGGTTTTTTAAGTGATGGTACAGCTGTAGCGATTAAAAGGCTTAACAGTGGAGGGTCTCAAGGAGATAAAGAGTTTTTGGTTGAAGTTGAGATGCTTAGCAGGTTGCATCATCGTAATCTTGTGAAACTTGTGGGTTATTATAGCAGTCGTGACTCTTCGCAAAACCTGCTTTGCTATGAGCTTGTTCCAAATGGAAGCTTAGAAGCCTGGCTCCATGGTATTTTGCCCCTCTAATTTGATCCTATTGGCAATTCATTCATTGATGTTATCCTTTTATCTGGAGTCATATGTGATACGTTATGCCAACTTTGCTCCTCTTTTGTCTCAGGCCCCTTGGGAGTAAATTGTCCTCTGGATTGGGACACCAGAATGAAGATTGCACTTGATGCTGCAAGAGGACTTGCTTACCTGCATGAGGACTCACAACCATGTGTTATCCACAGAGATTTCAAAGCATCCAATATATTACTCGAGAACAACTTTCATGCTAAAGTTGCTGATTTTGGCCTTGCCAAACAAGCACCTGAAGGCAGAACAAATTACCTGTCTACTCGTGTAATGGGCACGTTTGGGTTGGTTTCATACACTACTATTGCAAATGTTGCTCTCTCTTGTTTAAATTGACACTAAGGTAGAATGGGATTGATTTATAGGTATGTAGCTCCCGAGTATGCTATGACTGGACATCTACTAGTAAAAAGTGATGTTTATAGCTATGGAGTTGTATTGCTTGAGTTACTCACTGGAAGGACGCCCGTAGATATGTCACAACCATCAGGACAGGAGAACCTTGTCACTTGGGTGGGTTTGCCTCATTGTTGCTAATGCTTCCATATCTTGATTTTATGCAATTAGGAATTTGTAGAGAATAAACCTATATTAATCACTAGATCTGCTCTATAACTTTTACAAGTGGCTGTATGTACTGCTTTCAGGGGAGGCCAATTCTAAGAGACAAGGATCGGCTGGAAGAGCTTGCTGATCCAAGGCTCGGAGGGAAGTACCCAAAGGAAGATTTTATACGTGTTTGCACAATTGCAGCTGCTTGTGTTGCTCCTGAGGCGAGTCAAAGGCCCACGATGGGTGAAGTAGTACAGTCATTAAAAATGGTGCAGCGCGTTACAGAATATCAAGATTCCACACGAACCATTTCCAATAACCGGCCCAACCAGCGGCAGTCCTCTACTACTTTTGAGTCCGATGAGACATCTTCAGTGTTCTCTTCTGGTCCTTTCTCTGGTCTAAGCGCCTTTGACAACGACAACATCTCAAGGACAGCAGTTTCCTCTGAAGATCTTCACGAAGGACGATGAACACTTTCAAGGGAGATCATGTGCACCAGAAGCCTTCAGTCAGAAGCTCTTGACACCCAGTACAACAGTGAGAAATTTTCTCAATTAGGAAATTATAAATTTTGAAATAGGCTTTCAGAAGTGGTGTAGATTTTGTAATTTCAATAGATGCCTATGGGTAGGTGCTTCTTCTTGTACCACTGTTAAGTTTTCCCCCATGCATTGGTTGGTTAGAATTTTGTACATATGCCACGTAGCTTCTTTTTTATTTTTTTTCCCCTATCGAAATGGATTTCAAGGGCTTATATTAGACTTTTATTTTGGGTTCCATAATGTTTTTGAAACTAACGTTAAACATTAGTTTAAATCACAATGCATCTTTTTTTTTTTTTTTTACTTGCATTGAACATACACAGCAATGGCATGCCAATATGGGTAATTATTACCTTGAGTTTTTATTTATCATTTTCTGCACTAATTTCAACGGTTCCAAATCAAATGGAAATCTCAATTGCTCTAGGCGTAAACAGAGGGAGTGAACGTAAACCGCTGTAATAAAAGGAAAACTGGTTGTATGCTAAAATTAGATTGTGTGGCATAACTCGCGCGGAGACGCTATTTCCATGCACAACCAATCCCTCGAAAATGCTTTAAAATCTTTACAAATTCCGCTTTCCTGACTCACAAAACCTCCTTCCCTTTCCCTCTCATATTGATTGCATTGCTTTCATCCAAGAGAAGAGACCATGGAGATCAACCATTTTATGGTCCTCGTTTTCCTCTCCTGTCTCTTCTCATTATCTGCTTCTACCATTGCCCCTTCACCCCTTTCCGATGCTTCTAGCCCTGCTGCTTCCGCTGTTTTTGCTTTATCTGAGGCCCCGTTGGGACCACCAGCTTCGGCTTCATTTTCATTCGGTGGTCGGTCTTTCAGCTTTCCTGAATTCTCAATGGAAAAGATTGATCAAGCATTGAGTATTTTGCCTGGCAGCATCGATGCTGGCCTTCAGCGAATCTGTGGCGACACTGACCACCCCATCGAATGTCTTACGACAACTGTTCCATTCCTAGACGAGAATGTTGCCATCGAACCTGTTTCGATCCTTAAAGTCGGGATTGAAGCAATGGATAACAAGACCAAGGAAGCCTTGGCCGAGGCTACAAAGCTCTTGCTAGATCCTTCTACCCCTAAAAACGTCGCTGCCTGCCTTGAAACATGCATCGACAGCTACAACGCCATCCTCGACAGCGACCAGAAAGCCCTTGACGCCATCGCTACTCGCGACCTTTACCAGTTGAGCATGGAGCTGAGCACCAATGTCGAGAATGTACACGACTGCGAGGATGCGTTCGAAGAAGCCAAGCTCGAGTCACCAATAAAGTCGATGGATTCATTGCTTGCAAAGATGATTAGCAACAGCTTGGCCATTGGTGTCGACTTGGTCCACTTTTAGAGGAACAAACAACTAAAAACGGTCTAAAAACGAAGGAAATTAAGCCTTAACCTAAGAAAAAAAAAAAAGGCATCTTTATAATTGATTGATTCGTCGTTTCTATGTGAAGCAGAGACCTTTTGCGGGAATCATATAAGAAACTTTGTCGGGATTTCTTACTATTAATTGAGTATTCATTATGCAATTTTCTGAAGGATTATTTTCATGTTAATAATTTGTTCTAATGCAGTTATATTCTACGTTTTCGGATCATGGGCCTCCCTGGATTTCTATTTTTGTAAAGACTGATAACCATCTGTAGCAACTAGCAAAGCCTGATTGATAAATTCTCCAAAGCCTAATTATCAATTCCTATGATTATATTGCCCGACCGTATTTATCATATCATCAAACTACATCTTAAGAAGAAATTTCAATGCTCTTTTTACCCTTTTTGGTATTTGCATTATTACCATTGTCATGGTAACTTGTAGGGTACCAAATTCATCCAACAATGAAACTAAAAAAAAAATGAAAAAGATAAAGATAAATTAATTCGGTTATTCAATTAGTTATTAAATTATTCAATCGATTATCGAAGATTTTAGATATTTTCTATTATGATTAATTTGATTTGGTTGTATTAAAATTAATCAGGTTATCTAAAATATATGAAAACATTAGCTGAGGAAGAAAACAAGATTATTTCGTTCCATTTTTAGTAAAATAGTGAAAGATATTCCATTACTAATCATTTTTAATCTTTATTAGATATTTTAAGTTTTATTTTATTACAAAAAAACTAAAATTAATTTATTTATTCAATTATTAAATTATTCAATTTGTCACGGATAAAGATTTCAAACATTTTTCCTTTGTTGATTAATTTGAATAAGTTGTTTGAAAAGTAATAAAATTATCCGAAATATATAAAATAATATATTTTTAATTTGTGATTATAGATGTATTTTTTATTTTTAATTGCTGATTCGCATGTTTATTAAAAAATTATGGTTATTTAAATTATTAAAATCTGAAAATTTTAGATTTTAAAATATAATTTTAATTCATTAATTCGGTTAATCCATCCAATTAATCAAGACAAGGAACAATTATAAATTCATAGATGGAAAGGAAGGGGGATCATAAATTTCATAGAACGCAAGGACCTATCCGAAGGCTCGGAGGAACAGACAAATAACATATCAACACGTGAAAACAAAGAATAAAGGGCCGATCTATTGTGAGAGCCAGATGCGCAGGGTGCTTAACCTGCGCACGCTTTTGCAGCGTAAACCGTTTGAAGAGTTAAAAGACTAAAAGGTAAGGAAACGAAGAAAGGAAGAAAGAACGGAAGGAAAAAGAAAGAAAGGGCGAGAAAGAGAGAGAGAGAGAGAGGGGGTGAGTCGGATCGTCAAGTGACCGAGTCATCAACGATCTTAAAAGAGAAAAAAAAAAAAAAATCTAAAAATCCACACTTTCAATTCCAACCCATCCAAACGAAAAAAAACACAGGGCGGGGGTTGGTGTGGCAATAGCAAAAAAATGGTGAACGAGGAGATAATAAGTCCCCTTCCTCATCTTTACCTCTATCTTTCCTTTCTCAATCTCGTCATCATTGTTACTACAACTCTTCCTTCTCTAACCCTAAAACTTCTTCTTTATCATTTTAACCTTCCTGCCGCCCCTTTCTTTTTCCCTTCTCTACGAAACTCTGTATATTTTCTTACATTCTTACCTAATCTTAGTAATCTATTTTACCCTCCCCACCTTTCTAATTTCTCTTTTGCTTTACGTTTTGCTTGTCTTTTTCTTTTCCCCCTTCTTCTCTCTGGGGGGTTTCTCGATTTCTTCTGTACGGCCATATCGATAAGGTAAAATGATCGATTAGTCATGCGTTTCTTTTATTTTCTTTGCTGATTTGATCTATGGGTTTGAAGGAAAAGGGGGTTTAATTGGGTTAGTGCTCGATGATGGGTTTTGTTTAATGGATTGATTCGTGTGATTTTGGGTGTTTTCATCATGGCTTTGCTTTTGATTTGATGGTGATTTGGTTCATAATGAATTGCGGGATGATTTTATTCTCCGATCCTCAGTATCAATCTATTTTATAAAATTGTTTGGTTTGTATCGTTTGGATTAGGAGTAATTCCCCTTTCTACTGCATTTGTAAATGTCTTCAATTTCTTTTCCAGTTTATTCAATCTGGATGATTTGATCAATTTGCTTATGAAAGTTCAAGTTCCTGGTTGTTTGCATTGGTGAAATTCCTTTTGCTATATTATGCTTCTAGCGGTTTCCAGTGGCTCTTTTATAGTCCTCAATTTTTGTTCTATATTGTCAATCTTTAGCCCTTTTTTATCCAATTTCTCGTTTAATCTGATTTGGCGTGTGATAAATTAAAGTTGCTTTTGCAGAGGTTTGGGATCTCTGCAGTATAAATCTCATTTTTTTTTTTCATTCGTTAGTGGTCTTGCTGAGGCATCCTTCTGGTGAATTTAGGTGATAACAACTTTATCTCCATGGAAGAGTTTTCTGGCAACCATTTTGATGGTGTGAACAATGCTGTGAGGAAGAAGAGGAGCCAAACTTCTCGTAGGCCTCGTCCTGATTCACAGTCTTTTGCTGAAAGTCAAGATCACTCGCCCTTGTCATCAACACCGCCTTCAGATGATGTGAGCAAGGTATCTAGTGAAGAGAATGCAGGTGCTGATGCTAATTCAAAGCGGAAAGAGTTCAATCTTAATCAATATGTTTCTGGGGTTTCTCCTGCTGTTAGTGTGGAAGTTGAGAAAACCCATAAAAGAAAGAAAGAAGATGGAGGATTCAATGTGTTTTACAACAACGAGCCTGGGCGAATTGGTTCAAATAATAAGCGTTCTAGTGAGGGAATACTTGCCCCTGCTAATTGGAAAAGCAAAAGCAAAGGGAAGGAGTGGTCAGAATTAGAATCGAGGAATCTAGATATATATGGTGTAGGGAATGGTGAGATTCAGAGTTCATTGCAGGGAACTGTTATTGATGCTAGTGAAAGCAAGGTTAAAAGAGTTAAGCTGAAGGTTGGTGGCGTTACGCGCACAATTCATGCCAACTCAACAGTTAATGGGTTGCCAGGGAGTGAGTCTTCTACAAGGAAGAACAATCTCCAGGTAGTTGGCTGTTGTTTCTCTTCGGCTTTAGTTGGTTGATTATGGCAATTTTATATTGAAAAAGGCTTTTCTTTTGTTATTTATGTGGGTGTTTCTCCTCTCAGTTAAGTGGCTACATAGTATTTTTAGCAGCCTCTGAAATGCGTTAAAGAAGGATTCAGTTTAGGGGCTATACCTGATGAAACTGCATGCCTTGTAAATTATCATGCTCTAGATCATCACTTTTGTTCATTAAGGTGATTTGTCACAGATACTCTAAATGATCATGTGGGTTTAAATGATTTGGTAGTAATTTTGCAAACACTTTTGTTACTTGTATGAAAGATTATCTTATGTATTAATGTACTTGGTCTTAATATAATAATTATTCATATGTTTTAGTAACGTTTAGAATCCGACATAATCTTGTCATTAATTACGTCTTTATTGCAGGGAAGTACTGATGATGGGCACTCCCTTCCAGATAAAAGGAGTGGTTTGCAAGGAGTCCCCTGGAAAGATTTCTCCAAAGGTGGTTTTAGTTTTGGGAAGGAGGATTCTTTGATGGGAAAGACTTCAGGAAAGAATGTCTCTGGTAAACAAGGGGACCAGGCTGGTGCTGTTCGTAAAAGCAAGCGGGTCCCTAAGAGACGCGTGCGAGATGAGGAATTTGGTGGAGATGATGAGGATGATGAGATCCGCTACTTGGAGAAACTTAAAACTTCAAAGATTAGTCCAGCATATAAGGATGATGATAATGAATCAGTTAAGAAACAGAAAAAACTCTCTAGGGTTTCCAACATAGAGAATTTTGCCACTTCAATGTCTAGCAAAGATGAGAAAAGGAAGCACAGATCAGATAGGGTATCTGAGGATACAGACTATGAGGAAGAAGATGAACCAGTGTCTGATAGTGAGCTTGAAGGTAAAAAGAAAAAGAAGCAGAGGAAAGAATCTGTTGATGCATTGATGGAAGGTAAGAGGGAAGTGACTCTCACAACACGTCAACGGGCCCTTCAGTCAAGCAAAGATGCCTGTTCTGCACCTGGTGCGAGCTTAATTGAATTTCCAAATGGTTTACCACCTGCGCCATCAAGAAGTGAGCATTTATTTGTCATGGGCCTTCTATGTTCAAGTTATTGGTTACTTTACTCCTTTTTGACAGTGATTGTTGTCTATTGTAGAGAAAAAGGAGAAACTTTCGGAAGTGGAGCAGCAGCTAAAAAAGGCAGAGGCTGCTCAGAGACGAAGGATGCAAGTTGAAAAGGCTAATAGGGAATCTGAGGTTTGTTTCTCTTTGAGCTTTGGATTACCGAAATGCATATGGAATTTAGAACTGCAATGCAAACAAGTACGTTTGAATTAATTTTTGCAGGCTGAGGCTATTAGAAAAATACTTGGCCAAGATTCCAGCAGGAAGAAGCGGGAAGAGAAAATGAAAAAGCGTCAGGAAGAATTGGCACAGGTACTTGGAAGATGCATCACTTGAATTGAAAAGAAATTGTTAATTATAATTGGTTTGGCAAGTCTTATTGCAAGGCCATTTTGTCTAACCTGCTGGCCTTATTATGTGCAGGAAAAGGCTGCTCATGCAGAGATGCTTGCATCAAATACCATCAGATTGGTCATGGGTCCTCAAGGGACAACAGTCACATTTCCCAGGAATATGGGTTTCCCAAGTATTTTCAACTCCAAGCCCTCTAGGTATTGCTCCTTGCAATGTTTAAGTTGATTCAACTTTCTAAAGTTTGCTGTCTGATATCTGAATGTTTTTTGGTTTGAATACTCAGTTACCCTCCTCCACGTGAAAACTGCGCGGGTCCATTGTGTACTAACCCATACAAGTATCGCGATTCGAAATCTAAGCTACCGCTTTGTAGTCTGCAATGCTACAAGGCAATTCAAGAACAGTTAATGGCTGAAACTACCTGCTAATGTTACAAGGAAAACCCAGCTCTAACCTCTGTAAATGTGGTAAATTCTACTCATTTATGTTATACAACATGTACTCAGAGATTAGCATAATGGCATAATTTTCAAATCAGCATAGAGGGATTACTATGTATTCGTTTCAATTAAATGACATGCATAAGTTTTTGCCTCCCGTTAAATTAGTGAAATCATATTACTAATAAGTTGGAAGAGATCTTGGAATGGCTCGAGTTTATTTTTTCCAATGCTAACAGGCCAAACATTTATATGTATTTATATTGTTGATGTGTATGTGCGTCATCGGTCCCCTCTGAGATCCTGCGTTGGCCGTTGGCTATTGGCGTTCGCACTTATGTCTATGCCTGAATGTGTTTTCATGATCATTTTATGAGTATGGATGGTTAATATCCGCAAGGCAGGTTGCCTGATTGGTTTTGCTGTACAATTATATTATACATACCAAGGGAGAAAAAAAAGGCATCAAATTTCACAGGGAAATGGGATTTTGTTGGAAACAAAAATGCAAGAATTCAATTTCATTCGATCTCACGTGAACTTGGAAATTCGTATATTCCTGTTAATATGTTCCATGTGCTTTAAGATATTATATATTTATATAAATATAAAATATATTAATAATATATTTTATATAAATTTTTATATATTCATGCATTCGAATCATATATTTATTATTTTGCATGTCGTGTAATCGTATAGTCATAATGTCTCATTTGCTCGATAGCTTTGTGCAATACATTGTTCTAGAAATTTGTGAAGAATATGTTTTTAAGGGGACAGCATTAATTTACTATCTTTACTAAATTAATTATGTATTTTGGTTGTTATACCTCTAATTACAAGTGGTCTTAAATTTATAA